>OX578281.1:38680867-39045867 GCA_951217055.1 Gerris lacustris
TAATGTAAAAATCAAGATAAATTTTACAGTTTTAATAAATTAGGGGGAAAAATTAAATAAATTTGACAATAATGGGCTGAAAAAAGCATATACTCATTAAAGTATACGAAATAGGACGTGGGGAAGCTATTGCCACACTAATTGGCAAAGTATTTTTATCTGTAATAATAATTTTGTTTCTTTGAATAATTTTGCAATATTAAATGTTGGCAATAAATTTACTATCTGGGGACTACTCTCGACGAACCATCTAAAGTTTCTTCAAATTCGGATGAGTACTTTTAAAGATAGTTTTTATGAAAAAAATGTTTGCGCATTCTGGACAGAAAGTAATGGGTGCAGAGGGTTGAAATTAATATAGGACCAACAATGGATTAACATGGCCTACTATCTAAATGTTATCAAAATTAGATTATTAGACTTTAAGATATGGTGGTTCACAAAAATGTTGACGGACAGATCGACACGAGACCAAAAATGTTTCCTGATGTTTGAAACTGATTTCTGTCTAGGTATTTTTCCAATTTTGAGACAAAATAATTTGTTCTTCAGAAAGATCACAATGCTTTCGGAAGCAAAAAACATATTATAATTATCGCAAATAATAATGACATAACATATGTGCAGAATGCTCCCATCTCACATTCTTAATTGTTTATAAGGAACTTTCGGCTTTCTATAAAACAGTCAAACAATACAATAGAGTACATTCCCCTCTATTTGACAGATGTGAAGTGTGTTTTACGTCCTTCAACTCTCTACTATATAGATTTTCCAAAGGAGACCTGACATTTTTTAAGTCAGGTGTTCCGATAACTCAATTTAAAACATTAATTTTTTTAAATTCAATTTTTTAAGTTTTTGGTAGTTTTCATACTACGGAAAGTTAAATTTTAATTTAAATCAAATTATAATTATTATTAACTACGGGAAACAGACAGTGAAAAATACACTCCTGTGCCGGGATGTTGAGATCCCGGCACAGGAGTGTATTTTTCACTGTCTGTTTCCCGTAGTTAATAATAATTATAATTTGATTTAAATTAATTTTTTTGTTTAATTTTGTTTACTAAAAGTTAACTCTTTCAACTTCGAATTTGGTATTAAAATGTTATCAGAATTAAAATCAAGAATATAGTTAAACAATTTTAAAGAGTATCTGAATTCTCTGATAATAGGAGAGAGCTTGTAAGTGATTATATAATAATATCGGTATTAACAACATGATACCTTACATGTAACATTGTTGAAGTCGCAATCAGTAATGATAACAAAAAGAAGACTTCATAATATATCCTTTAGCACTTAGTGAGTATTACAAAACTGAGATGTAAACAAGATACAGGAAACGTCTCTATACATATATCTAGAGACGTTGCAGGTTATCAAAATTAAACCATTTCGATATCGTTCAGTAATGTCAGTGATACACCATCCGCCTGGATATTATATAATATATATTAGTTCGGATACACTAGATTAGATAGATCAATTCAATCCTTATTCTAATTTTAGGATCTTCGACTTAATTTTTCTTCAGTGTGTGATAGCTACTCATCGAAGAGGTGTACTTCAATAACCAAACAACTGCTTTACACAGAATTATTGTATTGAACAATTGACCGGTTTATGCTGTTCTAATGCAGCCGTCTTCAGATAATTTGATGGTTGTAAGCAACTTTAATCGTGGAAGTGATTACTTTACTTGTACTTTTAAACTCATTCTATATGACCATAAGATAAACTGAAGAAGGCTGCATTAGACTAGCCGAAACCGGTCAATTGTTGTGTTGTTTGATTATTGAACTATACCCAATGTATGCGGAAATATATTTATATATATTTTTACTTTTCCTCACTACTAATAGTAGGAAAAGTATTGTTTTCACCAAATAATTATTTTTCGAGATTTCAACGGAATTATCAGTTTTAGGAGTTTTTAAGACCTCCTGAGTGGTTTTCAGTATGACGTATGTATGTGTGTATGTGTGTGTATATGTGTGTTATCATCGTAGCGCCCAAGGTATTTAACCTAGAGTTGAAACTTGGCAGAAAAATCAGTCCTAACCTGTAGTTGTGCCGCCCGGAAAATCAACTTTTTCCGCCATCTTGAACCCAGTTTGCTGAGTCAGCAAAAAATTTAAAAAATCGTAATAAATCGATTATGGTCCTGATCGAGTTGAAATTTGTCACGAATGTACCTCTCTTTATGAAAAACAAACCCACCAAATTTCATTTTGATATTGGCCCCCATTTTGAAGTTATCAATTTTTAAATTTTTAAACTTTGACGGTTAATAATACCGAGAGTATAAATAGGTTTTTGACATATAGCATATCTTTGGAACCGGAAAAAATTAAGGAACATAAATATAAAAAAAACGATAAAGTTTCATTAATTAGTTTAAAAGTTATAAGCGAATATAATTATTTTTATTATAAAAAATAATGCGATAATTTTGATGACGTCAAAGTTTGTTTACATCTGTCAAAATACCGCCAAACTTCAAATAATTAAATAAAATATAGCTATTAAAAATAAGGTTATTTTTGAAGAATGATAATAAATCAGTTAGTTCAGAACGGTCACCCATCCAAGTACTGACCACGTCCAATGCTGCTTCCTTCTGCTGCGAAGCAGCAGGAGAGGCCACTTTAGTGGCCTCTGAAGTGAGGAAAAGTTCCGAGGTACCCCGTACCCGATTTTTTTTAAATTCTTTCCCAAAAACGGTTCCGAAGATTTGTTTATAAAAAATATGAATCTATGACCATATTATATAAGTCGTTTTCCCGGAAAATATCTAGTTTTCTAGATATTGAGGAAAATAATATCTAGGTGATATGAAAATAATATGATTCAGCTTAAAATCGCAAAATTAGTAACAAACCACATGTTGAAAACTTTTTAAATATCTTTAAATACTCTGCCAATTAGTGTGGCACATAGTTTCCTCGCGTTCTATTTTATATACTTTAATTATTTTATACTATTAAAACCCATTATGGTCAAATTTATTTAATTTTCCCCCGTTTTTTAAAACTGTCAAAATTGTTTTGATTATTACATTCATCTAAGTACCAATTTAGCAAATTTAAGGAGCCCAGACGATTAAAACTAATCTAGGACTATCTTCACGCTACTTTCGACAAACCATCAAAATTTCATAAAAATCAGATAAGTGCTTTTGATGATATCGTCCCTACCATATCAAACTAACGAATGTGAAAATCGGTACTTCTCAGGAGAGCCAAAAAACTCCTATTCTTGGTTAATAAAAATACAATTAATGGCTAAAGCTTTAATATAATCCTAAAAATAGATTAAACAATATATTATAAATGTTTCTCCTTTTGGAAATAAGCTGATTTTGGATTCATTGTTATAGGAGTTTTTTGGCTCTCCTGAAAAGTACCGATTTGCACATTCGTTCGTTTGAGGTAGGGACGATATAGGTAGGTGTAAATAAATGTATGTTTGTGTGCATGTGGAAGAGAAACAAATAGGCGCAGAAGGTTGAAACTTATATGAGACCAACAATGAGCTAATTATGACCTATGTTCCAAATTTCAGATGAGTAATTTTTAAGATATTATGTTGGTTCGCGAAAATTGAGCAACAGACAGACACGGAATCAAAAATATTCCATGATGTCTGAAACGGATTTCTGTCTTGGAATTTTTGAAATCGGAGATCTAAAACATGTTCGTTCTTCGGAACGATCACATAGCTTCCGTTAACTTCGGTAGGTAAGGTCGGAAGCAAAATAAATAAATAAAATTAAATATTTTGTAATTTAATATTAATTTGAGCCTCAATATGTACCTATATGAAAAAGTTTTTGTTCGACAAATTTTTTAGTTTTAATGAAAATATCTTAACTTTAACTGGAAAACGTTCTACTTAATTATTATTTAATTAGATTTATACATACTGTATACCTTATTAGATACTATTATTTAGTAGATTAGATACTAAGTTATATTTAGACATTTCTAGATACTTAATACAAAATTAATTCTTCCTCTCCTTTGCTTCTGGTTAGAAATACGAGCTCTATTTTTGTCCCCCCCCCCTCCACAATGCTCATGTCTGCAGAGTTATTAATGAAAGAGTTTTAAGTGGGAGGTATTTACTACAGCTATTTGTTGTGCTTATGCAACAGGTGGCTTCGAGTCAGGAACCAAACATTGTTTCACGAAGCCCAGCTATCAGTTAAGAGATAACAATAGGATAAGGCTAAGTGCTCTAATGACAAGTCTACTAAGCTGCTTCTAGTTTCAAGCTCCCGGCTAAGTGAAAGGCAAACTTAGTAAAAATACTTGAAAACTTTCCATTATACTTTGAAACTTAAGGTATCTATTGAAGGCATTCCTTAGCTGCCTCAGACACAACTTTCCAACGCTCCTACAGACGTTATCAAGCAGCGTTCACTTGTTACTTGTCTAATCAAGAATTAACTCTATACAAAATCCTACTTCTAATTGAAGCGAGCGTAAGTAAGCTTCTTACATTCAACAAAATATGCATCCTGACTGTTGTCAGTAACGTTCACGTGTCCGACGATAACTTGAGTAAAAATTGATTGATTTAGTTAAAATTTGGTATACATGTTCCATTTACTATTTTCAAAATATTCAATATTTATAGCAATACCCTCGCTTCAATTATAGAGCCACGAGATTACGAGATGCCTAGTTTTTAGGGTCCTAGTCGGAGGCTAAGGAGGCGGGGGATTATAATCTCTCCATTCCATTTATCTGTCATACACTGCATAACTTTTGAACGTATAAAAATAATAAAATTCTACGGTTATTAAATTTTATTTTTGTTTGTTTGTTTAGGTGTCTCTGAGTTTGTGTCTGCTATGTTTCTGGATCGCAAGCAGTTCAGCAGGATCTAATGTTAGATTTCCCAATGATGAGGATTCAGACAAGGTAATACTTATTCTTCAAACTTTTTGGTTTTTCACCATTCCTTTAGAATATGTTACGTTATAAAGTCATCAAATGTTAAAATAAATTTAAATCATAATAATTGTTATTATGAACAAATTATCCAAGTATGTGCTTACAGTACACGCAAATAGTCCGTAGGTAATTTATTAACAGGACGAGTTCGTTAACAGGGCCGTAGCTAGGCGGTAACGAGGAAGGCCTGTGCAGGGGCGCCACCCCTGGAGGGGGGGGGGCTAGATTACAATTTAATTTCTGTCATTTTTATTTGAATTACATAAACGTAGCAGCAAAATATAATAGTGGCGTATCCAGCGGCTAAGTCTGGGGGGGGGGGGGCACATTCTAAGTCAGTTTAGATTGGGGGAGGGGGTATTCGTAGTGGTCACAAGAAAAGGAAACTACTTATCAACAAAGTAGCTGCCCCCCCCCCCCAAAAAAAGTACAACAAATAGACAAAAAAAAACAGGTAACAACAACTGTTTTAGAACGTATTCGTAAGAAAATGTTATGCTGATGCTTACTGTAGTACAATCTCT
Source organism: Gerris lacustris (assembly GCA_951217055.1). Classification (NCBI taxonomy): domain Eukaryota; kingdom Metazoa; phylum Arthropoda; class Insecta; order Hemiptera; family Gerridae; genus Gerris; species Gerris lacustris. The sequence continues at coordinate 38,686,359 of OX578281.1, forward strand.
TACTGTAAGTTATGGGCGTCGTCTGCAGTTAATTATTGGGGGGGGGGGATTTATGGCTGGGGGTCCGGGGGCCCTCCCCGGGAAATTTTTGATAATATGACCTCTCAAACAGCGCTTTTATGCATTTCTGAGGTGAATGTAAAAAATATGTATTAAAAAAAAAAATACGGCGGTATTTTTTTTTTTTTACTCCATTGCCCCCCCCCCCCCCCCGAGATAGGGGACTGGGGATGGTGGTACTGCCCTGGGTTATAAGGGGAACAAATATTTTGCCCGAAGGCTTTTTATAATTTATAGAATATGTATGTATAATGTATATTCGAGGTTACAAACCACCTCAAACCATCTCCAAACACCTCGAACTAATTCCTAAAAAAAAAAAATATATATATGTATACTAAGAAAAAAAATGCATAATTTTTTCCAACATCATTTTTTAATTGAGGAGGTTGGAAGTGGTTTTTGATGATTCAGGGTGGTTGGAGCCACTCCAACCAAACAAACAAAAAAATATCCAAATTTTTGTTTAAGGAGGATTAAGGTGGTTCCAGGTGGTTAGCAACACTAACCACCTCGAACTAATTTTCAAAAAAAAAAATCGGGTAAATTTTTTTGGGTAAACATTCTTCAAAAATCCACCTACAACCACCACCAACGAACTCGAACCATTTTACGTTCTTGAAGAATCCATAGTTTGCACCCTTTGAAATGCTTTCTCGCGCCAAGGAAACACTAAACCAAAGACGCATATCAGCAATGCGGGATTAGTGTATACAGATCTAATCATAAATTAGATTCTCTACCTCTAGAAGGGAGAAGGTTTCAGTAACACTTAAACTAGTAGAGAGCTCGAGGCTTTAAACTTTTAATAAATAACTGGAATTAATAACTTTAGAAATATTAACAATTGTAACTAGCGCATCAAGTAAAAAGTTCTATATTAATTGATTTACAGGGTGGAGGAGTTACAGCAGAAGAGCGGTACTCAGATAACCAGGCATCCTCTGTAGTGATGCAACCAAATGGAGTTAAAAGATTACAGCACTATATCTTGCCTCAGGTATTTAACTTAATGATTAAGTATGAGGGTTGTTCAAGAATTAAAGACCTTAATTATTTTAATAATCAGGAAAATTTTATTTTTACAAAAAAAGCATAGCCCTTCGGAGGTGTTTTATTGTTTGGTAATAATGATCAGCGTTGATGGTTCTCTTGAGGCAAAACATAAGACAAGAATTACACCTTTTCGATCTCAAAACATGGTTACCATAATTTTCCGGCCTAAGATTGTTGGACCAAAGTTTCGGGTGCCAGGTAGAGTGCCATATCATTAATTGCTTTTTTTGACTACAGGGTTAGGTGGTGAAACTCCTGTGGCAATAGAACAAAAAAAAGCCTCGCCTTAGTCCAAAAATTCCTAAGTGTTTTCCACAGATTTATTGTACCTTGCAGTTGGCAGGATTCAACAGTGGAGGGTCCATCTCAAACAGTCACCAAGGCCTCACTGAAGCAGATACCAAGCTGGATCCCCGCTTGTTCTAGAGGGGAAGGTCCACGCTGCACACTAGTACTATCATCTTTTGAGAAATAAAATTCAAATATAGGTCTTTAATTCTTGGAAAATTCTCATAATCAGCTGAAGGAAAATTAAACTTCAGAAACCTAACCTGAGAAAAAACTGACTTCCACCAAATTTGCATTAAATTTAAGCAGAGAAAGAACTTTAAACAACATTTTTTTAAAATAGTCTATTAATATTATTTATTTTTCTTTTAATTATTGCCAGGTTCCCTCTGGGCAAAACCCGTTTGGCCATGTTAATCCTGGGGGATATGCAGAAGGAATTATCTTGAGCCAGCCATCAGGACGGCCTCCACCTAATAGACATGTCAAGCCTAATAACAAAATGCCAGAAAAGTAAGTTTAAAATAAAAACATATTCTGAAAGGTAGAAGTGTAACTTCTATAAAGTAGAGATGAACTTTAGAGATTACTATTTTTCTTGATTAAGACAGTTTCTCACTATTATGAATTTTGCAATCAACGGATCAATACCTAAAGTTCATTAATTTTCCACAACCAACAGAGGTATCCATTATGCAAATCTAGATGGTTTCTAGGTACACATTCATAATTTAAACTGCAAAGTAACCATCTTTATCCTAGTCTGAGGTATTAAAGCAGATAATAAATTAAACTATCAGTTAACCCATCTAAACTAGTACCTTGAGTAATATGCAAATATAAAAGATTGTATTTATTTTTTAGAAACTTTGAAACAAGACTATAAAAATCAACTTGCGATTCTAGATTTTTAATAATCACAAGAAGTTTCACTAATATGTAAAGATGCTCCTGAATTAATAATACTGTAAATAATATACCTGAATTATAATAATACTTGTAAAGTACATTAAATAACATAATGAGATATATTATCATAAGTAGGTACTGGGGGTACTTTATTAGATAAAGTTAATGAAGCTCTATAAGAGAACAAAACATTAAATGAAAACAATGAATGTGAGATGTTAGAGTTTCTTAAATTTACTTTTATTTTTAAGGTTTAGTAAACAGGAAATTCATTTTTAATTGTTTTTAATTCATAGTACTATACAATTTTATTTGAGATATCACTTTTTCAAGTAATCCTCTTATAAATAAAAATATTATAAAATTGAAGTAAGTATGATTCCCTAAATCAACTTTGCTATTTTCTCTTTGTTTAAAGAATGAAACAAGTGCAGAGGCATCCCTATAGAGTGATGGCCAAACCACCACCAGGTCAGTTGCAGACAAGGAAACCACTGTTTGTACCTAAAGGTGGTCCTCCTCCTCCAAAAGACATTCGAAACCATCCTGAAGCCATGAAGCACAAGATCAAGCATCCTCACTTCAACAAGGAACAGGAATTCCATCATTTACATAAACCTGAACAAGTTGGATTCTCAGAAAAAGAATTGACAAAGTTAAAAGGAAATAAATACTACATAAAGGGACCTCATCCTCATTCGGAGACGCCCCACCCTTATAAATTCCTTCCGACTCTACCACCCCATGAAACCCATCAGAACTTTGAAAAGATACACAAAGAAAAGATGCACCAGAAAGACAAACATATTCATTCGACTCCCCAGCACTTCCCATCTTATCAACCTCACGGAGAATATCCACAGTACCATGAACATCAAAATTACCAAGAACCAGAAAATCTGAAGAGTTCTTTCAATAAACAATACATTCCTGTACAAGAACACATTGAAGAACCTACATATTTAAATAAGAAAGAAGGATTTTCGAATTACTACCCGCAGAATTCTCATTACAGTGATAACCAGAAAAAGACACAGCCAACAGTCGAATCTTTAGCAGATTATATAAACAAGTGGACAAGTACAAGTAAGTATGAAACTAAATTTACTCCATTTAAAGAATGGGGAGATTTGGAAGAACCTAATTTTGAAAAAGCTTGGTTATCAGGTTCAGAATGGGTTCCTATTCATGCACCAGCCCCACCTTCTATCCAAGAGAATCTTCAATCCTACCAAAATTTCGATAACACATTCGCCGGAAGTAACAATTTTGCTACTTACTCAGACACAGTGACAATAGCTAACAATTATCCGTTTGTAAACAGGCAATATACCAGTCAATTACAATATCCGACACAATCATTTTCAAACGCCTTGTCTTCTCAAGCCTCTGCAGTGTCCAACTCTTTCTCAAGACCGCAAATTGAACATACAATGAATCCTTATGATCTCAGAGCACAAATTTTTCAGAAACCTGAAGTTGTAATAGGAAAGAGACCGAAAAGCGCAGACATCAACAACTCTCATGAAGTATCAGCTGTTTTCATGGTAAAACAATAAGATAAAGCTATTTCTGCTAACTTTCAAACTTTAACCAAAGACTTATCCTTTATTAGGATAAACGAACTAATTATTTGTTAGACCGTTAATAAGGTCTAGGCTGATACAAACTATATCTGATAATGAACTAAGTCAAGTTATATAGTTGTTATAAAATGAACATTCACAATAAATCATATTAAAACAGAGCACTGATATTTACTATCTATACTTAATAAGATAACAGATTAAAATGCAAATATTAAAAATAAAGTTTGAACATTTTAATCTATATTTTATTGAGATTGTTAATAAATCTAATGATGATTTAAAAAAATGCATTTAATTTTTTTGAAAGAATAACAGGAGATAAAAAGCATCATTATCTAAGTCCATACTAATTTATTGTAAAAAAATGAAACATTACTTAAATAAAATAGTGTATGAACTAAATAGATCTCACAAAAAGAATTGTTTATAAGGGTTAGTAAGAATGAAAATTCTAAAGAAGCTTAATTGTCATTTTTTTCCCCCTTTTTTTATTGATTAAGGATTTTCTTTACTTTTTGTAATTGATGTAATTAATTGTATTAATTTATTTACATGAATAATTTGAAGTCAAGAAATGAGAAAAAAAGGAGTAAATGGGCACTGTAGTTTTATTATTATTTCATTTATTTTTAATTGAATAATATCGAATAAAACTGCAGGCATCAAATGACTGTAGTATTAAAAGCTTAGTATTATATTTTATAATTTTAATTTTATTTGTCTTTCCATAAATTATTGTTTTTCTTTGTTAACTATTATTTTTTTAGAGCTTTAATTGTAATTGTTGTTTATAATATATTGATTTTTTTAAAAAATAAAATAAATAAATAAAAGCTTATTTATACATAAATATATTTTATTTTAAAAAATTTAATATTTGTATTTATATTTAACCAGCTGATTTTTTTATGATCATGTAGAAATGTAAGGTGGTTGATTCTTAAGCCAGTTAATTAACTGGCTTTAGAATCAACCACCTTAAATTTCCCTTTAAGCCCTAAGGGCGTAAATTTACGTCTTCAAGTTTTTCATGTTTGAAGGCACGGTTACTGTCAGTGTAAATTTATTTAAGTATATCTAGCGCTATCTCTTCACAGGAGAACCCAGTAGATAGAGTGAGGGTTGAAGATGGTAAAGAAGTTATAGACGATATTACGTCATCTAGGGTTTGTAAAACCTATCATAAATGTACCTGTGCAGCTAGCCCAAGGCATTTATAAAATCCCTTAGGCATTACGAACCCTTTTATACCTAATTTACTATAATATTATCTAGACTTTACCTGGTTTTCTCTACCTCTTTTTATACAAGCTTATAACGTATCTTTACAGGTTGTTTTATGTACTTGCATTCTTTTGTATACATATATATTATATATACTCATTTAGCGACTGTAATTTTTAATAAATATCATATTTATGAAAGTATTACAATAAAATAGAGTTTATAAATTGTTTTTGTGTAATAATATATTATAAATTAGCTTAATTATAGGCAGAGAAAACAGATAACGTCTTAAAAAAAGTGTGATATATTTAGTATGTAAAAGGTCCTACACACAACCAAACTCCTCAACAATCCTTGTCGGGCCATCTCTACACACGACACGACACAACCAAACTCCTCGACAATCGTTGTCGGGGCCGTCTCTGCACACGACCAAACTCCTCTCTTCATCTCGACAGGAATCGAGGGTGGGGAGCTCCTGACGGTCGGGTAACCACCCGACCGTCGGGTCCTGCAGTTTTAGTCCACCGACAAGCCTACACACGCTCCAACTGTCGGGGCCAACCCCGTTCACCCTGACGGTGGGGTGGTCGTGTGTAGGGCATTTAAGGTAGAAAAAACCTCTGGCCAGGGGAACAACCTTACAATATATACCTTAGTCCTCAAAGGGAATCTAGTTAATCAACTAGATTTAAAAAACAGAAACATAAACTCTTTAACAAAAGGTGTCATTAATAGACTACAATAAAATTTAACTTGAAATGCATAAATTTAATTTGATTGCTGGTAAGTTAATCTTGAAGATCTACTAGAAAAATCTATATAATACTGTTATCTAAAAATCTTCAGTAGTACACTTATTCGAAAATTGTCCAATAATACTTGTAGAAATCCGCTTAGACTTGAGCTTTTAAGAACCTCTTATTTGGACTCAGTAGACCTTAAAATGAGTAATCTCAACATCAAAATTTTCTCTTTTCATCTTTTTACTATTTAAAGAAATAACACAAACTGTCTCTCCACTTAAATTGAAATGATTTTAATATCAAAGCAGCTTGCAGCCTTCAGAGGCCATGATCAGTGCCTATTGCAGAAGAAAATGATATAAATAAAATAATTTAGTGAAGGTGTGTCTACTTCATGTCATGATCGACATGAGACTCAATGAAAGCTGCTTTCATATTAAAGTCAGGAGAGGCACTTTGCGTTATTCTTTTAAGATGACCTTCATAGGCACCCCTGTATCTAATATTTACTATTTAGTTATTATTAACTTTAAATTAATGCAAAAAACATGGTCAAATTAGATTATGAAGTTTTATATACATGTTTAGAAAAGTTACCAAACATTGCTGTACACCAGGTGTCAAAAAAAGGCAATGAGGATTGCCCACTTCAACAACCATAATAATAACTAAAGGTTTGTTCCAACCACCCTATTTGTACTGTCCTTTACATTTTACATTGCCCACAGATCATTTGGGTTCATAGACTTACGATATAATGTTATGAAACCTTCATCAGGTTGGAATGGGTTTGTAACTCTTCATGCACTGTATTCGAAAATTTCTGGTAACATGTATAACAATTGACATAACTAGGCATATCTCACTAACTGGTAACAGTTTTCGGCTGTTAACAGGTTTCGGCTGAAGATCGTTTGGACCAGATTTGCCAACAGTCTATATGTATGATAGAAAAGTTAGGAGGATAGACCGAAACACAGTCCTACGTCAAGTTGGAACAGCTTTTGCCCGCACATCTTGTTACAAATCCATAAACCGTTCCTGGATTGGTTGGAAAAAACCTACTATGAAATAATAGTCAGTCATCAAACAGAAATTAATTGAAGTTAACCTAAAATAAAATATCATAAAAAGCTTTTCAAGATAGACTAAGTAAAGATTAAATGACTCCTGCTAAATAAATAAAAAGTCAATAAATTAATAATTGAATAAATAAAACCTGATGAAATAATAATATAATAAAATATAAAGCTAACTTGAAAGTGCTGATTCTTCCTTTCAGTCTAGCTCTGGTACAATGATCTCTTCCCATATTCCACAATTTTGGATTAGTTATCGCAGCTGTACGTGAACACAGTACAAAAAAATCATTCTTTGCAAATGACTTTTATCTTAATTAAAACTAAAATCTAGAAATAAAACATAGACAACAAATGTATCAACATTTGCTGCCTAAAATCAAGGAATAATTTGAATAAAAAGCACTAAGTAATTGAACAGGTTGATAGTAAAATTTTATGAAATTGGAAAAATGATCAGTGTTGCCACTAATGTAGACTGTAAATGAATAGTCTAATTTAAGACCTACCTGTAAATTTGAAGCCAAAAAAATATTTTAATGACAAATTAATATTCCTTAAGCTTAAGGGTAAAAAAAAATAATATATATATATATATATATTTATGCGATGTTCTCGATTTTATAGATTTCTCATCTTTATTGGCTTCAGTTATAAAGCATTTTAACTAATAAGCAAAACAAGGGAAATTGATAAAATAACTCAATAACAAAAACACATTGAGGCTATCCTTACAAGACAAACAAAGCTTAGTTTTGACCCCCTAAGTACGCTCCTTGAATCGCGACATCTAACTTGGGACATTCTGCATATAATATAAAATATAAAATACTTTCTAATGGTGTAATTTATAGGGAATGGGTCACGGGTCATTTGGTATTAGATTGCATACATAAATGAATGAGTCCTAAAAAAAAAAAAAGTACTGGATTTTTATTTGAAACTTAATCGTATTAAGTTAACTTTATTAACAATAATTGAAGATTCACAATAATGATAAATAAATAATTACTTATTTTATAAATCCTTATAACAGCACCAAATAATGCATGCATATATAATACATAAATGCACTTAAAAATAAAAAATACATACAACTACACAAACAGGAAAGAGTATTTAACCCAAAACCAATTAAAAAATAAATAATAAATTAAACATAAATCATCAAATTAAATCATATGGTATATAATAATAAAAAAAAAAATACATTATTCAATTTTTGTAAAACTAAAATTTCTAGAAATGTAGCTTCTTATAAACTAGAATGATGAAAGTATTTATTAATAAATAATTAAAAACAGCTCTCCACAGGTACATAATTTTGTAAAAAAAAAACAGATAAAAGTTAAAAAAACAAACTAAATAATAATTTCTAGCTTCAACATTGTTAATTAAGACAAAAGGGGTTTTTCATTCAGTAGTTGAGTATATTAATTTATATAATAAAATTAATTTATTTGTAAGGGTGTTAACCACAAAATAATTAATATAATGATTAGCAATTTACTAATAGAGCTCTCAAAATACCAAGATTTAGTTTATCTTTAGATTTTATTTTATTAATTTGTATTATATTTTTAATTTATACTAAAATTTAATTTATACTAACGAGTTACAATTTATTTTATTTATTCTAGACATTTTATACAATTTATACTAAACATTTTATTTATCAGGAGTTAATTTTCATTTATGAGCTATTCTAATAACTCCTCAAATTTTTTGGTGTCAAGTGTATTTTATTTTATTTATTTTATTTTTATTTTTTTTGTTTTTGTTTTCCCTGATCAAGCATAGGTTGTTATAGAAAACGTGTAATAAAATTTTACTGCGTGTCAAAAAGAGATTAAAATGTTGAAATTAAAGCAGAGAATTTAGGACCGTGTGGGAAATAATATTAAGGTAAATTAGAAATTAAGAAGGAAGACTGAACAGAGAAAAACACTCCGCCAATGGGATTTTAACCACCTTAGCATTTTGCATCCAAAGCTCTAACAATAAAGCTACACCGGAGAATGATTTCTGCATCCAAAGCTCTAACAATAAAGCTACACTGGAGAATGATTTCTGCATCCAAAGCTCTAACAATAAAGCTACACTGGAGAATGATTTATGCATCAAAAGCTCTAACACTAAAGCTACACCGGAGAATGATCTATGCTTCCAAAGACTGATCTATAAGACTATAATATATATAAGACAATTTAACTATCACTTTTATAAATAATTTTATTATTTAACTAATATTTTATTAAGTTAAAAATAAAATGGTGTTTTCTTATTTCAGCCATACAGTCTTTCTAAGTATAAATGTTAAGATATTGTGCAAATGAGACATATTTAGTATTCCTATAAAATATATAACAATTAAAAAATAATTTCATTCATACTATTTTTTTTTCTTCCAATAAAATTTATTGATTCTTAACATCTGTTATTTCCTCTATTCACATAGTTTTCAGTCACAACTTCCCAATTCTTTAGTCTCACTTTCCATTTATTAAAAATTATTTACATTAATTCTATAAATAATAATATTTAAAAAAGTATACATTTTCTATGATTGGTCATAAAAATAAAAAAATATTTATTCATAAAAGAATAAAATGTTTTAATTCTTAGATAAATAAATAATATAATTATAAATATTCAAATAAGTCTATTGCTTTAGCTAATTGTGCTTAAGATTAATATCTGATATCACTTTACCTAACGAACTAGGAGGATACTTTGTTCATTCAGTTAATGAGATTATATAATAAGGAACACAAAAATATATTTTTTAATTACATAATAAGCAATACATTTTGAGACTAGATAAGTGGGGTTAATTTAAAATTTTAGAGGATAGATTACAGAATAAAAGTTTTTCAAGATAAAATACTTTGTTGCATCAAAGCTTCTGTTTTAACATCCTAAGCATCACTAGAAATATAAAATTACTAATAGTGAAAATAGATTAAATTATGATAATAGAAATAAAGGGAAGATTAGTGCACATGACAATATAATATTTTGAAGATTAGCTTGGAAATACAAAGCACAAAGTTTGATATTTTGAGATGAATGAAATAAACTTTGTTCAAGGAGTCTGAGCATTTTTTACGAGTTATTTTAACATTTAAGTTGATTGTAAAGCAGATAGGACTACCACTCCTAGGTAGGGCACAAAAGGGATCTCCCTAGAATTAGTAGAACAGGGAGGACAAACCACTTTTTAGAACCTAGAAATTAGGTCACTTATTTGAGTCCTTGTTCACTAACCCTTTATGAAGTTGTCACTTCACACACCAATTCACTGCCGAAGCAAATATGGTGTGATCAAAAGTGAGCCATATAGGATTAAATCCACGAACTTAACCTTGGATTCATAGATGGACATTTATCATATCCTGTGCTAACTTCAATATAAATTCTGATTTAGTCAATATAAATTTTGTCTCCCAAAAATCTTTTTTGAGGATGCCATAAATCTAAGATAACTTTGATGTAATATTCAAGATAAATGAATAAAATAAATTGATGTTATTCAATTTAAATAGTAATTGTCCTAATTATTTTTACAATGACATCATATAACACATTACTAATTTTTGTACATGGAGTTAAGGTTGTGCTTTTAGAGTATAGTAAGACGAATAGTAAAAATAATTACAAAAATTCACCACTAATTTAAAATATTATTATTGCCTAAATATAAATATTTGTTTTAAATCTTATACCCTAAATTGACCTAAGCCATAGCAGAGCTACTAAAAAAAGGAGTGCAAAACATTGTATCCAAAGTAAAAATATAAAAATTTATACATATTTTTTTAATATTAAAGAAGAAGAAAAAACAAATATTACTTTGGTCCCTTAAATCAATACTTTAAAGCTGCTATCTACAAATACCAAATTTGTCTGATTGATTGCCAATCAATTTATAATTAATTCATTACATAAATAATTGTATTTATATTAACAAATATTAAAAAAAAGTGGAAATATTAATTCATTGTAATTGGAAATACATTATCTTTCCAGGTAATAAATATGTGTTAAAAAATTTGTTCCTAAAAACGAATAAATTTTAAAATAAGTGTGTAGAAATATTGACTGTATTTGCCTTTCCGTTACAAACTTTCACGGTTTAAATTAAAATAGTCAAAAATATTTGAAATTTGGCAAACTTGTAGAGCATGAATAAAAGAGCATGTTCACTAAAAATCAGTGTTACCAGTTATTATGTTATTAGCTATATGCAATATAGTTCCTTAAAATTGTTTAAAGATATTTAGAAGTTCTAAATATTAAGTTGTTTGAGAATAAAACATTCAATATCCATTTGATATTTATACCGCAACTATGGAGTGCAATTCCATTGTAATTGTACAACGATTCCAATAGTACAGAACCTTTTTAGATATTAAGTTATCTACTCAATAAATAAATTTAAATTTCAACAAAAGTCTGGGCCAACTAAAATACATTAAAAAAAAAGAATAATTCACGTTTCACAATAATTGGTGTCCTTAATCAGAGAGAAATTGAAAACTGGTTGATATATTACACTAACATAAACAACATACATATTATGAAAATTAGCAATTTACTTATAGAATTCTCAAAATATCAAGATTATTAATCTACCTTGGTAAAGGTAATAAATTATTCTGAAACTTTAAGCATATAGTATTGAAAACATATACATAGTAACAAAATCAACAGATATATTTGAGGAGCCTAGTATCAAAGACGGACAAGTCAACACACGTTTTGCTTCAAAAGTGGACATACCTGAAACAGCCAATCAGGAGGCTGCATTTTTCTAACTCGTTCCTATGATGCAATGCGGGCTTTAGCATCTGAATACCTACTCCTACCATTTTGTCATACATGTTTAGAAAAATGATACCCCGAGGGGATATAGAGAAATCAATTTTAGCTCTAAATTTGGGGGCACTACCCCTAAGAACTCTGAAAAACGTGAAAAAAAATATTTCTCCAATATTAATATTCTAACCATTATTTTCAACGTCATTTTGCTTCAAAAACGGACAAAACCTTGTTTTTGTTTCAAAAGCGGACAACTCCACTTTTTAACTCCATTTAGCAGCTAAAATATCAAAGAAATTCACATTTTCAGTACTTTTAACTAGTTTTGAGTCTATTAAGAATCTTAAGAAAAAAAAATCATTGCTCTAGCACCTGTAGAATTTGAGCTACAGTTTTTCGCCTCTCCTGTAAAATTTTGAAATGTGCTCTTGTCTGTCTTTGATACTAAGCTCCTCATTTATATATACATAATATTACAATAAACATAGTACCATAAAATAAATTCTGATTTCTGGAGGCTTAGAGGGGTGTGGGGGATGTAAAATTCGGAAGGGGGTGTCAAAAATCGATGGAAAAATAAATAGTGTGTTAAGGTTAGAAATTACTAATAAAAGAGTTATTTTGCCCCCTCACCTACTTTATTTTTATTATCTAATTTTGAGTGTTGTAACTCAAAAACGGTTGGAGCTAGAAAAAAACTTTAAAGGACCATTTTTATTGAATATTTAATGAAGAACAAATTTTTATATAACCAAAAATCGCCTAATGTCAATACTTTTCGAAATATTTGTAAAAAAAAAAAAAAAAAAATCAACTTTTACCCCCCCCCCCCCCCCCCTACTTTCAGACTTTTAGTATGTTAGGCAGGAAAGTCATACGAACATTTTAAGCCAATTTTTAAATCTTTGGGATTTTTTGCAAGTTATATCCCAATTTGACTGTACTAAAGTGGTTAAGGTTCATTACTTAAAAAATACAAATTTCCATTTTTTGTTTTTTTTAGTACTGCAACAAAACTATTTTGTCTACAGGCTTCATTTTGTGCTTGAATAAAAGCCAATTAAATTTACTACAACTTAATTCCTTATGACTTTTCTTTTAGGGTAGAGGTTTTATGCCTAAATTCACCCCGAAACAAGAGCAATATTTCAATTTTCAATTTTTTGGGAAACACTGCCAAATTTTGAAGTGTCATATCTCGGTAACTATTAGACGTACAGAGTTATAGTAGGACGTAAAAAAAAGCCAATTATCTTTACTTCAATTTAATTTCTTATGACTTTTCTTGTAGGTCAACAGTTTATACGCCGATATTTGCCCCGAAACGAGAGTAACACTAAAATTTTCCATTTTTTGAAAAAAAAAAAATCCATTTTTAAAGTGCCACATCTCAGGAACTATTGCACGTACAGAGTTGCTGTTGGACTTAAATTGTTGTAAATTTATTGCACTAAAAAACTAGTATGAAAAATTAACCTCGAACAATGCATAGTTTACGAGGTACATAGCAAAAACTGAAAAATTTCAGTTTTTCACATATTACGCAGAAAATTGGTGAGGGGGCCCTTAGGGAGAGGTCATGGGGGGGAGGGAGTCTAGGGGGTGGGGGCTAAATAGAGGAATGAAAAATTAGTGTGTGCCTTAAGGTTAGAAATCCCTAATAAAAGAGTTATTTTGCCCCCTCACCTACTTTATTTTTTATTACCTAATTTTGAGCGTTTGTAACTCAAAATCGGTTGGAGCTAGAAAAAAAATTTAAAGGACCATTTTTATTGAAGATTTAATGAAAAACAAATTTGTAAATAAACATAATTCACCTAATATCAATCATTTTCGAGATACGTGGTAAAAAGCAAAAAAAGCACCTATTGCCCCCCCCCCACACACTTTGGGCTTTTTAGTATGTTAGACAGGAATGTCATACGAACATTTTAAGCCACTTTCCAAAACTTTGGGATTTTTTTGCAAAGTTATATCCTAATTTGACTGGACTATAAATACAAAATTAAACTTTAAGCAAAAACGTCAAAGGTTTATACCTCAGGATGCTAAAATTACCTATTTAAATGAAAATGGCTCAATTTTATCCTGAGATTCTCTGATGGTGCTGTTTTTTCTTATTTTAGGCTCCCAAATAAATGCTCTAATAATAAATCTTTATCTCTCTTAGAATTTTATATCAAATCAAAACCTGCAGTTAATTACATTGTCAAGTCCTGCAAACTGATATCTTCTGAATTTTCATAATAATAACCGTTTTTGCAATATAGACGTGTGTTCCTTATTACAGCTTAAAATTTTTGAAACTGATTTAATTATTAAAAAAGAAAAATGACAAATTATTATAAAAGCCTTAAATCACTGTAAATACTTAATTATGACGAACTAGAGAAAGACTAGGTATATAATTTTTTGCTTTGACTTTAATAATATTTTAATAAACCTAATGTTTCTCTTTGGATCATAGACTTTATATTTATATAAATAGATTAAGAGGAATTATTATGATTATATTAAAATAGTTATATTATAATTATAAGTGTTTAGAGGTTTTTATATTTCTACAATAATTTGTTGTTGTTGCTTCTTAAACAGTGTAAATATGATAATATTGTGTTGCACAATATTATCAGGGTATTTAAGGTACAAAAGTCATAAAATAAAAAATTAAGATAAAAACCTTTTTTAAAAAAGAAAGTTATTAATTATCATTAATTAAGGTTTTAAACCAAGTTTGAGGTAATCTTCTAGTATAGGCGATGTTATAACTGAAATATCTTCCACGTCAACCTGTAACAAAATTAATAAAAAGTCAATTTGGAGATCTTTATAACAATATTCAAGGCTGTTCAAAATATTTTCAAAAATCCAACCCAATCCTAGTTAAGTATTGTTCTAGAGACTAAAAAGGTGCCATTATTCAACAAGTAGGACATACATAGATGAAGGGTATGCTTAGTTCAAATGAACACTTGATATCTTCCTTTAACAGTTTTCCTCTTATGTCTTCCTTCACATCTTTGTCAACTTAATTTAATGAACTTTCTCAAGAAACTAAACTTCACTAAATTTAAACTACTATGTTAGGATATATCACAAAACCTAGTAGTTGTGTTTTTAATTAATACCCTATAGACCAGTTGGAGTTGAAATAATAAGGCGAAAAGGGTAATTGAAGATGAAAATAAAAAATAATATTGTATGTCAGGGCGTAACTTTAATCAAAATGTATAGTTAAAAAATATTTTTTTCATATACAGTGCTGCTTAATGTAATCACGGTTAATGCTATAAACCGCTTAGCAATACCAATGCATTAAAACCTCTTCCAGTTATTGATATCAATATTTAGTTCGTTTTGAGATTATTGGAATTTTTCTTTATCATTTTCGGGGAAACCACTAGAGCCTTAGCACTGGTGTTTTGGTGAACATTCTTTGTTCTCAGAAATATGAAGGACCGCAGTCATATCTCAAAACTCAATGTTTTATTCTTTCAATAATTTGTATTCATTCGTCAATAAATTTACATGTTCGAATTTGATTTTTTACATTTTAAAGTTTAACTATTAAACAAAGAATGAGACCTTCAACACATAATGATAATGTACATTCGTGTACTTACAAATTGTATTGTTCCTAAGAAAATATAAAAATTATGTACTTTGTAATTTATTTATTTGCTAATGTGTCATCCACATAATTCAGTGTTCATAATAAACAGTCTTATTAATAATTTTTGTTTTGATTTGAGTTTTACTTTCTTCAGTGGTACCTTTGAGTATTACTATTAGCCAGTTAATGTTTACTTTGTCTGGGTACCAAAGTGATCACATTAAGCGGTGTCTACTGTATATACATTTTTTTATCTAGTATAAATTGGTAAGAAGAAATTCCTAGAATTAAAAAGAGAGAAATCCATAAATATACATAGTAGTAGTACTAGCAAGGTCTTAGTACCAGTACTTGAAGGGTAGGATAAACCACTTGTTCGAACCTAGCAATTAGACCTTATAAAAGGCCCAATTTACTAGCCCTGTGATAGAAAATTCCAGCCACTTTACACAATATACCTCTGTGCAATGTACCACTGAAGCAAGTATGGAATGATCATTAGTGAGCCATATAAATCAGAGCAACATGACACAGAATTGAACCCACCTGTTGCCCTCGATTCAGATGGCTGAGGAGACGAGGCAAGTAATTTAATCTACACGATCACACTGACTCCCTCAGAAATAAACACATAAATCTAAGAAGAGAAATCTACATAGTTACACAAATGTAGAAAGAGATAGAAATCTAGAAGAGAAAGAAATATACCGAAATCCAGGAAAAAGAAGAAAGAAAAAGGAGAAATCAAGAAATCTAGAAAGATACAGAAATCTGAGAAGAAAAAAAGAGAAATTCAGAAATCTAGGAAGAAAGTCAAGAAAAATAAGATACTTCAAAAGCTTTATTGCAGTCTAATCTTTATACAAACACATTTGCAACAAAGAAGAATAATAATATAAGCTGTAGCATTTTAAGTCTTTAGAGTAGACAACAAATTAAAACTTATTTGATAATTTTATTTTTTTATTATTTTTAATTAATATAATATAAATATAATAATATAATATAATATTAAATAATATAATATAATATATATAAATATTATGAATCCCAATATTAGTTGATTTTATTTGGCAGGTAGATTGTTACATGATGTTCATGAGATTTAATAAGCTAAATATTGCCAATTAATAATACTCTCCCAATTATTGATAAACATAATACAGAGTTATAAGTAACAATTTGTTTAATTTGATCTTAATATCATGTTACATTTTATCTCCTCTTTTTATTGGTCCAGATTTCTTCTACTGATCTTAGTTTGATAAGACGAGTTTATTTGTTATTATAAGCAAAGAACCACATTTTGGGGAAATTACTCATATTGACGTGTATAGAGGCCAAAAGCTGAGACAACACAACAAAAGTTCATAAGATAGAAGCAATTCTCAGCAGAAAGAGGTTTCAAAGCCTTACCTCACTGCTGCCATCTGTGTAAGCAACCATCATAATACTAACTCAGGAACAATATACGCCCAACTCCCATGCTAAAGAACAACCATTCATTTTTACATTTAAATTTAATACATCTTGCATTCTACACAAAAGTTATTAATCTGGAGAAAGATTTATTAGAACTAGCTGTCAAAATTTGGTTTATCAATCACAATTTGTATTATTATTCATACATTATTGAAGAGTAAAACTGAATTGTATGATCAAAACGTGATAACAAGTATTATTCTTTAAGTTCATATTTTGCCTATTGTAACATATTTAAAGGGGCGATTAGACGACCCGTTCCCTGCCGTCTGGTCCGGGTCCCGTTCCGAATTTCCCTATCTCCAGTCTCCCCCCCCCCCCCACTTGACAGAGCGTTGCATTTACAGGGCCAACCTAGCCACTTTTTCTTAAGGAGGTAGGGAAGTAACTGTCAGTTCGCAGGGTAAAGTAGTGGGGGGCCTATAGATCCCCCACTTTTCTACCCTGCGTCGGATGGAATATCCATCTGACCGCCCTGTCTGGTTTCACCCCCAAAACGTGACCAGGAACTCGAATTACACGACCGGGTTTTCGGGCCGAAGGGGTGTGGCCCCGACTTAGGGAGACCAGATCGGCTCGTCTAATCGGCCCTTAAGTAAGTTTTGTATTCATTGCACTCACTGAAAACAACATATTCTACACTCGGGCAGGGTTAGAAGAATCCACATTCAGGCACTGACTGTGTATTGCTTGTGTCCCCACAAAACATCAACAACTTGTTCGTAGTAGTGAAAGAGGTAATATAAAGAGTTAGCAGGTAATTGGAAGTTAGAAGGTTAAACAATATATTAGTACAAATAAAAATAATTTATTTATGTAGTAACAGTAAAAACTATAACCATAAAAAATAAAATAATTAACTAATACTAGGGAAAGGAGAACAAGAAGAAAAAAAATTGTTCTCTCTTGAAGTTATAGGGAGCGGTGGACCTTAACCATGGAAGAGTAAAGGTCTAGTTGGAAAGTAAGATGCTATATTAGATTATAGTATTTGAAAGATATGGATGTAAACAATGCTTTTTTGCTCTTTCTTTTACATCTCAATAGATCATTAAGTTCTTACAGAACTTTACTTATCTTCTTAATGTTATTATCAGTGTTGACATTGCCTCACCTCTCTGGGGTTCAAATTTACCAGATATGTGTTTTGTGAGCTTGGTTTCAAGTGGACTTAGGAGAATGCCAACCTCCCGTATACACTGGTTCCTTATGGAGTTGAAAATTAAGAGAGCAGCTTGCAAATGACTCTGCCAATACTAATCAAGTAAGAACCATTGGTGCCATCTGTTGGCTGCAAAGTTTTACTATTATATGTAACTTTAAATAAAATGGGAGACGAGGATAATATAAAATCCATGCAACAGTCTAGGAAGTTATTAAAACTAAGAACTGATGGGTGATGTTGGGGTCAGCTGCATGGTCTATGGATGCCCATCAGATATCTTGTCTGAAAACAGGTAGTTAGTTCAACGAATGCCACTTCTACCAAATAGATACCCATTTGCCTCATCAACACTACTAGAGTGTGGAGAAATTGTACCTATAGGTTTAATTTCGATTGTGTGAGAAGTAAAAACAGAAGGAGTGACAAAAATTATAGAAAGAAAAAAGTAAGTATTGTATTACAGGTATGATTGCCCCTAACACTTATTTTATTATAAATGTTTTGGAATATTCAAGATGTCTCTTGAAAAAAAATACCAAATTGGGATTAACATAATTTGTTTCCTTGAATATTAATTTTGAATAAGAGAACCTTCACAGAAAATAATTTATGTAGTATTAGTGTTTTGTCATAAATATTCCTTCCATTTCTTCCAGAGGACAATTCTTCCCAGTATGGATAAAATAAAAAAGGTTGTAACAGATTTCGAAAAATCTTGTAAATATTAGTGTTACAAGATTCACACTTCAGTAGAGTACAAATATGCAAAATTATAACAAAAAAATATTCTTTGAGAAGGTGTTATTGGGTAGTGCATAGTTGAGTTATTTATTGTAGCAAAGTGCTATTAAACTATTAAAGGTAATCATAAGTGCTTTAGGTATGTGGATAAAACTGGTAGGGTCTAATTTAAGTGAGCAGATCAAACATGGCGATTGCTTTGACACTGGTGATGACTTGCAAGAACTTAGTGGCAATAAATATCTTGTGAAGAGATTTTGTATTTCTATTCTTTTTAACAAGAATACATAGTTTCTTTTTTGGTTGCTATCACATTGAGATGTCAATTACAATTAATTATAATTTCCTCAAAAGTATTTCTCAAGATATTTTTATCTAAGATTGAGAAATATCGGTACCCTGAAATATTGCTCCGATAATGTAGTTTTAAAAATAGATCATGCTGATTGATACTAAAATAAATTAGAAAATTAGACGAAGTAGACTCACCCTAAGGAAGTTGTGATGAGACAGTTGTGAAGCAGCAGGTCTTTGTCTTGGATCATGTTTTAAACAGGACTCAATAAGATCCTTACCCTCATCACTCAGACTTTCAGGTTCAGCTGGCTTCTCTCCCATACCTACCTTGAACATTATCTGGTAGTTGGAATCATATTCATGCCAAGGCCTCTGCAACAAAAATCAATTAAACTTTATTAATGCTTCAGTGAATTAAATAATACTCCTAGTGAAGATATAATATTGAAGCACTGCGGCCATTTTGAAGAACTTTATTTTGTATGTCTCCAAATTAAAAAAATCCTGGACAGACATCAGGAAAAATATTTAGTCTTGTTTCAGTTTTTAACATTTTAGCGAACCACCAATTTTATAAAGTGCTCATTATATTTTGAAGATATTTGGGTGGTTAGTTAAAAGTAGCCCATAGATCGTCCGATATTAATTTGAACCGAGTTTATTTAATATTGCTTAAAAATAAGTATGAATCTACTGGGAATCAAAACAGATTCAAAAATCTTGTGGCAATTTGTCCAGTATTAGGACACAAGGAGAGCTTTGTGCCCCACAAATTAGCAGTTTATATTAATTTTTATTATTATTATATTGGAAGAATAAAGGATCATAGAACAAGTGTGTGGTCCATATTTTATTTCACTTCATAGCACAGACTTTTTAGGACCTTAAAACATACAAGTCCATCAAAATCAAATGTTTGTGCCATGCATATTGTGCTGATACATTTTTCTTTTGTACCGATCAACAGCATTAGGTAATTACAGGACGGGGATTCGGCCACTTTACTCATCTACTCGATGAGATCATCAGTGAGAAACATGTCTCACCTACCTGATTTTGTGAAGTTATAAGATCTATAAGAATAAGACTATTATGTTTAAGATCACTGAGTGCAGCTGACAAAATTCTAATATGCTCCAGACGGCATTCAGTGCCTTTAACTGAGTGTGACACTTCTTTTTGCTTATGCCATATTGTAGTGGATACAAATTTAATTGATTTTACTACAACCAATTTTTTTTCTTTTAACCTTCGAGCGCTCGCGCCTTTTATACATGCAAGAACACTCACTTGGCGGCATTTACACCGCCGCCATCTCGTGTGGCGGCATTTACACCGCCACCATCTCGCGTGGTGGAATTTACACCGCCATCAGTTTTTTTAATATTGTTACAGTCTTCTGCATTGCTATTAAGGGGTAAATTAATAAAAACTTAATTAAAAAATTAAGATATAATTATTAAAAAATAAAATGACGACATTTTTGACATTAATTAAAATTTATTTTTATTATTTATATGAATTATAAATTTCAATGATTACTTATTTATTTTAATCAAAAATAAAATAATTATAGGTTAAACAATTAAAAATGAAATTTAAAATAATAATAATAATAATAATGTAGCGTATAATAAACACCGAAAAATTATCTGACTTTGATTACGTCTTCTTTGACACTGCCTAGATAAGGCCATGTACCTCCAGGGTAAAACATAATACCGAAATCTTGTGTCAAAATAACCAACTAAGGAATACTTAAAGGTTTGGTAAACTGAAGATTCACATATATGATAAGATAGCAATGATTTCAAAAAGGCGGTGTAAATGCCGCCCACGCGAGCGCTCGAAGCTTAAATTAAAAATTTAAACTATCAGAATCTAGAATTCTTTATTAGCTCTTACCTTGCCGGATGCCATTTCAATCACAACACATCCTAAGGACCAAATATCAGCTGCTCTTCCATGACCTTCACTGTTAGTTTTCATAAACACTTCAGGTGCCATGTATGCTGTAAACAAAAAAATAAATAAGACATGTTAACATACTCATAAATGTTGCATACTTATCATCTCTAGGTCTATTAATACTTTAATGTTATGGAAACACCAAAACACAAAATTAAATTAAATAAAAGCTAGAATAAACTACAATATATTTGCAACATAAATATATGGGCAAATTTACTATAAACCGCAACAATTTAATGAATAATATAATTATTATAGCATAGCACATACCTTGTGTTCCAACAAAGCCCTTAAGCTCTCCTGGAACAGTTGTGTGAGCTTTTATTTTAACAGCTGAACCAAAATCACCGACTTTCAAACAGTTGCCTTCAGCTGTCAGATATATATTGGCAGCTGAAACAACAAACATGAAAATTTAGATTGAATGGCTTTTGTATAATGCTACAATTTGGTAAGTTAGCCTCTAGAGTTTGTGGAGACAAGTTCACATTGTATTGAAACCCAGACTGTAGGTACTAGGCTACCTTTCTTAAAAAGTAAAAGTGGTTAAATGTGTTCAAGTGATTCAAATTCAGTATATGTGTTCCTTGCCTTCAATTTCTATTCTTTTGTGTAAGACCCATTTGTGTATCAGGGCAAATATTCTAGGGGGAGCTGTAGACCTCCTCCCAACTGCTTAACTCCTGCAAACACAACTGAATTTTTTCTAGGGAGGACTATGCCCTATTTTGACATGCAAATAATAAGACCCCTAATTTACAAAAAAAAAAAAAAAAAAAAAAAAAAAAAAAAAAAAAAATTACTAGGACATTCTCTGAAATAATAAAAGACAACTCAAACAAATACTAATCTTACAAAAATAAATCAAATAATTGAAATGAAAAAACATGGCTCTCTGACTCTTAGAAATATCAACTAAATACTTAGAAATTGCTTCTAATCTACTCAAAGGCATCAATAATCTAATGAATGTATTAAAAAATTTAAGATAATGAATTTAAAATAATATGTAGTGTGGAATTAATTATAAATAGACACTAAACATACACTAAATAGGAAAGTTAAAATTAATGGCACTATGAAATTTCTTAATTTAACAACACATATTGTGTACCTGAAATCGCTTATCTAGTTGTGCATGAAATTTTTAGACCACTAGAATTTGTTTTTAAATATTTTAGAAATAATTTCACTAATAATTGTAATTTGACATCTATTTGAACAAAAAAATATTTCTCCGCCGTAGCTTAGGCAAGTGTATTAGGGCTTAAACCCTGGAGATCCGAGTTCATTTTATTAACGACTGTAAATTGTTCATGTATATTTTAGTTTCTAATTATTTAATACAATTTTTAAAGCAACATTTATTTGATATCTGCTATATAAAAATTATTAAATTAAATTTACAAACTGAGTAATTTCTTGGTCCTGATAACTATTCAAATAGTTAATCAATGAACTTACTTTTAATATCCCTATGAACTATAGCATGTTGGTGTAATGCAGCAATGGCACTAACAAGTTGACCGGTATATCTCCTTACTAAAGCCTCAGGTAGACCTGATTCAGTTGACTCAACTAGGGACTCCAGAGTACCTTCAGTGCACAGTTCCATAAAGATATATAGCTCCTCCTATACAACAAAAAACATAAAATTAAAAAAAATCAACATAAAATCACACTAGCACTATAAATGCTCAATCACTGAAAACTAAAAATACATAAAAAAAAAAACACATACCCGATGTATCTCAGTGCCATAATATCTAACTAGATGAGGGTGATTGATGCCTTCTATAATCTTTAGCTCCTGTGCCACATTACGAATCATGCGGACATCGTTAGGTAGCATTGATATCTCCTTCATAGCCAAAAGTTCACCAGTATCATTATTTACTGCCGTGTATACTTTACCAAACCTTCCTTGACCTGTAACACATGTTGTTTTGTTATATTCGATCTTACATTTCAATTAATAGAACCCACAAAGAATACTACACTAGAGCAGCTATAGTAATAAATACTGAGGGCACCACCTCCGCCTCAAATCTAGGCCTACACACTGATATATCTGGTGAGTTTGAATTCCAGAGAGGGGAGACATGAAGGGAGACAAACGAACCCAGACCAACTGAGTGAGAAGGGCAGATGGTAGTAATGAACTACCAGGACCCAAAACAGCTATTTACCCTATAGTAAAAATGGGGGTGAGCTTGGAATATAACTGTGTCGATTTTTATAAAAGATAAGCCCAAAGACACTTCTGCTTTATGTGGCAGGCCTATCGAATTTGAAAATATCCAGAATTTTGGTCCTCTGACTTTTTGTTGAATATCCATCGATTATACCTTAGCTAAAAAATTAGATTAGTGTAATTTTTATACATTTCTCACACATTCTTTTAGCTTTTCCTTACTTACAGGGCAGCTAGAACCATCAAATTTTGCGTGCTTGTGGCACTTGGATGTGGTAATATACCTGCCACATTTCATGATCCTAGCTGTCTATAAATGGGTAAAAAATATTATGTAGGAAATGTACCAAATTTTCCAAAAATCAAAAAATCTATCTAAGGTACCGATGGAGAAACGACAAAAATCGTAAAATCAAATTTATACATATTTTTTAAAGTCAGATACCTCTGGTGCATACCTATTTTTATTCCTCTCTGCCAGGTAAAGGTAACAGGTCTTGGCTTTATAAGCTGCCTCTCAGTGAGCTGTGTGGCAACTATAGATCCAATTCTTTCTTCACTTCTTCTCTTAGCATCCAGTTTTTCATCAAGCTTGTTAATTGATCTGATTAGTCTGCCCTGCCTTGAACGGGATGTAACAAATTCTACAACAAAACATTCATATTTAATTAATTGTAAATAAGGCAAATATAAAAAGACTAAAAAAACCATTATTGGTAATATTTTTGACTTTCATAACTATTATCCACATTTGCGTTTCTTCTTTTATGAGTAAACATAAACTGGTATCAATACGCATCAAATTATTATCTATCTATATTATTAAAAAAGTTTTGTAAACAAACAAGTTCATTGAGAGCGATATATACTTAACTGTTTGTAAGAGTGCGATAGGAGATAAGAGGGGTTAGGGGGAGGTCCTCGGGGGGGGGAGAAAGGGGAGGTTCTCAGAGTAAATTGACTGTGTTGAGCGGAATGACACGGGGAACTGTGAACTGTGACGTCATTCCCGAGGCAATAAACAAAACACGGGGCGGTTAGCTCAGTGTAATAAAGAAAGCGCATTGTTTGTTTACATGCCTTATTCAAAAAGTGACAGCTTTCAATACAAAACAAATCAAAAATATTATTTTAATAAAATGTCGGCTACTATTTTGATAATTTATTTTATCTATTTGAAGATCAACAAATCTAAACAAGCCTATACTTTTATTGGTAGCAAATAAAAAAATGTAATCTTATTAATTATAACGTTTATTTTTGATAAAATTATCGGTCACTATTTAGATAAGTTATTATATTTTTTTCAACTCCATCAAATCAAAACAAACCATTATTTTTGTTCATAACAAATAAAAAATATGTGTGAGGCTCTCACGCATTAGAAGTGAAACTTAAGTTCTAGAATGCATTGCTCTCTTTTATTTTTTGACGAATTTGTTATTTCAGGATTAAGAAATGATTATGGAAAATTGGAAAAAAAATGAAAAGAATGTTTATATTATATATTATTATATTATCATTTATATAATCGAGTAGTGTCCCGACGTGGCCGACCTACCTCGAAATGATTTGTTATTGCTACGCTAAGGCAACCACATTTATTCCAATAAAAATATTATGTTTGTTTTGATTTGCTGGTCTTTAAATAGATATAATAACGACATTCCATTACACAAATTTAATTTCAAACCTTTGGTTTTAAAAAAAAATCGCTCTTCCTTTAGAGCGCCATGGGCACACGGTCCCCGGTTTTACTGAGTAGATATTTTTGTTCCGGACAACATCTTTATTTTAATTAAGTGCAAAAACTATTAAAGCGGTCGCGGACTTAAACTTTTAAAAGGGTCCTCGGTTCTCATAGTAAATAGACAAAATAATTCTATTACTCTTTACTAGGCAGCGGCTGCTTTTGGGGGTTGACGAGCGAAGCGAATAGGGGGCGGAGCCCCCTAGTTTATTATTAAATACATTTAATTTTTATCATTTGTCTATTTACTTAGGTTCATTTGTTCTATGATGTAAACAAAGAATATAAAATACTATATTTATCTTAATTTAAGTAAATAATATTAATAATAAAATAAAATAATAATCTTAAAAGATCATTTTTATTTTATTGAAATAATTAAAGGATAAATTTAATTTAAATAAAAAGGTTACGTTTACTGGAATCTGGGGATCCTGGTGTAGTGGGTGTCACGTCTCCATTCATCACACTAAAAACAAATAAAATCACTAATTATATCATCAAATTAACAATTACAAATAAAAATATATTAGTAGAATAATCACATATAAATAAAGAGCAATGATTGAAATAAGAACCTGAATTAATTTACTTTATATTAGATAGAAAACTTGTCTTATCAAAACAATTATTATAATTATTTATTCAATTATGTCCTGATAAACGCATCATAAGGTCAATAAAGGTTAAAGAGATTGCCTCTTAATACTTCTACTTGATGTAACCATTGATGTTGGGACTGGTGAGTACATTAACCACAGAGCTTATCTAATACCCTCCAAACAATAATTTAAGAGCTTTTACTTCAATGAATTTAGGAAAAATGTCTTTAAAAAAATAGCAAAATGTATTATTGAATATATCAATTAATTAATATGATTCGTACTTGAGATCAGGTTGTGAAGTAACACTGTTCTTGTGTGCAAAGGGTGTAGGTAAAGGAGAGGAAGACCTGGCCCTAGTACTCATGTATGTATTAGGACTGGCTAATGCAACGGCTGGGGTAGCAGCTCCCAGAATATGAGCAACTCCTTTCTCTACATCCAGCTTAAGAGCCTGCAAATAAGAATAAGTTTAGTTTGGTTAGCCACACAATGGCAAATAAATCAATAGAAAATCTAAAAAGAGGTCCTCTAAAATAAAACTTTATTTAAAGTCCCTTCAGTTTTTGTTGCTGGCGAAGTGGAACACTCAGACTCGCCACTCTGTTCCAGTACTCCTAGGAATGAGACCCCCGCTACCTTAGACTGTCCCCACTTGTTATCCTAATTTTCTCATTTTGTTCTAGCTTTCACGTTGCAATTTAAAAACACTTTATTATGCAAAATTCTTCAATTTTTTTGTTCAAAATTTATAAAATAATTGTTAGAAGTATAAATAAATAAGTAAAAAAATGCGGAACTTAATGCTTGTGATAATCTAGCGGCCATGTGAAGATGTTATTAATACTATAAAGAATCACTAGAGGTTGCTACTAGGTAAGTAGAAATGTCCCAGACAAATGTCCAGAAAATTCCCTTCCAAACAGCAAGAAATACACAACATGTATATTTTTTTGTTTTCTTTCTCATGGAGAGTATACCCGTCATCAGAATCTAAAGGGAGGACCATTATTTCAAAAATATAAAAATGGCTGTTACCTCAAATTCTTCTTCTGAGAGAATGTTGGTATTCTCAGGTCCAATTACCCACATGAGGAAGTCAAGACCATAGTGAGCCCACCTTGGCTTCATACCTCGGCCTTTCTCACAGTAGCAGATAACAAACCTTAGCCAATCCTGACAGAACTTTACTGCATCAAGCAGCAAAATAGTGCGGCTCTCCTCGTCTACTAGTCTGTAAACCTCTCTATAGCACTGTAAAAACAATGTGATAAGTATAATGAGTAAGTGGTAAAATAAGGTGATAAGTAGGAATTGACATAAAAAGTATATGTTTTTCCTTAGCTTTAACAATGAAATGTCTAATTTTCGTATTTTGGGGACTCTGCCTCCCCCCGTTCAAAATTTATAAGGACAAAAAAAAAATTTTTCTGGGTTTATAGAATATTTTCACATATTTTGCACGTTTGAGAATATTATGGAATATTTTAAAGATTTTAAGTAATTCTAAGGTAAAAAAAAAGTTTAAAGCCATGTGAAGCATATAATCTGGGATAAGTTAGGTAGTGTTAAGTCAAGTTCTGAGACATAAGTAGTGTACTTAGAGGATAACCATGGGCACAATCGTAGTAATTGTAAATGGTTTATGGATTAACTCCTCCTTTAGAAACATAGTGTTATATTTTGGGATTTTTGCTATCGATGCCTTCCTCCTTCCAGTCTCAGGTGAACCTGAGTCAGATACTTGACCAATATCATTCCACCTCTGACTCTGGTTGTTAACAGTTATTGTGTTCTTATAGTCTTCGAACTTTCTCAGTGATTTCAAACTTTGTTGTAAGTTTGTGTTTTACATTGTTTGACCATGCCAAAGGGTAGAAGTAACCGAACTGCCCTTCCCTGACAACTCTGCATACATACTGAAAGCGGGGGTGTGTTTAAGACTGTTGTTCCCTAAAATGGTCCATAAACCTGCTTGGGCAATGCTGTTTTTCACCAGCTGTAAATTACTTAATTTCAGTGGTTAAACAAATTTTTATTAAAGCTCCAAGTCAAGTGTCCATTTTCAAAAAAATGCTGTCAGGGACCCCTCTTTCTCCAGAGCCTATCCTAATAAGATGGGGAACTTGGATAAGAGTGGCCCTTTATTACGCCAAACATGGAGAAGAAGTGAAAGTTATACTTGAAGAATTCGACGAAGAGGATAACATGGTAATTAAAAAAGCGAAGCAGGCACTGGAAAACGTTCAAACTTTGAAGCAGCTAACTTTATACAAGCTCATATTTTTATGTTGCCACAAATTATAGAAGAATTGGAGGTGCAAGGCACTTTGTTGACTTCAGCTGCTAAAGTTGTCCTGGAGCTCCAAAAAGCAGTGATGGAGTGGTCAAGCCAAAAAGGAGAGCAAGCCAGAAAAAACCTGGGTGCTGCTTTAAATAGAAATCCAGATTGGAACGAAATACTTAATATATTTAAAATATAGCAAGGCGGAGACACGCAAGTATTAAAGACAGCTCTATATTGAAGTATATGCCAATTGTTTCTACCAATCAAAAATAGGGTCATTTTCGAAATTAAAAAATATACTAGTAAAAAATTGCTTGAAATTGACCACAGAAAATCTTGAAGAGATAATTATTGTTCAGTATAATAAATTGAATTAAAGGATAGTAGTTTAATTAAAGTATAATAATTTTAATTTGATATTAGTAATTCAAATTTTTAAGTTTTAGGTAGTATTCTTACTACGGAAAGATTAAATTTTAATTTAATTCAAATTATAATTATCATTAATAAAATTCTAGCCAACCAACCTCAAAGCCGAATTTGAAAAGCTGGTGAAGTACGTCCCTGAAACGACAGACCACTGTACACGATTCTGGATCTTCGTTACACGTGGCCTGGGTAGCTGCATCAACTAGAGAAATACTTGTTTTCAAACTCTCACACAGCTTCAGGGCTTCTGTCTAAAGACCATCAAGAAAATACTAAGTTAAAAAGTACAGCATGGTTAACAAGTAAATTCTTTAAAAAAATTATTCTTCACAAGAGTCACAAAAGGTTCTTGGTATGATTTTAGCCTCTCTCTAAATAAGATAGACTGTGGATTAAGAATTCAATGATTGTGACTAAAAATAAATTAAACCATATCTTTTACAATATATTTACGGAGTATTTTATTAATTTAAAAAAAAAAATCTAGACATAAATTTGAAATATACACCTTAAGATTGCCAGCTGACTCTGAAACGATGGGACACATAGCAAAAACATCTTGTTTGAGATGTTTGTTTAACATTTTGGCCAAAATAAGTACTCTATGAGCTCTAACCCTGCATTCCTGACAAAGAGTCTGAAGACTTCTATTCACCATAAGCACTGATTGTCTGAAATTCAAAAGAAATAAGATAAGATACAATCAATTTGGTATAGTTCATTTCTGTTATTACAAAGTTATCACAGGCCACAGACTGTTGCAACATGGGTTATTATTTTATTTCTTTAATTATTATGTTTGAAGGTATATTTTATTGTACCTTAATTAATGTATTGTATTTTATATTATATCACCTTCATAGAAAGAATTAGTTATTTATTCTTCTTCTTTTACTTTCCTGCAAGCTTTCCCCCTCTGAAGGAGGTCATCTGTGCCAGTGTCTAAAAGAGGACAGAATAAAAGGCCTGTCCAGCTTAACTGAGCTAGCAGCATTGTTGAGAAGGCCCTCAGTTCATGCAGTAAGGATATAAGTATTTACTTAATTTAATTGTCAATTGATACGTCAATTAATAAAAAATATTCAATTCGATTTCTTGAGCTCTTGCCTAATTTTGTTGCAGTAAGATAGTTACAATGTGATGATTCCAATAATTTTGCAAGACAATATAACTAATAGGTTTGAAGTCAATAGAATTTGGACAGTCAAACACTATTAGCTTGAATACGCAAGTTAAATTACCAAATATAATTCAAAAATATAATTTAAGAGTTGACAGTATACCTTCTAGATGAGTCTGGAGCATGAGATGTAAGCCCATCAGTAACACAGCTAATTTGCTGTAGAAAGTCAGTACGAATAGTGCAGAGAAGCTCAGATGCAATTTTACTGCAATACATAAAATTAAAATATATTTCAAAAATAATAATACCAGCCCATAAAAACCAAGTTTTTATTATAAATCCTTTATATTTTTGCATTTTGGTTGTGAGGGGGAAGTATTGGTAGAGAGTCTATGTGCCAAGTTTTAGCTCGATTGGACGACTGGAAGAGGGTTAACTAGCCCTA
Organism: Gerris lacustris; assembly: GCA_951217055.1. NCBI lineage: Eukaryota > Metazoa > Arthropoda > Insecta > Hemiptera > Gerridae > Gerris > Gerris lacustris. The sequence goes on from OX578281.1 coordinate 38,716,233, forward strand.
TAAAGATTTTATATATACCTACCAATTAATTAATTAATTAAATAAATTTTTATTACTTAATTTTTAAATATTAATTAATCCATTCATTTTTTAAAGATAATTAATTAAATTGAGAAATTAATTAATTAATTAAATTTAATTAATTAATTAATTAAATTTACTTAATTAATTAATTTGTTAAAATGTTTTTGTATTGGTAGAGAGTCTATGTGCCAAATTTCAGCTCGATCGGATAAGTAGAAGAGGGTTAACTAGCCTTCCAAAGATTTTATATACCAACCAATTAATTAATTAATTAATTTTTTATTTTATTTTTAATACTTAATTTTTTGAAATTTATTTAATCCATTCATTTTTTTTAAAAAATGGCTAAATCGGATTGTACGTGCCCTGGAAATTTCTTCGAGTTGGACCTCTACCTGGTTTATACACAGGAGGGTTGTTTTTCTTCAGAAAATGAGCGGAGCACCGCGAAGCGGTGCGGAGCGGCTATAGAAAATTCAAGGGTACACAAAATTAAGGTTTTTAATTTAATATGCGAGATTTTATCACCTAACCTCAAAGTGGGGGCACGTACAATCCGATTTTACCAAAAAATAATTAAATTGAAAAATTAATTTATTAATTAATTAATTAAATTTAATTAATTAATTAATTTGTTAAAATGTTTTTTTATTGGTAGAGAGTCTATGTGCCAAGTTTCAGCTCGATCGGATAAGTAGAAGAGGGTTAACTAGCCTTACAAAGATTTTATATACCAACCAATTAATTAATTAATTAATTTTTTATTTTACTTTTAATACTTAATTTTTTTAAATTTATTTAATCCATTCATTTTTAAAAAAATTTTAATTAAATTGAAAAATTAATTAATTAATTAAATTTAATTAATTAATTAATTTGTTAAAATGCTGTTGTATTGGTAGAGAGTCTATGTGCCAAGTTTCAGCTCGATCGGATAAGTAGAATAGGGTTAACTAGCCTTCCAAAAATGTTGACGCCAGGCACCCAGGCACTCCCCCAGGCACAAAAGTGAAGTCAATATAAAGGATTTAAAAAAAATGTTAGGGTTCAACATTACAAGAAAATTAAAAGAAAATGTTGCTTGATTGCTCTCACAAACATTGTGTTGTTTATATATATTGTTTTATATTTATGATTTTGCACTAATTCATATAGCTAATTATGTTACTATTATAATATTGTGGAATAAATATTATTATTATTATTATATTATAGTGCATTAAAAATAAAAGAATGTTTAATCGAACATTATTATCAAGTAATCAACATTTATTTCAATATGTATTAAGTTAACATAATAATAATATAATTTTATTTGATTATCAATATGGTTAACATCTATACTCCCAGAAAAACTGTATATACAAGGTGTTTCAGCGTGTTTCAGCTAAGCACAGACACAGAAAAGTGGGTGATACTTCATCGAATTTCCTACAAAAAATGTCCTATTATCCCATGGTCAATCAACCTTAGTTTTAGAGATATTGATTTTTTTCGATTATTTAATTATTCTTTTTTTCATACATTGTGTAATAACTAGCAACTAAAAAAGATAATAATATGCAGCAACAATCCTTTGCACCGAGAGAAAGCCTCGGCAGACAGCCCGCAGACAGTCTGCAGACTGTTTTGTCATCAGTGTGCGCCTAGCCTTAGACTGGATCTTGAATTGTAGTCAAAATACTCTAGAACAGCCTCTTCATTGTCAACTGCTGCTGGCAAAAGTATTTCACGACGGCCGGTAGGAGCAAGATTTCCCGTTGTACGGCATCTTTCAATATATAGAAAGATTTGGTGGGATGGTTGACGCCGATTAGGATATTGCCGGGCATATTCACGTGCTGCTTCCCTAGCGTTTTCGTGAGTTTCAACGTAAATTAGCAGCATGTCTGTGTATTGTTCCATGGTGGTTTTAATAATAAGAAATTAACAAAACAATATAAGTATATCACTAATAACTGAAAGGTAGCTTCTAAGTGACAGCGGGACAAACCAGGTATTTTTTGATACAGAGACAATATGTCATACATTTTATTTATTTTCTTTTTAATAGGTAAAAAAACAATAACGTACAGTCTTTATATTGTCTTTTTATTGTTTACAAACAGTCAAAGGTATTTGACATATTTTTGACCTTCTCGCAGCCAAACTTTAAGTAAACAATGCAACCATTGTATCATTAGAAAGCTTATTAAATGCGCCAACTTTTGATGAAAAAAAAAAATTATTTCATAACAATCCAATTTCAAAAGTTATGGCAGCTCAAAGTTACATCATTATTTTTGAAAAAAAATTAAATATTCATTTTCAGTAACATGTATCACATAATAAACAAAATCCAATACAATAATAGAAAAAAAACCCGATTTGATAAAACAAATAGTGCATTTTAATGTAAAATTACTCTTTCGAATGCCGTAAACTGCATATTATAATCTTTTTTAGTTGCCGAGTTATTATGCAATGTATGAAAAAAATTAAATAATCGAAAAAATAAAAAAAAATTGATATCTCGAAAACTAAGGTCGATAGACCATGGGTTAATAGGACATTTTTTGCTGGAAATTCGATGTAGTATCACCCCCTTTTCTGTGTCTGTGCTTAGCTGAAACACCCTGTATATTTATCTGTAATTAGAAATGCATTTATACATCTGATTTTTTTTTTTTTTTTATACATACAATTAATTTACAGATATTTGCTTGTTGTTTGCTTGTTTCATGATCTGGTGTTCATTCATAATAAAAGAAGTATAAAGACAAAACAAATTAATTATAGAGAATAATTGATCATAGTTTTTTTTTAATTTTAAGTATGTTCATACTTAAACCAATTAAATATAGTTCCTTTATTGCATTGACCTTTAGACAAGCTTTTTTCTTTAATAAAAATCCTTGTACTTTAAGTAATTGTTGTAAAACTTAACATCTAGCCCAAAAAAATTGATGGCTGTGACATGAGACTATATTAATATATTCTTTTTAAAATATTATAATTATTTTCTGGTCTAAAGATTTCACCATGTAACACCAGATAAGACATTTGTCTGAAGCTTCATTCATACAAACTACATTCACATTACATTTTTATTTTATTTTCTTATACAATTTTTAAAGTACAGTAGAACCTCACTTACACGACCCTCAATAACACGACAACCTCAATTACAAGTGCAATTTTCAAATCCCCTTGAGATTACCATAACATATAATGTTAAATTAACCTCTATAACGTGACTATTATTATCTAAACAACCTCTATAACACGGATTTTTTCCCAATTCACAACGTAACTCAGAACCTCTATAACAAGTCGTTTTGAGATTAACCTCTATAACGCGACTCTATACAGGAATGGGTTGACCTTGAACAAGTCTAGACTTGAAAACCCCGCCCTTGAACCTCGATAACACGACTGATAGCCAAAATAACCTTGATAACACGACCCTCAACAAAAAGAGCACCTCGATAACAAGACTGTTCCCTAATCCCCTTGAGACACTTCTTATTAAGGTTCTACTGTATTTTAATTCTGTAGCAGGTCATTGTAATATTTTAAGATTGTATTTTGAGCAAGTTCATTTAAAAAAATCAAAAAAAAATCGCCAAGTTACATTATCACTTGAGTTGTAGTGTATCAGTGACAGGGAACTACTAATAAGTGAAAAACAATGAAGTTCATATGTAACAGTAATAATGTATAGGATTATAAATGAAAAAAACAATTTTGATGAAGCACCAATGACAAAATAAAAAAAAAAAATTAACAAATCCTATTTTACCAGAAAGCTCTCCCAGCTAATGCTCCTCCCTTAGGAAAATACGATACAGTTGAAATGATAAAAGACCATTCCTCTTCCAGTAGATTATTGTAGATCTTTTCTTTCTGAGTCATCATAACCCACTCATGAATATAACTCAGATACACCTAAAATTGAATAGCAATTTCTCTAAATTAAATGAATTTGCTGACGAGAGTAGGTTGAACTCACAAGTACAACAAGACATTAATGTCCCAATGCAACATAAACTCAACAAATATCAATCGTTCGAAAATAAGATTAAGAAATTTTAAATGAGTGAAAGCCAGATTAAGAAGATATTATTAGCCTTATTTAAGTATTCAAACATTCCAAGCAAGTTTTAAATTCTGAGCAAGAAACTTTCCATATTCTTAGTTGTATTAGCACTGCATCATATGATATATATATATATATATTTTTTTTTTAAAGTAGTGTTTTTCCTGGGTAACTTCCCTAGAAAGTTACTATCAACATGGATAATTATTTTCTCTCGCCCTCTTGTAAGCTTATGCAGCAAATGAACAATTGGTAACAGCACAGCTAGCTCTCAATTACCACTGACAACTATTACCATAATTCGACCAAACCGGAAATTAAAACATTAAATACACTTTTGAAGAAAAAGGTGTGTGGTTCAATTCCGAGAGGCAGAATGTTTTTGTCTTTTATCCTGTTTCTTCAATAAATAGGTATATTTAATGGTGACTATATAGTCAGGAAAACACTTCAAAAGCTAGGATAAACATCCACTAAAAATTATTTTTCATAATACAAAACAAATTAGAGTACAGACTAAATCCAAATACATATATTTGTTTATAACACAATTTCACAAGACCACTTCTGTTAAACTCTCCAAGTTATATATGATATACAGTAAAATCTAAATCTCTAATAAATAAATGGAAAATACATAAAAATAACTGATTTAAATACTCACATTTAAGACTTCAATTAAGCATTCGTCAAATTGGATGATACATTCTTTAAATCTATTCTGTGTTGTTTCATCTTCTCTGCTTAAAGCAATGTCAATATGATGAAGAAATCTCTCTTTATTGATAACAGCTAACTTCAATCCTTCTTTTAGTTCCCTAATAAGCTGTAAAATAAAAAAATATTAAAAAAATAAAACTAAGACTAAAACTAGAATTAATGGATTGCCCAATCATAAAGACCCCCCCTTTTTCAATTGAAATATTTTTGTAACTCAATAGAGCTGCTAGAAATGATAATATTACAGTAGAACCTCATTTCAACCTATGAGTAAAAAAATAGATTTTTTTGTTTCTCGGATTTCAGAATGAATGACCTGATGGAACTACGACATGCTGTGAAATTTTGTGTTAAACTTGGAAAATATGCGTCTGAAATATTTGTTATGTAGGTGATGTTGCTATGAAGAGTACGGCATGTTTCAAGTAGCATGAACGTTTTAAGGTTTGACAGTCGATTGAAGACAATGAACGTCTTGGAGTCCTTCCACGTCAACTGACAACCCACACGTGGACAAAATCAACACCCTGGTGCAGGCATATGATGTCTGACCATCAGGGAGCTTGCTGAAGAGTGTGGGATATCACTTGGATCTTGTTACGAGATTTTGACCAAAAAATTGAAGATGCACCGGGTTGCTGCGAAATTTGTGCCACACCTTATGACGGACGACCAAAAAGGCAATCACGCCTGGGTTTGTCAGGAACTGCTTGATCGTTCAGAAGAAGATGAAAACTTCTTGTCAAGGATCATAACAGGTGATGAATCATGGGTTTACGGTTATGACATTGAAACGAAGGTCCAATCATCCCAGTGGGTGGGTGAAACGTCTCCCAGACCCAAAAATGCTTGCCAAGTTTTCCCCAAGGGTACCTAATACCATGAGTACCTCCCCCAAGGCTCCACGGTGAACCAGACTTACTACATTGAAGTTCTGAAACGTCTGAGGGATGCCATCCGTCACAAAAGGCCCAGAAATGTGGAGGAGTGGCGACTGGTTTTTCCATCATGACAACACTCTAGCCCATTCAGCCCTCAGAACTCGTGAGTTTTTGGCTAAACACTCGATCACGTTTCTCTCCCCCCCACTCACCTGACCTTGCTTCTTGTGACTTTTTCTTGTTCCCCAAACTCAAAAGACCGTTTAAAGGAAGAAGATTTGAGATGATTCCCAAGATTAAGGCAAATGCGACAAAGGAGCTGAAGGACATTGCAAAAGAAGCATACCAGGACTGTTTCAACAAGTGGAAACACCGTTGGGATAAGTGTGTGCGTTGGGGAGGAGAGTACTTTGAAGGGGACCCAGACTTGTAACTTCTCAATAAAGTACATTTTGTTTTATGACGTCAGTCCACATATTTTTTGACAGATCTCGTATTCATACTTCTACTCCTCCTTCCTCCTCACTTAAAAATGTTACAAATAGAAAAATGTTACAACTCAAATTTACTAGAGATGTCAGTGACTGTACGTTTCTGTTATTTCATATGTTCCCTGATATGATTTTATAGATAAAATTTAAAGAAGATTATTTTTTGAAAGCTCAATAACTAAGGCTATAACTCCAGAACGGGTCACAAAAATTACATCTACCGACTTTTTGAGTGTAAAATCACTTCCTCAAGTATTGACATTATGATGCAATACACCCTGTATATTTAAAATAATTACCTGTCTAATACTGAGTACAGAAGGATTTTCAGGTTTGGTTTCAAGCCTCATGCGAAGGAATTCATGTATAACATCAACAGGTACTCTGGATATGAAGAGAAATGAAGGGATATAAGAGGGTAAATTCAAAGCCTCTGCCTCACAACTCCACAATCCATACTTCCGGCTTTCAAACTCTTCTTCAGTTTCTTCTGTGCCCTTTAAAAGAAAACCCAATCATTATTTTAATATTCAATTTTTAAGTTTTGGTAGTTTTCATACTACGGAAAGTTTAAATTTTAATTTAAATCAAATTATAATTATTATTTACTACGAGTGTATTTTTCACTGTCTGTTTCCCGTAGTAAATAATAATTATAATTTGATTTAAATTAATATTTTAATATTGAAAAAACTATTCTCATTATTAGAAAGTAGTTACTTAGTAAACAAAAATCTTATCTCTTAAAGTAAATTTAGTGTGAATGATTATTTTCTGATTCATGTCTCAGAAAAATAAAAATTGAATTGTAAACCTATTTAAGAATAACAACCAACAACATTAACAAGGATAATAACACAACTACTTGGAAACAAGAAAAATAATTTTAGTAAAAGTAAACTAAATAAAAATAAAGGATTCGTTGTTGTCTATTGTCTGTACAGAAGCGATGATGATTTAGAAATTAATGTTAGCTCCAAATTTTGGACGCTACCTCCAAAAACTCGTGAAACAAATTATTTCTCAAAAACAGTGCCCATGATTTTGATTAAAAAATCTAAAATGTTGTCCATTTAAATACAAATGTAGTCATGTTAGTCGTTTTCCTGGGGAAAACCTTGTTTCCTAGAAATTAATGAAAATAAATCTGATTTAGTTGAAAATTGAAACAAAATGTAAACAACCACCTGTTAAAAAAAAAACTTTCTAAACATGTTATAAAAATAAAAATTTACATGGAGGTACTATTTCTTTGAATGCTCCTAACTCAGTTAACTAAATAATAAGTTTAAATATCAATTCAATTTTAAATCATGTATCATACCTCGATTGTGTAGAGTTCCAAAGCAAGACGAGCTTTCTTAAGAATATGAAAATGGATCTTGTCAAGGAAATATAAAGCCTTTTTAAGACCCTTTACTTTTAGCATATCTTCAATGAACTTCCTAAAATATAAATTAATGAAGCAATAAAAAAATTTAATAAAATTACATTTTTCAAAAATCAATGAATAATAATGTAACAATGTTCATTGTGAATGGAATAGAAAATTCTTAGGAATGTTGTTTTTATAAGCAACCAATCTGTTGAGAGTGGCACAAAGAAGTTGTAATATCACAGAGCATGGATAATGTAGGCTATTTAAAACAATACTAGTTTTAAGCAAGCTAAATATGTACAACTAATTAGTGTATCATTCCTGGACTTTCGATGTAACTAAAATGTTAATATTTTTTGTGGTCAGACAACACAGATGATGAACCAACTTACTGAGAGTTCTGTCTTTTTATTTTAATGTAGGTATTAACACATTACTTATTTCAGAGCAGAAGGAGCGACTACATCATCTCAATGTTAAACATATCTCCCCTCTTATCAAGAACTAGATCTATGTAAAGGCCCCACACACTTCAAGTTTTACAATATGGCCACCGGAACGGTTGATGGATAAGCCAAAACTAATGGTGCATCCACACCATATGCCAAGCTGTACGGTTTTCAATGAGCCATACGGGCTGTTGATACCAGATTTAGTTTGTAGGGATGTAATGTAGCTTTTGTCTCTTGAGGGTTTGAGAATGGGAGAAGATATGAAAACATATGAAAAAAGTCAGACATGCTCATATAGTTGAAAGTCTCCCTACACAGCATCATGTCATCGGACAGGTCTGAAAAAATACCTAGACCTGTCCATGTGTTCAGGTCCCAGACCTGAAGCGTATATTGCGTTGGGGTCTTTAGGACCTTGGTTTCAGTTAGTGGCTACTTCACATAAGCAGCTACCAAGAGAGGGACCTGGCCCGGGATTTGAACCAGATCTGTGGTCACCTATCCAAGTTGAGACTCTGCCCGATGTTGTTTAACTTTTATTGATAGGAGAGCCAACTGCTCTATTATAGGAGCTACCAAGGCCCCAAAATTATAACCCTGTTCTATTAAAAATATTTTACACTCAGATTATAATTTAATTTAATTTTGGCCAATTAGTTAAAACATCTTCATTAAATTAACACATTATTTTAATAAATAGGAACTTAAGAAGGAGGAAAAAATTACCTATAAGTTCTTGAATATCCTTTGTCCAAATGTAGAAGATACTTTCCCATGGTTGTGATCGGTTGAATATTGTAAACATCACATGATAAAGCTGTATTCCAGTATGATGATAAGGTTGAATCTAGTTCAGAAGCTAAATCAAGACTATCAGAACTAAAAAAAAAAAAAAAAAAAAAAAAATATTTGTACTTACAATATTAGGATTGGAGACAAATTATACATTTTAGGGGGGATTTCTTTCATTTTTATGATAAAGTAACTTAAATACTCATATTATATATATATATACATATTTATATTTAACAAATTTCAATTTGAAACACCTTGAAGATGATGACTCCATGGCATGGTTACCCTGAGCGTATGATAGCAATTGACGACCTAAAATAAGCAGCTTAAGTCTGTGATGTTTTGTTATGTTATACCAAGAACACATGGCCTGAAACCACAACAAGAAAATAACTTAAATCTTCTAACACAAATTGTAAAAAAATTACATACAACAATATAAATACATTAAATAACAAATAAAAAGTATAAAAGAATATAAAAGACTGGCTGATTTAAATTTTTATTTCTACACAGCTAAATAATCTTCGTTATGGATTTTAAAAATTGATATCCACCCAGATTAGCATCACTAATTAAACTCCTCCTTCATAGGTTTAATTGTAAATCTAATCCAGTCTCAAATAGCTTTAAAATGTATAGTTTACATTTAATGTTACTGCATGATAGTAATAAGTTAAAAGATAAATCTGTGAATTAATTAGCTATAAAGAAAGAATATTTTAATAGTTTTTACCTTGACTCTATCATTAAACCTTTGGCTCATATATATTGGATTCTGTGAAGCGAAGGCTACACTAGAAGGGTAAAGTGATTCAGCAAACTCAAGTCTACTGAGCAGCATTTCAATTTGATGAAGAGCAGCATTCTCTTGCTCGATACACCATGGACAGAACAGCCAGAAACATCCACCACAACTTTCCTCATTCTTAGTTTCCTTGCACAATAAGGCATCTGTGAATAATAACAATTTTGTAAATTAGCAGTCTTACTAAGATTAAAAACCATTATGTGTTTACTTCCAGAGAATTGAAGTAACACCCTACACACCCTAACACCCATTTACACTTGAAAATTTGGCTAAAATACAGTGGTAGAGAGTAAAATACTTCTTAACTATCAACCAAGCTAATTTTATTGCTAAATGAAAATGTTATTTCATATTTTTTTTTAACATAAGGTGAGTAGAACAATTATGTGCCTTGAATTGCCTTCTACATATAAAAGCACAACTTTAAATCTATAATGCTCATGAATTCTTGTATTAAACAATGTAATAATTAACATAAATCATAAAAAATAGACTTTAATATTCATGTTTTTTTTATTTTTTTTTATAGAAAAAACTTGCCTTCTTGTTCTAAATCACATTCGTCAGCCTCAGGTGAAGGAAAGTGAACACCACTGTCTCGACTCTGAACAGACAACTGCTCGGCCTTCCTTACAAACCTACAAAGAGCAAACTTTGTCAGAATACAGAAAATATTGAATTACATAAATCCGTTATTCCTATAGGAAAACAATTAAAAGTTGAAAATCTTAACTGATAATATAGTTTATTGGTAAACTTTTTAGGAAAACTACACATGTGGTCTTTTGAAGATTCTAAATTAGTTTTAATTAATTTCCTGTAGGCTATCCTGTCAGCTATATCATTATTTTTTTCACTATATTTTGACCCACTATGTCGTCAAATTTTCTTATTTTAAATCTTTTGTCATAAGCTAGGTAGGCTTCTGCTGTGTCTATGAAAAGGCTTTTGAGGTTATATAAACTACAAAATAGATCAAGTTGGAACCACTCTAGACTCTCCTTTTTTTAAAATAGGATAGATATAATAGAACATGTATAATCCACTGTATAACAGCCCATGGAAGATATGGTCCTGCCTAAGGGCACCACCACATGTAGCGTGATTACAAACTTGTAAAAAAAAGGTAAGAACAGAGAGTTAATTTAAAATAAAAAAATCGGTCCGAGACAACTCAGACAAACTTTCTCATATATGAGTTTATAATTACTTAGCCCAGTGTTTCCATTTATTAGTTTTCAAATGTACATTTAAATATTATTGAACATTTCATCAAAATTTATCATAAAAATAACTTCTCCTGGTCGGGGAATCGAACCCGGGCTCTCTCCGTCCGCGTTTTAAGCTAATATCTCAGGAACTAGATTTTTCCCGGGAAAACGGCTTATATCATTGGATTCGTATTCAAATGGACTACATTTTAGAATTTTTTAATCGAAATCGTCGGAACCGTTTTCGAGAAATAATTTTTTTTCATGTTTTTTCAGAGTTTTTGGGGGGTAGCGCCCCCAAATTTAGAGCTAAAATTCATTTCTCGATTTCGCCTCGGGGTATGATTTTTCTGAACATGTATGCCAAATTTCGTCAAAATCGGCCCAGTAGTTTGGGCTCCAGGCGTCTGCACAGACGACAGACAGACGACAGACGACAGACGACAGACGACAGACAGACATTTTTTAAAAACCACTTTTTTGGACTCAGGGGACCTCAAAACGTGTAAATCCATCAAAATCTCAAAATCGAATTTTCGCGCCATCACAATACTTTCTTTTTATATGAGAAAGTAAAAATTGGTCCGAGACAACTCAGACAAACTTTCTCATATATGAGTTCATAATTACTTAGCCCAGCGTTTCCACTTATTAGTTTTCAAATGTACATTTAAATATTATTGAACATTTCATCAAAATTTATCATAAAAATAACTTCTCCTGGGCGGGAAATCGAACCCGGGTTCTCTCGGTCCGCGTTTTAAGCTTTTTTCTCAGGAACTAGATTTTTCCCGTGAAAACGGCTTATATCGTTGGATTCGTATTTAAATGGACTATATTTTAGAATTTTTTAATCAAAATCGTCGGAACCGTTTTCGAGAAATAATTTTTTTTCACGTTTTTTCAGAGTTTTTGGGGAGCAGCGCCCCAAAATTAGGAGCTAAAATTCATTTCTCGATTTCGCCTCGGGGTATGATTTTTCTGAACATGTATGCCAAATTTCGTCAAAATCTGCCCAGTAGTTTAGGCTCCAGGCGTCTCCACAGACGACAGACAGACATTTTTTAAAAACCACTTTTTTGGACTCAGGGGACCTCAAAACGTGTAAATCCATCAAAATCTCAAAATCAAATTTTCGCGCCATCACAATACTTTCTCTTTATATGAGAAAGTAAAAATTGTACTTGTTGGTGGATTCAACAAAAAGAGGGGACCTTTATAAGTCATGAACAACTTGGACCAGGGCTTGAGGTTTGCCATGGAGAGGTTTAAGAACTTTTTTGTGACAGAAATCTCCCCTCACCAGTTGCTATAATCCTAGCTATAACCCTCAAGAGCAGTCTTTGATAGCCTGCTTAACAAGCCGCAGAGACCTAACTCCAAGCTAATCTTAGATCCTTCAATAATAGATATACACTCTAAGTGGTAAAACCTTTCCCCAAAAAGCATAAATGTTGCATTGGAATATTTTCTGACAAACAATAAGATGTCTGGTTAAAAATGCCTCAATAAAAAACAACCTTCCTTTAGATCCTCAGGAGGGAGCCAGGGTAGCCGAGCGTTTTAGGGCGCTCGCTCGGCTATCAATAAGTGTCGAGGCAACTTGAGGTCGTCTCTGAATTACATCAATGATTCGCGGACGGTGCAGGGCGAGGGACACCCTTTATGGGGACTCTTCCCCCACTCTTTGATGTGGGTCCGATCCGTGTCATGACGATGTAATTTGTATCTATGGTTCGAGGACGGAGCAGGGCGAGGGACACCCTTTATGGGGACTCTTCCCCCACGCTTTGACGCACGCTTATATAGCTTACTAATGACCGCACCATACTCGCTTCGGCGGTACAATGTACAAATGTATGATGTGTGAAGTAGCTTCACCACGGGGCGTAAAAAGGGCCTAAGTGATGGCCTAATTGCAAGGTTCGAACAAGTGGTTCGTCCTACCCGTTCTAGTAGGAAGTACTAGACTACTACTACTACTACTAGAGCCTCAGGACATCCTTCAATGATGTACAGAGATGTAGCTAATAAAAGGAAAAATATGTAAATACACACCTGTAATCAAGTATCTCTTGAAGTAGTTGAGGTATTGACTGTCTGGCTTCACATAAGTAATGATCCTGTTCTGAGGGAGTTCTCACAGCATGCCAAGCTTGTAGTTCCAACCATATGAGATCTTTCAACTCTGTTTGCCACATTGTCTCTTCTCTACTCAACTGAACAATACAAACATTCAATTTGCGAAATTAAAATAATTAAGATAAAACAAATTATATGACAATTTCATTTTTCAACATTTCTACATACCTGTCGTTTAGGGTTCTTATCTTTGGATTCACATGTTCCAGTCTTGATAAGTTGATGTACAGAATCATAAAGTTTGGTCCTGTCTTTAGGGTATTCAGAGCCGACTACTGTTCTCCTCCAGTGGCCAGCTGCTTTCACTAATTTACAACTTAAACTGAGAAATCTACTCGAAGACTCAACCTAAAAATTAAAATGATAAACAAAGTTACGTTTTTAATCAATTACTTGAATAGGTTCAAAATTACAAAACTTCCTCAAGAATCCTTAAGGGTTAGAGGCTATTCTAAGAGTGTAAAGGCACCCAATGAAATGTTAATTGTGAAAACTTTGAAAGGCTCTACCAAACCAACTGAAACTTGGCTGAGGCCTTTATTCACCTTTCACTTTATGTTTTCAGTCCACAGGAAGTATGAAGTTTAGATTGCTTTTTGGATTAATTATTTAGATATAAATAAGAAATGAAAAAAGTGTTTTAGTTGAGTTAATTAATTATTACCATTACCACATAATAATGAATCCAAATTATTTAAAATCTGTTTAAAAAAAAGCCAACATATTTTTCACTAGATTTTATTCAGGCAAAACTCTAGTAAATAACACTTAATAGTACATTACTAAAAAAAAAGTAGCATTTTGCAACCGAGTGTGGAGTTTGCACCCGAGCGATAGCGAGGATAGTAAAACCACACAAGCAAAGCAAAATGCAGTTTTTGCACGAGTTGCGTACCGTACTTTATCTACGATTGTTGGTTTTTAATAATAAATACAGAAAAATATATTTAATAAACTTCCTGTATAAGTTCGTATTTCTCTTTTGATAAATATATGGCATTAATTCATTAGTTGTATTTTGTGCCGAATTAATTATTACTGGAAGCGTGTTATTCTCCTCATTTTCGTCATAATGACATAAATCAATCGTTGTTTTTTACTAAAAACTCAATATAAACAGTTACTTTAATTAAAAAAGCAGCAAATTAGTTTTGTTTAATGTAAACAAACTCGCTAATCGTGCTTTAAGGTGAAGAATTTTTCTTTTATACCGCACTAGGGCAGAAAAAAAGAGGAATTATGAAACACGCATGTGCAATGAATACAAGTACGTAAAGAATCACTTTCTACGCATCTAAACAGAGATGCAATGTTTATATTTTGTATCAATCGTAGATAAAATATATTACGTAAAGAAATATAATGTAAACAATATTGTGTAAAGAAAAGCTGAATCTGAAAATTACCTTTATTGTAGGTTGTGAATCAGCTCCGTCATCCATGATAATATGGCTGTTTGGACTGGTCAAATTAAATTTAATATTCCTCTCAGTCTCTCTTCTTTTCTGAAAAGACCTTTTGCTAGTTTTAGTTTTCTTTGTTTCAATGATTGTTCCTAAAAACAAGAGAGAAATTAAATTAAATGTAGGTTTGAGGTCTAAAGGGTTGAAACAATTGGAAAAAATACTTCATGCATTCACTTTGGTAATATTTTATTCATTTTGAGGATGCTGTAATTTCTGAATAAAGCCTATATTATCAATTAAAACATAAAATTGTTACACCTCTTTATATTCAAATTATTTTCAAGGGAAATCTAGTTTTCAATAGATAGATGAAAATAAATCTTATTTTGCAGAAAAACGTAAACAATCACACGTTTAACTGTGTTTAAAAAGAAGATAATATTGCATTTAAATTTCGTCTTAATATTTATGTATATGACTAAGTTTAGATGTATGATTTTTTTAAAAACATATCTTTTAGTATAATGGATTTTTACTTCTTTTTTTAAATAATGGAAAATGAATAATCAATTAGTATTCAAATAGAATATTACCTGTAATTGGATAAACAACACTAGTTGAAAACAAAATCTAAGTAAATTATAAATAAACTTAAATAAATAATAATAAAATAAAGAATCAATTAAATAAAACCATAAAAAAGCAATAAAGAGCAAATAACTTTATGAAAGAGAACATAAAACAAAAGACACATTTATGTAATTGAGAAGATAAAATGGAAGAGTAGACATGATAAGGAGTATTGGGTTGAATTTAGTGAAGGTACGAAGTTGGTGCCGTGCCACTCTAACCACCCCCACCCCCCTTATCTTTTACACAGTAACACTACTACCCCCAATTTATTGATTGGAGTAGTAGTTCTCTGCATGGAAACAATCAGAGGACATGCAAACTTATAACAATACTGAATGGAACCTAATAAAGTCAACAACCTGCCCAAATATCAGATGTAACAAAAATAAAGTTAAAGTAGGTCATAATAAACAAGTCATACTTCATAAATATAATATAGATTTCCAAACTTTTTTTCATTGTCATGTAGAAAATAAACTTTTTCAATTTATAAAATAATGATAACATATTTATATTTACGATAACTTATTACATACATTATTAAATTTATTTATAATATGAAAAATAACCTTATAACTTTTGTATTTATTTTTATCTATTACCAGTATTCTTTAAAAATGATCACTAGTCAAAATCATTTTTTGTTCGTAGGAAAAGTATTGTTATCACAAAAAAAAGAAAAATCCAAAACCGAGATTTCAACGGAATAATCCATTTTGGGTGTTTTAAAGATCATTTGAGTGGTTTTTAGGTATAAGTCTATGTCTGTGTCATGCAAATTACAATGTACTATGAGGGTGGCACAAAATGTATGGGGAATTTCCCTCAGTAGTTTTATAACTCCCACACTTTTTAAGCTAAAGAGTATGACATTGGGTACAAAAATTGGTCCTTGCATGTAGTTGTGCCGCCTGGAAAATCATAAATTTGTGGTCATTAACCCATTTTGCCGAGTTAGCAACTGAAAAGCAAACTTAAATTTGCACCAATACCTGTTTATAGGACAAAATATTTCCACTGAATTTCGTTGATATGTGCCACCATTTTGACAATATCGATTTTTGGACTTTGAAACTTAAACACTAAATAATTTCGGAATTATTTTGTCGATTGAGCTAATTGAGCCAATTATACCTTTCTATAAAATAAAATAATTCCTTCATATTTCAACTTAATATCTACCGCAATTTTTTAATATTTATTTTCTGAAAAGCCCCGTGTCCAATTTTTTTTAAGTTTATATAGTTTTACAAGTTGAAGTAATTGTTTATAAAAAATTATATTTGGGTTAAAAACACAACCCTGTACTAAATATTCCTTAAAGTATAAAATAAAATCTTAAGATTTTTTTGATGCAGTTATTTTTTATAACTCTTTACACTCCTGGTTAAATGTAATCATGATTGTGTAAAAGTCTCACCTATCAGGGAATTAAACCATCACCAGATACGTCAGACCTGCTGTCCATTAAGTTAGTTTAATTTAGTTTTATTCTTTACTTAATTATTATATTAAAAAATATAATACAATGCAGGATAGTACTAAATTATTATTCCTATAATTTAACTAGGCATCGCGTGGCTCTATCATTGAAGCGAGCGTATAGTAATAAATATGTATTGAATATTGAAAAAAAAGATTATTGTGAATCATGATGAGTTGATAGATAATGGGTCTGGTAGTAGTGCAGCGGCTAGTAGTAAGGGAACCACCCCGCATTCTTACTATTCCTCTAACCACACATCTCTATTTCAATATTTATAATTTGTATCTCTTTGCTACAAACAAACTACTGCATGTATCAAATTGAAATTTTGCATGCCTGTTTCAATTGTGCATCAGATGGTGTCTATGAAGTTTTATTAAAATCGTTACGTTAAAACGTAAGATATCGGTAAAAAGATTGTTTTCTCTATTTTAAACGTTTAGGCCCGCTTTAATAGTTTTAGCGATCTTTATTAATTCATAGCGGTGTCGCTGTTGGTTTTACTAAAAAATGTTATTTGTAAAAAATGTTCGTCTCATCGAATAGATGATGATAGATTTTTTCCCCGTCCTGAAATTCCAATTTAATTTTTGAACCTCTCGTTTACGCGAGCGTTGCGCGCGAACTCATGGACGGATCACGCTGTCCAACGAACTTAGCCTGAGTATTAGTAAGAGGATCATGTATACCTAATTTCAACTAAATCGGTCAACTTTTACTCAAGTTATCGTCACACGCGTGAATGTTACTGACAGACAGACAGACAGACACGGAACATATTTCGTTGAATGTAGGAAGCTCGCTTCAATTATATATTTTTTTAAATGAATTTTTACAAAGTGTTTACATTTAGTTATATAATAATTAAAAAAATATAACAATTAATGAAACAAAAAAGAACACATTAAATAAACTAAAGCAATCATTTATTTATTAGAGTATGAAAGGGGGAAATTTTTTTTTAAAAAAGTCATTGGTAAAAAGGAAAAAACATCATAAATAAAATAGGAATTTCCCCCAAACTTTTACAGTGCTTAGAATTAATGTAGCAGAGAGAAGGAGCACTTAGATGAAACACAAAATGCTTTACTACTCCGCAAATTACAATGTATTATCAGGGGGGGCACAAAATTAATGGGCAACTTCCCTTTGTAGATTTTTCAACAAAGACATATATATATATATATATATATATATATATATATATATATATATATATATATATTCATTTTTGATGTTGCAATTCAAATAGTTACGATTGTGGTTTTACTAGAGGTTTGCGGTGATGTTTAGGAAATATAAGATTTGAGTTATAGAGATAAAGATTTATTATCAGAAGTTTCGCTTGGAAACATGACTGGAAATTTTAGTATACCAAAAAATTCTAAAATATAACAGTATATTATATCAGTAACTTAATATATTATTATATATTTTAATAATATTTACTCAGTGGTGATATAATAATACATAGTGAAGATGCATACTCAGCGAGGATTCTTAATATTGATGATAGCTTTCATAGCAAAAGCTCTGATAATGAAGATTTATCTCTAAAACTAGGAATTAAATTTCCCACGGAATTTTATTAGATGTTCAAATATCATTATAACTGTCTATTGCAACATTTTATTACATGATTTAATCCAGTCTCCTCTCCCTCTCAAATAGCAAATTCTCCAGTAAATCCTCAAGCACTATTATCAGTAAATAAACTATATTTTTCAAGGAAAAGTGACAAATGATTTCAATGGCATTTAAAACTATATGGTTATTCCCAATAGTTTAAAAGATAGAAATATTGTCACAGTTTTTGAAGTGTGACATCTGAATTTAACACTACAATTGATTTCTCAGTTTTCACCTCAAGGTGTGCCACAATTTACATAATTTATAATATATTTTGAAAAAAATAAGAACTAAGGCTCTAAGCTTCTGGACAGCAAAATCTTCTTTTTTCACTATAGAAAGTCACAGACCACATAGGTTCAAACCACTAGGCTACAATCACCCTCAATCAAAAACATGTAAACATTTAAAAGGATAAAACAACTACTTTTTGAATAATTTTAAATAAGTGGAACCTTAAAATTGGTAAATTCCATTTTTGGCCCACCACAATACTATGTCCAAATATAAAATTAGTACATATAAACTTCAAAGAATAAAATTATTCAATTCTTGAGTGGTAGGGTCTAAAAGAAAATAAAATCCATTATTGCTAACCCTCCTTAAGAGATTTTAAGAATGAGCAAGTGCTCATAGTGTAGCCAAAGAATTAGTAGCAAAAAATGTAAGTAGTCTAAATTATTTATTAATTTCAAACTTATAATATCAGAAAATTGTGGAAATATATGTAAGAAAAACAGGAAGAAAAAAAAAATATATAGATACATAGTTGTCATTAAAAAGGAGGAAGAATAAGTCAAATAAGCCAAGGTAAACTAAGGTTCTGCAGGGCAATTGCTAAGTGCTTTTATTTTTCCATTATTGATTTAAATTAGAACAAGTTTGGCACAAAATAGACATGAATGAGGATATAAATTAAAAATACTGCTGTAATCTTTAAAAACAAAATGTCCCTTTATTATAAATTACATGGTATTTTGAAACATTATCTCCCTTAACAAGAGGCATTAGTATAAAAATATGCAGTCAAAACCATTAGCATAGCATATAATTAAGTTAGTGGTATTTGAAATATCGTCCCTACCATAACAAACTAACGAATGTGCAAATCGGTACTTTTCAGGAGAGCCAAAAAACTCCTATAACAATGAATCCAAAATCAGCGTATTGCCAAAAGGAGAAACATGTTTAATATATTATTTAATCCTGTTTAGGATTATATAAAGCTTTAGCCATTAGCTGTTTTTTTACTAACCAAAAATAGGAGTTTTTTGGCTCTCCTGAAAAGTACCGATTTTCGCATTCGTTAGTTTGATATGGTAGGGACGATATGTTATCAAATACAAATTATATCTATTGAAAATATATAAATAAATAAATATATATGCGCGTGAACGCTTGGGCGGATAACGTTGTCCAACGAACTTGTCCCGGACATTGGTAAAATGAACATGAAATTTCAACTAAGTCGGTCAACTTTTACTCCAGTTATCGCCATCGATAGATTTTGTGACGGATTTTGCGTGACGGTGATTTTGTGACGGGGATTTTAGTCGTTTTTTTTGGATTCATTCCCGGGCTCCAGAACGTGCCATAAGGAACTTCGTTCCAGAAACAACAGAAAACTTAAAACCCTTTTCATGGAGATATTAATGTAGTATTAGTCCCTATTCTTAGATATCTATGTGAATCACCTAAGAAACTATACATATCACATATCCGTCATTAATATTTAAAATGGATTATACATGTCAAACAAATTCAACAGATAAGAATCCACCAGGTATTTGCTCAGATGAGAGACAGACATTAATTATTTTTGGATCTAAAATTGTCTCTCAATCAAATTTTTTTATCATAATAATTAAATGAGAGCAACACAACACAATTTAAAAAACTATGTTTTTAAATTATCAAATAGCTTATTTTTATTATTCCAGACTTATCTCTAATTTTGCACAATGTTTAAATTGAGTGAAAGTAAGCAAATGCATTCTGGCTCAAGTTATCAAGGTGTCTGATAAAAAAACATTTATACTACATTTCAGCGAAATTGGTCAACTCTTACTCAACTCATAATTAGATATAAGTAATTCAACAGATAAAAACACAAAAAAGTGCTTTAACACACTTGTAATATTTACAAAAATGTATCACCTTAATTCTTACCCTCTCATTTTTCTTATTAAAATAAAGGTTTTTTGCAAAAAAAAAAAAAAAAAAAAAAAAAAAGAGGTGTAGTAATAATTACTGGCTTTAGAGATTGCTTATGAAGAAAATTTTAAGGAAAAATAACATTTTTGAGATTAGGGTTGCCAGATAAAACCACAATAGATAGAGGGATCTGATTAGAGTTAAAATTGGATATTGTGTTAAAGGATGATTAATGTGGTTTGAATAGCTCTGGTTTGTTTTGGGGGGTATCCACACCCAACTTTGCAATGTACCCAAACTTCAACAAAAAAACTTTCATACTCATGTAAATACATAAATTTTACCTCTAGATATTCTAATGTATCTTCTAGATCTGCTTCTGTACAGATGACATACTAGAGACAAATTGTTTGGAAAACTACTTCTTTGAACTCTAAAGTAAGGTGCATGAGGAAAAGAATCTAATGAAATTACTTATATAGAGTAATTAGAATATTATTAAATTTGAAGTTTACCTTTACTTGGACCACTCAGGAAGCCATCAGTTAGTTTGTTCACTGGTGAATATTTAACTATAGATTTGTGACAAAACTGGGCAAATTTATATGCTTGCCTTAATGTGCTGAAACAATCAATAACAAAAACCATCAATTAATATTTTATATTATAGATACTGCTGTTTGGGAGGGGGTAAATGGAGCCCTAGTATTGCAGCTCTCTCTCTCTCTCTCTCTCTCTCTCTCTCTCTCTCTCTTTATTCTATTTCACAGACTTAACTCTTTAGCCTGTTTACCCTCAGAGTCCTAATTTTGTTCGGTGCTGTAGGACCGAGGTTGAAACATTTTTGAGCAAAAGCATAATATTAGAGACACAAATATTAAAAGATTGTGCCAACATCGTAAATTTATTAATTACTTATAGTAAATTTTATTCAAGGAATTTTTTTCCAGTAGATAAAGCTAAAAATTTGCATAAACCATGTTTATCTTGATTGGAAAATAACTAGAAGTTGAATCAGAACTAGAGAGGGGAATTGAAGGAAAATATTTTAACTACTTAAAAAATAATAAATTTTTTAACTAACTTTTTGATAATTTTACTCAAGGAATTTGGGGGTCACCTAATAGTTGTCTGATTGAGCTGAGAAAGTGCTTACCTTGTTTAGAATAGAATTAGAGGAGGGAAGTAGCAATATATTTCTAAAATCAATAGAATTAACTTTTACCAAATTATTCTTGAGATATCATTGAATCATATCAATACCCGCCATCTTAAATCAAGATGGCAAAAAGATTTCTTAGCGAACACCTAGAGGACAAGAGAAACCTCCATGAAAAATTCCAGCTCTCTAGCTACAGCCATTGTAGAGATATTGTGATGAATGAATTAGTGGTATTTGGCTATATTGCATAATAAATTTAATTAAATTAACTATTCAAAAGTAATAAGGCCATTATATTAATTAGACAAACAATAAATTACCTAATTAATTTATAATGACAAGATAATACATTGCATATCAACAGTGATAAGTTGACAGCTGTGCCCTAATAATGGCTTAACTTGTTATCTTTATGAGGCTGTCTTTATAGCCCTAATACAGAACAAGTTTTAACACGTAAAATACAAATTATATTACCACCAAAGATTTGACATAATGCTGCTAATTAAAAAAAAAAAAAATCAATGTAATAAAGGACATTTAAATCATTAAATTTTCTTAATTAAAACAGAATTTTCACTTATCTTCATTATGCAGTTGTCAAAGATTTTTTTTGTTTCATTTAATAAATAAAATAAACAATAATGCATTGTCCCAACATAAGAGTACACTAATTAATGAGAAAGTATTAATGGGAGAAGGGAGGGAAAAAACTCCTTATTTCTTCACTAATCAAAAACCAGTGACAAAATAGGGCAGATATTACCAGGATAGACTTTATTTGGATTCAATGGACATTCATTAGTTGACCACTTCAATTTGTTTAACAGTGAAGAAATGGAATCATATTATCACAAGGCGGTTGCAACATATATTTATGGGATCATTGAAGATAACAAACATCATCATATGATAATGAACACATGATGATAACCATTGATAATTAAATTCATCATCGGTGTTTAATTTTAAGGAAAATTGTTAATTTCTGTAATTCCCACTTCTTTATTATAGGATTCCCCATTGAATATTTATAAGTCTGTATTGTTATTATTCTCCTATATAACTAAAAAGTTTTAAACACTTTGTACCTTACCATATTATGTTTTATACATAAAAAAATTATTGTGACTGTATGAAAACTTTATTTTGACGGATTTACACATTTTACAAGGTCCCATAAATGAGGATTTTAAAAATTTCAGTCAGACGCATGTGCAGCCATGTGGAGCCTACACTAATGGGCCAATTTACATTAAATTTGGCATACATTTTCAAAACATCATACCCCCAAGCGAAAATATACTAAAAATTGATTAAAAAATTCTGTTTTTAGAAAAACAAATTTAATCATATGTTGTTTTCTCTAAAAAGTTTAGTTTCCAATATTGATGAAAATCAAAAACGAAATGTAAACAACACTTTTTCAATATGTTTAATAATAATTGAATAAATTAGATATTATTTTATTTAAATTCGTTTCACTATGAATAGGAGAAAGTTCGGTTCAAGTTTGAAGGATAAATTATTTAATTATATTTCTTCCGCAAATGGGCCTTTGATATTGAGTAATAGTATACTTTTTGTAAAGTAAATAAAATAGTCCTCACTACCAGTAGCCAAGATCTAAGATCTAATAATAATTATCAATAATCTAAAATGATTTTTGAAGTGTATAAATTAAATATAACAATATAATAATCATATTAATAATAATGAGTTTTGATTTTAAACAAGATTAATAAATTAACTCAAAATTATAATTCTATTTTAACCTTGAAAAATTACATTGATGTGTCTACTTGTAATAACATTTATCAAATTATAAAATCAAAATATGAGGTATGAAGTTAGAAAAATGTGTGAAGTGATGCTAAAATAACAGTAAGTGTGAATTAGAGTTTTAAAAGAACAAACTATTTAACAGACAACTTCAAGGCGAGTAATTTAGTAGACTAGTCATCAGTCAATCTTATATTCTAGAAGTTAAATTTGAAATAAAATACTTTGAGTTTAAATGCTTTATTAATAGCAGAGTATCTATAATAAAAATAATCTATAAATAAAAGTTAATTCACAATTAATATAATATTAGAGATGGGCTATTAATCAAATTTAGAAGAGTGACTGCATTTCAAAAAGCCCATGGAACCATTTATTATCCCAAAAAAACTCAGGGGTCTGCCCTGTTGGCTTTTGGGGTTCTTATAAGGGGGAGGAACCACATCAGAGATTTTGAGAGTCCCCACATTTTGAACCCATTACACCATTCCTCAGATCCATTGTGATTTTTCTTAAAGGGAGTTTCTCGTGAAGAGTCATTTGCAACTGAATTTTAGTGGGTTCAAAACGCTGGAATTCACCTACGGAAGGTCAATTAAGGTCGTTTCTGAAGGTTTATTAGACACTAGCCATGGAAACCTACATATAAAATTAATTGCTATATGTTATAGAATTTGATTAAGTAAGTTAATTTAATTTTCAAAAGGGAAAATTGCATTAATTAAAAATAGGAAATATGATTCTAACATTCTCAATCAAAGTAATCCACAAATGTTTTAAACTATTTATTATTTCACGGAATTTTTTAACGAATTTAGATTTAACAGGGCCTTACCTTTTTTTGTGCTTTTGACTTCTATTGCGCCTTAGTATTCTGCTACGAGTTCTAGGCGGTGTAGTTCCAAAATCACCAAAGTCCCTAATTAATGCGTCCACGGAACCCTCCTCAGTTGTCGGAGTGCTCTTACTACTACAGGAACCATCTACCTCGATCAAACCTCTTTAAAAACAAAGAATAACAATTAATTAGTTATATTATGTTTGTATACAAGCAAGTTAAGAATAAAAAATATATATATATTTATAAAAAGGAATTGCCTGCCAATGTACACATGAGTTACTTGATTTATATTAAATATTATATTTATTGTTGAAACTGTTAAAAAAAAAAAAAAAAAAAAAAAAAACGGAAATAAAGATACATACATATATATTATTATTTAACATGATCTATAAAACACTATTTCACTAAAAATTCTGAAATAACACCAAACCAAAAAGTTGCTAAACAACTTCAATAATATATACGTTTAAGTGTAATGATTATCAATACATATTGAAATTATTAAAGATATTACTCCTTTCTTGAGTTGTTAGATTTGTAAGGGATTAAAAGCTTCCATTTTCTACTTTGGTAAAATATAACCATTTTTTATTATATTATATTTGAAATAAATCGTAATTTCAAATGATTATAGATTTAGAAAGACTCAAGTAGGGGTCGAAAAAATTGTGCAAGTGAGAGTAAAAGAGAACCACTCCAGAATAAAAACTCACAATGCATTCTAAAAACTAACATTTAATAATTAAATACAACTAATCTTAAAAATAAATTTAGAAATATGTACTTTCATTTCTTCTGACACTAAATGATTATTTTGATAAATAAATGAAATTCTGATAAATAATAAAGACAAAAAAAAGGTCAGCCAATTAGTGTGGCACATAAGTTTAGAATAATAACACAAAAAAGCTAAATAATTACACACGAGAGAAAGGTATTTAATATAAAAAGTAAAAAAATGAAGTAGCATACATTTTATGATAATATTTTATATTAATAACTAAATATATAATTCTGTTTTATTAAACCACTGATAGTTAAAAATAATTTTGCATGTAATCTGAAAGTCTTCCAAGTTGATTACCTAATAAATATCTAAAATGATAATTTTACAGCAAAATATTTAATTAAATTTATGAGAGGGATTAGACACTTATAACCAAAAAGTAAACATTATTATTATTTATTTAAAAAAAAAAAAAAATCATTAATCAGTTAATGATTTATATGTAAAACTAAATTTATCAACCAAAAAAAAAAAATTATTAAACTTTTGAGTTAAAATAAATATTTGAAATTTATACCTTACACTTGATAGATAAGTGGCCATTTGAAATATGTACCTATATATTCTTCAAGTATAATCCAGGTATAGAGCAATCATTTTTCTGTTATTTAAAAAGTTTTAAAAACAAATGAGTCCAGTGAGTAAGAAAGAGAAGGGTAGTCTAAACTAAACATTAGTAGGAGTTAGAGATGTCCTCCTCATTTTAGTTGGAAAGGGAAGGAGATATCTCACACTTACACTACCGCTTCCCAGTACGTTTTTTTTAACATGTCATGTTAAAGATAAGCCATTCAAAAGTTATTTAACTATACAATTTTTCATTATACTTGTCTTTAATAGATGTTTTATTTATAATTCTGAAATCTATAAAGTTGCACATGGTTAAGTTGAATGGAAAACATGGTGGCAGTCATGACTAAATACCGAATATTGTTTTGGAGAGTTAGTATCGAGTTGTCATACTTTCTAATTTAACAATTTAAACTGTTATGTATTCTTTCTACAATAAACTAAAATTACATTATGGTATTATAAGGTAACTGAGTAAATAAATAATAACGCACATCTAAGGAATAATCAGTGTATTGTCTGACCACAAGAATAAAAACCGGTTTCGACTTAACGTCATCATCAGTTAGTTGATTATTTTACACTGCTTGTTTTTTAACATATTATAGGAGAGACAAATTATTATTCCTTAGATGTGCTTATTTATTTACTCAGTTACCAAATAATACTATAATGTTATTTAAATACCACAAAATCTCCGTCAAAACTACTAATAAATCAAACTAATATTGTTTTTTAATTATGCATTAACTAGAATAACTTAACTCTACCCAGGGCTGTCCTGTAACACTTAAGGGGAAGCATACCCCAGTCAGTGAATTCACTGGGAATTCGTAGCAGTTGCTTTTCAGGGGTGGACAAGCTAAGCAAGTAGGGGGCAGGGGGTGGGCCACCTAGTTATATTTTTTTTAAATTTCAAAAATTTTCTTTTGCTGTAATGCTGGTCACAAACACTCAATTAAATTAGAAGATTAACCCTAATTTTCAAGCTAGTTATTTTTATTCCAAGATATTTGGAACTTACAGAGAATATTATTTTTTTGGGTTTATTTAAACTCATTAAACCAATGAAGAATGCAAAATTTATAAAAAAAAAAAAAAGTATAGTTTGCCATTTTTTTGCAAATTGTAAATGTGTATTTTAAATTTTTATATTCTCAATATTTTCCTGAGTGGGTCAAAAAAATACATCAGAATTTCAACTTTTTACCTTAAACGGTTCAGGAGATATTGACCAAAGAGTGACGGACAGACAGACACTTCACCCTCGGCATAAGGGTTTCGAGAAGGATCTACGAAACCCTAAATCATGATAAAGTTTACCGAACTCAACTCATTTATATTCACTTTGATCAGGGGAATAATTTAATCTAGGTTTTGTTACAAAAATATCATATCTCAGCGAATCTAATAGTTTTTCCACTACAAAAGCACATGACAATAATTAAAATCAGATATAAAAGTTAAAAATGACAAGGCCCTGGTATAATCAAACCACAGTATAATTTAAACAAAAATGTTTTAAAAAAAGCAATATTTCCTTCATTCATAACTGAAAACCCAACAAACAAAATAAAACCTGATCCTAGTAAGTAACTCTATAGTCAACTATGTATGGTCTTTGATAAGACTGGGAATTCCTACTTTTATTTTAAGAAATGAAAAAAATTAATTAACATTTTTATTTCAACCAGGCTGATCCAGTTTAAATCAGTTTACACGAAGATGTTTGATTATGGAAATAATTCTTTATACAACAACAGAGAAGAATTCAATAAAAAAAATTATAAATGTGTCATGTGAAAAGGATTTAGGTGTGTTAGCATAATTCAACCAATGAAGAGTGTAAATTAAGTCATTTAGTTAACTAAGGGTGCGTTCAGAATCACTAACCTGGTTGACCGACAAGTAACCAGTGTATCCAGAAAGACTACCCTAAACAACCGACCACATTCGTAAACCTTTGGTTGATATAGCGATCGACTAACCTTTCTAAAGCCCCAAGGCAGCTTAATTATTTAAAGCCGCTATCACTAACCACTTACCAACCGCAAGTCATAAAATTATAAACCAATTAGTGATTCCGAACGCACCCTAATAATCATATGGACGCAGCCAACCTGAAAAGTTCTTAAAACCAACCAATAACACAAATAGGAGAAGTTCCAAATTTTAGACAATGAAAAAAGTGTTAATTGTAAAAAATAGTTGATACATCTTTAATCAAATACCCACTTCTATTACAATGGCTAATCTAGACTTTTTTAATATTAACAATGATTCATTGAATCTTAAACAATATTATTTAAGAAGGAATCCTTAAAAATGCACCCAATAAGCAGATTTGTTAAGCGTCTGATTCCCCTTCCATAAATATCCTAATGCCGCGTAGATCATGATGTAAAAGAAATCATATAGATTACTGCTGGTCTGCAAAAATCTAAAAAACCATAATTATCTACCAATAAAAAAATCTAAAAAAACCATAATTATCAAAAAAAATTATATAGAATACATTAAACATACTACAATATAGTATTAAAGTATTACTTACAGTACATCCATAAAAATATCAATTGGACAACTTTTATATTCACAGCAAATTAGATTTTTAATTTAAAACTATATTTAATGGTTCATTACAACTCTAACTACACACTTATTTGAATATACAAATAATAATTAGACATACAAAATAAACACTCTAATATTTCAAATATAATTTTGATTGATTAAATAAAAATAAAAGAAAATACATAAGGCGTTCACTAAACTAATTTTAACACGTAGTTGCACAGTGTATAAGTGTAACTTTAAGTCAGTCAAAGAAAGAATGGAATAAAGTATAAAAATAGATAAGAAAAAAAATTAAATACTTTGCCTTTTTCCCCTATTATAATTCGATCAATGTGTTTTTCATGAATTCTAGCAAATAAAAAAATGATTGAGTGAGGTCTTGACACTATCAGGTAGATAATGCTATACTGACAAGCAAACTATAAATCGTGGGGAAAAACTCTACGACTTCTTACCTGATATTAAACAACGGGGGAAACAGCAATTACAACTGATAACAAGTATTTACACTGTATTAATAAAAATAGCAGACAAAACGACCGTCCTACTATTATCTTTTCTTTATTTTAATTTATAAAAAAATGATGTGAGGGTCACATCAAGCAATAAAAGGGAGAATGGCACAAACTCATAATTAAAAAATTATATAATAAATAAAATCGTCAAAGTAATTGAAGTTTACATGACAATATTTTTAAATATTCATTTGCTAATTATTATAATAATTGCTATCTAATTGCAAAGAAACTAAAGCTGGTACCACACTTTCAAACATTTGACAATTATAGACTAATAGCATTTTAATGTTTAATTTATAATAAGTGTTTGTCCTTCAGTTATTTTGATGCTGTAAAATTTTACTGTCTGTAATAGAAATATCCAACCTTTTTCACACCTCTGACTCTATTAGGAAATAATGCTAAGGAATAAGGAAATAATACAGTTTATGGAACTTTTGTTTCAATTGGCAATTATTGGTTCTTGATAGGCCATCGTGATTAAAATTATTCATACACCAACCAAATTTTATCTTTGATACAAATATGCCATTAGTCACTGCTAATAGGGTGTGAAGCCCAGAGAACATGAGGGATATAATCTTACTTCCTAAGCTAATGCCAATCAACCACTCCACAGAATATTAACTCTTCAAATGATAGTCAAATGACCTGAAAATAGAAACATTTCAGTCCTCAAATTTTAGCATTGGTGTAATTAAACTACTAGGCATTGCGTGGCTCTATCAATCAAGCAAGCATATTGCAATAAATATTGAATATTAAGAAAGTAATTAATCATGATGAATGTCATAGTTGGAATAAAGGGTAGTGGAGTAGGGCTGTTGGGTACCAAGCTCACCTTCTTCACTGCAGGAGGGTAGATGGGAGTGTAGAGGGTATTGTAATTTGTATCTAATACAATAGTTTTAATGTAGCCAGCTGCACTGTCAGCCACTACCCTACCCTCCACCATTCCAACCTTGCCCACCAACCGCCAAGTAGAATAAACCTGTCAGTTTTTTTTTATCTACCCTCTTGGTTCAGCGGACTATGATCATGGAAGAAAAACTGATTGCAGCTGAATTCTGAAGGCCAACCGTATGGGATACCAGTGAAACCTTATTGTAAGATTGAGGCGCACTTTAGCAGAAATGGGATCCTGAAAGTGTGTAAACCTCTTTTCAACGAATGGAGTGATTTCTTTCGATTAGGAGGTCAAAAGATTCCACACTCATCCGGGCATAATTAACAATTTTTTGGGGTAAGGTCTAATTGTTATATAGATCATTTACATACTCCTTATCTAGCTCTCTCTCTAAATTGTAATCATACACCCAAGACTTCACTTCACAATTATTATTGCTGATTCGGAGGTATATAGTTTTGCAAAAAAGATCGCATTCGCTAATTTTGGAAAGAACATAGCCAGTCCTCTACAAACACGATTTATCGTTTAAATACTCCACTCTACTGTTTAAAGGACTGGCAAAAACATCAAGGGGGTCGCACGCCATCTACCTTTCAGCCTGTACCCTCCACTCTCCACTCGCTAGCCTCTCAGCCACGAGAGGATAATATCACTTTTACATGCCGAAAAGTAATGATCATTTGTCCAAAAGATCTATGAACTAGACAAAGGCATATAAACTCTTCTGTATATAGAAGTGATAATTTGAGTATTTGACAAATATCTAAATTTACAGTGCAGGAGTAAGTGAAACTAATGCATAATTCTACAAGTGTAGTTAAATTTTAATTATTCACAAGTTTTTATTAATATTGCATGCAGCTTAAATTAATTGTTTGCCAGCATACATGTGAGCATCTAAGCAATGTCAGTATAATAACGTACAGGGCCACAATGTAGTGCTTAGACAGTGTAGTCATATCCAGTGGCGTACACAGAGGGGGGCCCAAGGGGCCCTGGCCCCCCCCGAAATGATTACATAACTTGGACCCGCCATACATTTAAAACCAAACACACATAGTACTGACAGATGCATTCGAATTTTCTGTAAATATTTTTCAATAAAAGGAATTAATTAATAATTAAGTATATAATTAAGTATATTATATTAGGGTTTGTATAATCACCCTAAATGCGCAGGGCCCGCCATATTTGGCCGATGGAATTAAATTCATTAAACACCAAAGCAGCCCGGTTGTTGGCTGAGCCCGGACTTTTTTCCGCAGGATTCAAATTAGAAAACATAAACTAAGTAGGCACAATTGCCGGCTTGGCCCGGATTTTTGCCGATGAAACTAAAACTATACCGGCCCGATTGCCGGCTAGGCCCGGATTTTTGCCGATGAAACTAAAACTATACCGGCCTGATTGCCGGCTAGGCCCAGATTTTTGCCGATGAAACTAAAACTATTAAAAACTATACCGGCCCGATTGCCGGCTGGGCCCGGATTTTTGCCGATGAAACTAAAACTGTACCGGCCCGATTGCCGGCTAGGCCCGGATTTTTGCCGATGAAACTAAAACTATTAAAAACTATACCGGCCCGATTGCCGGCTAAGCCCGGATTTTTGTCGATAGAATTAAATTAGGAAGCCTAAATTAAGTCGGCCCAATTGCCGGCGAGGACGGATTTCTGCAGATGAAACTAAAACTATTAAACACTATACCAGCCCGATTGCCGGCTACGCCCGGATTTTTGCCGTTGGAATTAAATTAGGAAGCGCATAAATTAAGTCGGCCCAATTGCCGGTTTGGCCCGGATTTTTGCCGATGAAACTAAAACTATTAAACACTATACCGGCCCGATTGCCGGCTTGGCCCGGATTTTTGTCGATAGAATTAAATTAGGAAGCCTAAATTAAGTCGGCCCAATTGCCGGCTTGGCCCGGATTGCTGATGAAACTAAAGCTATTAAACACTATAACGGCCCGATTTCCGGCTAGGCCCGGATTTTTGCCGATATTATTAAATTAGGAAGCTTAAATTAAGTCGGCCCAATTGCCGGCTTGGCCCGGATTGCTGATGAAACTAAAGCTAGTAAATAAACACTATACCGGCCCGATTGCCGGCTAGGCCCGGATTTTTGCCGATGGAATTAAATTAGGAAGCCTAAATTAAGTCGGCCCAATTGCAGGCGTGGCCCGGATTTTTGCCGATGTAATTATATTAGGAAGCATAAATTAAGTCGGCCCAATTGCCGGCTTGGCCTGGATTTTTTGCCGATGAAACTAAAACTATTGAACACTAGACTGGCCCGATTGTCGGCTGGGCCCGTATTTGTGCTGACGGAATTAGATTCATCGAATTAAATTAGGATTCCTAAACTAAATCAGTCCAATTGCCTTCCGGACCCGGAATTTTTAGCCCTGAATTGAATTAGGATACGTTAACTAGATTGGTCCGATTTTACAGCTAGGCCCGGAATTTTGGCTACAGAATTAAGTGCAATGAATTGAATTAGGATTAGGAGTGCAATAAATCGGCCTGATTGCTAGAGAGCCCGGATTTTGTCCATTGAAATAAATGCATCAAAATTAATTCATTAATTGAGATGCATTCAATATTAGGCCCGATTGACGGCTCAGCCTGGGTGTTAAGCACAATTTATTAAATGAAGCCCGAGTCAACTCGCACTTAAATTGAATTGAATTATTATACGCATAAAATAGACTTTGCCTAAATTTGAAAAAGATAGGATAAGGGATTGTGAATTTCATAAGCAAATTTTTGTTTTGGACCCAGAGTTGTGTGTAGAATATTTTCCCTTCATTTTAAATGTGTCAAAATTTGTTTGATTTTTACATGATTTAAAGTTTAAAGTATCAATTTAGCAAAATTTAAACAACGCAGACAGATCAAATTAATCTGGGGCAATCTGTGAGTTACTTTCGATCAGCCAAATTTCATATAAATCAGATGAGTACATTAGAAGATATAGGTGTAAATAAATGTATGTGTGTGCACATGTGGAAGAGCAACAAATGGGTGCAGGAGGTTGGAACTTATATGGGACCAGCAATTTACAATGGGCTAATAATTATCTGCCAACCAAATTTCATAAAAACCGAACGAGTACGAGTAGTTTTTAAGATATGTTTGCAAAAAATGAGCGAGAGACAGACTGACAGACAGACGGGACCAAAAAATTTCTCTAAAAACTGAAACGGATTTCTGTCTTGAAATTATTGAAACCGGAGACATAATATTTGTACTTTATAACGATCGCATTGTATCAAATTTTGACAGATTTATAAAACTGGGGAAAATTAAATAAATTTGACAATAATAGGTTATAAAATGATTAAAGTATACGAAATAGTACGCGAGGAAGCTAAGTGCCTCACCAATTGGCAGACTATTTACTTAGGTGACATTATTTTGTATTGATTACTACAAGTAATCTAAAACCCAATACATTGAGGTCTGAGTTTTTTAAAGTTTTACAGCCTCTATGTATTTTTTTAGGTGTTATCTCATAGGATTTTAATATTATTAAATATGAGGTTAGAAATTGAAATTAGGGTGTTCAAAGGGGGAGAAATTTCAATTTATTATAAATTATGGGGTATACTAAACCCGCATATAGTCATTCAAGGTAAGGTTTGGCCCCCCCCGAAAAATTTTTCTGTGTACGCTACTGGTCATATCAATATAGCCTTGATTTAAGAGAAAGATTATCTAAACCCTCACAATCAAAATAAAGATGTAATCACCCAAAAAATACAATTTATATCAGGATTAAGAGCTTCTGGTCTCATAAAAACGATCATAAGCATAATAATATTAAACTCTAGTTAGTTTCTTTGTTGAATGGGGAGGAGGAACCAATTGTTCGAACCTAGGAATTAGGGCCCACATTATCACGCTATTTATCACAATTGTTCGAACCTTGGAATTAGGGCCCACATTCACTATAGAGCCCATATTCCCCAATTGGTGTGATAAATAGTGAGTCATGTGTCAGAATGTCAAAATGATCTCGTTGATACCTTTGATTCATAGATGGTCAAGCAGACAGGACTAGTGCCTTTATCACCACAGTAACACTGGACCCTTTATTGAACTAAGTTGAGTCTGTTAACTCAAGAAGTCTACATTGAGGAATGGAGAGATCACATTTTTCATACAAGTTCATTAATAAAATATCTTTGTCAAAGACTTTTGTAGTATAATGCTAGCCTTAGACAAAGCAGGCCAGTGATCTTCACATCCAGCACATAAATCAAACACTTAAAATTTATAAATAAAATCTGATTGAAGATAAGATAAGATGAGATCTACCTACTTTCTTATGCATTTGAATAATGCATAAAGTACTACAACATATTTGTAATCAAACAATTAAAAAAAAAAATTGATAATAAAAATAAATCAGATATATGACAAAAAAGTTTAAAATTAGACATTAATAGCAACCAACAGTGTTTAACAACCTTTGTTATCATCATATTATTATTTTTTATTTGATAAAAAAGCATGATTTCATTTCTCTAGAGTAAAAATAGATATTTAATTTAAAAAACAAAATTGTCAATGAAACACATATGACTAATAAAGGATTGGCTACTTGTTCAGTCAGGAGTTGACTAAAATACGATTAGTGTGGTTTTCAGTGTTATCATAATTTTTATCAGTTACATAGCAAGTGTTTTTCCACTGACTATAAAATAATTAAAGCAAACAAAACATAAATTAAATACGTCAGCTGGATATTTCACCTTATCATTAAAGCCTCAACTATTAAATAGCTTAGGATTAGAATAACCCGTTAATTGTCCAATAAAAATTCATACAATTTAAAATTCATTTTTAAAATGGTATCATTTTATTAGTACTTAACGCTATTAGCTAATCAGTTTAATGTATTTCCAGATTGTAGCTACACCTGGACAAAACTAATAATAGATCTTTAAAGAAGCAATGATAAATGTAACAAAATTGCTATAACAGTAAAATATAGCGTTAAAAGTACAAATTAATTTAAGTTAGTCGAAACCAGTTTTTATTAAATATTTTGTATTATATTATGGTAAGACAATAAATCATTTAAGTAAATAATTTTTCTTCTATTAAATTAATTTTTGAAGTTTATTTTGAAAAAAATTTGTTTCTAAACAATGTCAGCCAAATCAGTTGACTTTTATTTCAATACATTTATCAACTATAGTGATATATATTTCGTACACAGTATAATGGCTAAAGAAAGCTTATTTAACTAACTATTCTCTTAAACTAATCATATGAAAATTTAGGAAGAGTATATTAAAAGTTGTAGGTAACTCTCATTTATGTTTTAATACAGGGCGTTAAAATATGAAATGTTAGTGGAGGTCATCATAAAATGTTAAAAGAATAGTAAAAAAAAACAACTCCTACAATTCTAAAAAACCTACTGTTCTTCAACCATAATTTCAACATTTCATGATGGCCTCCACAAATGCTTCATATTTTAACTTACGCACGGTTAGTCAAGCCTACAGGAGCATCTCTGATCAAGCAAGCACTGATGAATGGCCCTAGAGTGGCTAAAAGCTGCTTTGAAAATTAATAAATATATATTTAATTTTTAAGTGGAGAGACTATTCTTTAAACATTTAATACAATGAGTTTATGGTATCAGTTTGAGTTAACAGAAAGAATAGTTTTATCATTTTCCTTTGATTACACATCTGATATTGGGAGCACAATTTCAGCAAAATGTCTATTTTTTTGTACAGCATTCAACAAAGGAAGTCTACAAAACTACAAAATACTAATAGAGATGATTAGTAATGACGTCACAAGATGGCGTAAGCTTTCGATATGTATTCGATTCGGTTTGTTTAGGTTCCTTTACCTTATCACCTGTTATCAATCCCATGTAAAATGAATGGGAGAATTTTCTCAACTTTTTAAATAATTAATTATTAAATTATTATTAATTTATAAGACTTTTCAACCTTTGAACGTTATTATACTAAGTCTATTTTAACAATATAAGATAAGAAAACATTAAAAATTGCCGTTCTAGTGGTTTAAAAAAGTATTATTGTGAGTGTGTTTTATTGTGGTGATACCGTCCGGGTCCGTTCTTATTTATTGTTTATTTTTTAAATCGTTTTTCTATTTTAGTTTGTATATTATGTCTTCCACCTTCTCGAGCGTTATGAAAATTTCATCTATACTTCATTTTTTTCGGAGGACAAAGCTATTCTTCGTAAAAGTATGTCAGAGTACTTAAGTAATATTAAATTAATGTATTAAATTAGTTTTTTAATCAAAATTTTAAACAAGTATACATGCGAGACACTCATATCTTATATTATTATACTCGTTAATATAGATAACAAAAAATACACAAATAATAATAGTAATAACAGTCTGCTCATTGTCTCGTCATCAACGTCTTTTTCCTATGATGGTCAGTTATCTATTAATCTATTGTATAGTATATAATTATGTTCCAACATCGGTTAAATATAATGCACATTGTAAGTAACCAGGAACAAACTATTATTAGCAAATAATCTTTTATTACCTAGCAGATTAAGTATCACTATCTTTCTACAAGTCCTGTACCCTGAGTATACTTCATTGAGTTTCAAAACTTGAGAAAAATTTATTTTCAGACACACAATATGAACACGAACACACCCTGTGAATTTTTATGGCAACAGGAAATACAAAAAATCAAGTATAAAGATTATTAACTCAAATAGCTTTTTCGATGTTATGACCCTTCACACAAATACTCATTTTAAATAACTGAAACGAAAGTTTTTAATGTTTTCTTTGTTACACTCGTTAAAAAAGACTTGGTACAACAATGTTCAAAGGGTGAAAACTCTTATAAATCAATAATAATTTAATAATTAATTATTTAAAAAGTTGAGAAAATTCTCCCATTCATTTTACATGGGTTTGATAAGAGGTGATAAGAGAAAGGAACATAACAAACAATGAGTTAAATTTTCGAAAGCTGTTGTGACGTCACACTAATCATCTCTATAGGGCAAGTTCTAGTAGGTAATTACTTATTTAATGATGTAGGATATTAAATTATTTAAGAATTCTGTGAATAATAAAAAAATAACTAAATTCATTAAACTAGAAACTTGAAAATGAGAATGGTTTCTGCAGCCAGAGTATAATTTTTTAGATAATTCAGAGGAGACCATGTTGGACTTGTTTCCAATAAACCTCTAGAATATTAGACTAACATCTCCACTTGGACTTTTTTCAAGAAACCTCTAAAGCAGCGTTTCCCAACCCTATGGTCGCGCACAACTATGGTCACAAAATATTTTAGGGTCACCAAAAATCTTTGTAATTATAGACAAAAATAAAAAATATAAATTAGTTCAATGGAATTCAAATATGTAAATTTAATTCAACTAAGTAAAAATAATAAAATTATATAGATAAATTCATAAGGATAAAGCAATGTTATTTGGAAAAGACAAAAACAAATACTTGAAACGTTGATAGAAATAAAGCAACAAAATAAGGGGTATTGCAACGAGGAGTAATAATATTTCCTAGAAGCTTTCATTTCTTTTCATTAAACTTCCGACAAAGGGTCATCAGCCCACCAACATAAGTTCAGGAAGGCGCTTCATCATGTAATAAAAAAATAAACAAATCAAGCAATGCTATTAACCGAATGAAGATGATATGAGCGTGCGTGTTTTTTTAAAATCAGCGTACAGTCCCTCTTCCCTAATCCAGTAATGATTTTAGTAGCATTCAGACTTTAGGCGCCATGTATAATATCCCTGCAATCAAAAAATAGGGTCGCAAAAATATTGAGGATACATTTTTAAGGTCGCAGCATCAAAAAGGTTGGGAAACGCTGCTCTAGAGTATTAGACCTAAGTCTCCACTAGGACTTGATTCCAATAAACCTCTAGAATATTAAATGAACAAGTCCACTAAAATAATTGTTACACTATAACAGTCAGAGAATCTTGTAACAGTTTTTCAATAAGAGAAAATGCAGCTGACTAAATAATACTTATATGTTCTTATAAAATAATAAATAATTCATATTTTTTAAGCAAACACAAAAAATAAACAACAATTTTTTGTTTTTAACTACACACTACAAAGTATATACACATGCTACAATAGTTATATTTGATTACAGAGCTATAGAAAAAGTTCCTTTAACACAAAAACACAATTATGAATACAAAATATACAATGATACAGAAACAACTCGTATAGACTTCAAAAACGTTTGTAAAAAACGTGTTGTTGTTTTTTATATTGACTCTGTAGTTATAAAGCCTAGATATTATCTTAATAATCTTGTTTGTAGAAAAAGTAGTTTCTTATAGGTAAACAAGATTCTATGGGATTTCAGGTAGTCTGACAATTAGATCTAAAAATGAACACCAAAATCAATGGTCTCTTTCTAGTTCTTCTTAATGCCTGGATAGTGTCAACAAAGTTATAAAAAATTAGAGCTTACAAATTAAAAAACATTTTACAAGTACTTGAATTTCTGTACTTTTAAATGAAATTGCATTTAATTTGAATTTTTTTTTATAGATATTCCATGAAATTAGTGATAATGTTAGTGATGTAATATTCTAAAATTTCAAGTTTTAAATATATTGAATTTTATTTATTTTGATTCATACTGACTGTAATAGTTTAAAAGCCTAAACATTGGTAAAAGTGAATTGTACAGCGCTGTTTACAGAATCTAAGTACAAAATTAATTCTTTTTCCAACAAATTTTCAACGGCCGCTCTACACCGCTTTGCGGTGCTCCGATCATTATCGGAAGATAAATAACCCTGCTGCATATAGACCAGGTAGAAGTCCAAATCGAAGTACAAAATTGGATGGCACCGTACAATTCACTTTAGCCAAAACATTTTTTCCGGTATATTTTTAATCCTGATCATTAGGTTATTCTGAAATTCAATAGTGTTAAAAAAAGTCACTACAAGATAGGGTATATCTGTTTAAATCACCCAGTGTAGCCAAGTGTTTAGTGTACTTGCAACTCAACCTGGAACCTAGGTCTAAACACGGATGTATCCGGTGAGTTTGAATCCGAGAGAGGTGAGACATGTTTCACACTGAAGATTACAACAAGTAAGATGAGTAAAGTAGACGAGTGTCTTGCAATTACTCAATCATGTGCAAAGGTGAGGCTTTTAAAACCCTAGACCCAACTAAGAACTTAAGAATAGAATATTGCAAGAAACAATTTACTAATTTCATCAAAGAAAATATATGTATGTACACTATAACAACTCCATAAATCAGTAGTAGAAGAGAAACATGAAGATATCAATATGTAATATTAGTGATAAGTCATCTGCAACTTAAAACTAAGATTAATTTAAAGCAAATTTATTTTACTTAAAACTTCAATTGAAATGTGAGCTAAAGATGAAATAGAAATATTCAAGGAGAATTCCAATAGATAAAATATTATATTACTTTAACTAGTTCTCATATAAAAGGATAGAAAAGGGGGCACATGCAAGCTTAGGTTTTCTTGTTGGTAAATAACATAGTATATCATCAAGAAGAGTGCTTCACAAAAACAATACAGCCAAATAGTACTCACAATTTTGCTTCATCCCAAAAACTAAATAAACTGTGACACACTTCCAGCTAAGGCCACTGAAATGATTTACGAACTACCATGCTCGCGTCAATGATGATATCAGTAGAGGTTTAAGATTGTCAAACGACAGAGATACCAACAATAAAGCTAGTTTAAGCCCTGACGGTTAATGTAAATAAAACATGTTTACACATGATATCCCTGACCTTACACACCTACTTGAATGTTAAGCTTAAAACAACAACTCAGTCACAAGTTTCGTCTTCCAACGTAAAGATAAAATTATCGATTTACTCACCTATAATACAGCAGAAAATTGAGCAAAATATCGCAAACGAAAATCCAAAGTGAGTAAACACTTTGATTAAAACGAACAAGTATATAAGTCATATTAAAAAACATAATTTATCCTTTAACAGTAAAGGGTAAACATTACAATTACGCTAACATGAATCAAAACAAATACGTTAATTTACATTTTACATCACCTTTCGTCATCGTCGTCAGGATTCAGGCCGAAAGTAAAATCCATTTTTAATCTATCCATAGACGACACTGATTTCAAATAAAAAACGCGGCACTTTAATTCATTTGAAGTCAACTCTGTACTCCTTAGTTCGCCTAGACATTAAACAGTATTAAAAGTGAGTAAACTGAAACTGATAAAGCCGAACTGATAAAAGGAGACTGAAAAAACAAATACCCCTTCCAGGGATTAATGCCCTCTTCAAAACAAACCGGCTTTTTTACGTTATGTAGATCTTAGTTTAGAAAAAAAACATCTTTTTCTTCTTCCGTACGCTTTTTCTTAGGATGTAGGGGGAAATTTAAATTACGATTTATTGTTATACTATACTAATTCATTTTATTACTATTTCTCCTTTCTTTTATTTCATTATTTAGCATTTAACTCTATAAAGGAGCATTCTCCTACAGAGCGTAATCTTGAAAGTTGAAAACAATTTAAACTTTATTTTACGTTTTCTTACACCTCATAATAGTGATCCGTACAGGCTTATATATATACATAATGCCAAATTTAGAATGCATAAAATAGATATAGTATATAGATATAGTATAAGCGATATAATATAAGCGATTTTAATAATGTATAACGTCGTACATATAATATACATGTATAAAAAATAATAGATTTTGGTGTATTTATACGTTTCTATGTATCCTGAGTCCGAAAAAAAAATGTCTCTGTTGTTTGTGCATACTCAAAGAGCCTTCTAATTTAACTACTGGACCGATTATGATGAAAATGTATATTCATTTTCAAAAATGAAATTTTCTTAAGACGACATTGATAAATTTGGGGGATGTTGCCCCATAATAACTGAGAAAACGTTTCTGAAATAATATTTATTCTAAATCCTAAACGGTTCTGATGTATTTTATTAACATTTTTAAATTATAGTACCTACATCTTCCTCTTAGATACCAATATAATCATATACCTCAGGGGCTTAGCTATCGGGCCGCAGGCTTGAGGGGGGCGCAAAATTGGAGAAGAAAAAAATAGGTAGAATTAGAAAAGGAGAGAAAGTGAAAAAAAAAAAAATTATAATATTAATAAAATAAATAGACGACCTGTTTAGTAAAGCAAAAGAGTTAAGTGATCAATACAAGAATGATTTGACGGACAATTCCCTCAAGAAATAATACGTTTTAGATCAATAATGAAAAACTGCATCAACACGCTCAAAATATTAGAGATTTGGCTAAAATCGTGATTTGTGACAATTCAACTAATGAGTTCCTTCGAGAAATTGTGTCTAATTACAAACATTAAACTTTTTTTCCTTCAATTGTATTATATATTTTTATTTATTTAGTATTCTTATTATTATATTTTTTTTTTGAAGTCTATCACTATTTTTTTTAAGAATTTCCTTAAGATTGCCTAAGCTACTTATTTGATTCTTACTGTTACTCGATAATAATATCTATTTACATTATTAAGCAAATAAGTATGGCAAATAAGGGTTAAGTAAGTATGGCGCATTCTTTCATCTTGCGGCAAGCGCTATCAGAGCCAGCTATGCCACTGATATACCTAAATAATTTTACTTATCACCTAATTTTTTTTAATTATCACGTAAATCGTTATGAAATCATTGGTTTAGCCAAGTCACCCCCTGTCCAAGAAAGTTCTAATACAAGTAGGTCTAATACAGCTAGTACAAGTAAGGGATGTATTGTTTGTCTGTCCCCCCTCTTTATTCTCTGTCCCTCACAAACTATTCTTTCCCAAATCACTCTACACCTTTTAATTTAAAAACATTTTCTGACTTGGCAATTATGTAGCTCGAGGATACAAATATAAATGAAATAACAACAAACTGTTTAACCTATTTGTGCTGAGTAATTGCCAAGTTAAAAAAATATATATATATATTTTAACATGTAAAGTGATTTGGGAAAGAAAAATTTGAGTTTGTGAGGGACAGAGAATAGGGAGGGGGAACCAGTGGCGTAGCTAGGGCATTGCCCTCCCCCCCCCCCCCCCCCCCAGGATAAGGACGGGGGAAAGATTGGGCTCAACCAATAATCAATGTTTTACGTGAGACTTGGCCTTTATTTTACACAAGTGTTTTTGTGGGGATCAAAAGTTTTTTAATAGTTTTTTACATTTTTAATACAATTGTAACTCCTTTATCAGTATCAATCTATATCTCCCCTTCTATTGAACTCTACCATTCTGAAATGAGATAACTACCAATCTTGTTAATACTTTAAAAAAGGAGATACAGTAATCCCTTTGATATCTGTTAGTTACGTTCTACAGTGTTCTGCAGATAACTGATAGTGATGTGTATTTATCTTTTCTTAAGCCGGGTTCCCACGGGGAGTGAAGACTCTAGAGTGGCTCTCTGTAGAGTGGACTCGCCCCGTGTGAACGCGTCGGAGTGAACTCTCCTCTGACGTCACCGGGAGTGAGGATAGTTCACTACCGCTCACTCTCCAAATCAAACCTGTTTAATTTTCAGGAGTGAATACTCCTGTTGCCAGCCGTTTCATAGAGGCAGCACTTTATTTTTTTTTATCTCTCCTCCACCCGCGGCTAAAACCTTTAACCTTTGCTTGTTTTATTATTACTTATTATATATTATACTATATTATATACTATTTTAATTTTATATATTATACTATATTTATACTATATTTATACTATATTATATTATACACTATATTATTATACTATATTATGCTATATGTACTATATTATATATTATACTATAATATTATATTTCTTGTTAGTTTGCGTGATATTATACTATATTTAGACTATATTATTATACTATATTACATTTC
Organism: Gerris lacustris; assembly: GCA_951217055.1. Classification (NCBI taxonomy): domain Eukaryota; kingdom Metazoa; phylum Arthropoda; class Insecta; order Hemiptera; family Gerridae; genus Gerris; species Gerris lacustris. Next base: position 38,758,602 of record OX578281.1, read on the forward strand.
TTGTTATAGTATGCGTGATATTATACTATATTATTATACTATATTACATTTCTTGTTATAGTATGCGTGATGTTATACTATATTATTATACTATATTATATTTCTTGTTAGTATGCGTGATATTATACTATATTCTTCACGTTGTTTTAAATGGTAGTAGGTAACTATGTCTGAGCCTTCGGCGTCGGCTCGTATTCTTAAATTGCAAGACGGTGAAACTATGAAGTTTCTAAAGTTGTATTCCAGTGAGTCAGTTTTAAATGATTCGAGCTGTTCAAATTTTAAAAATAGAGATTTTAGAGAAGCTCGCTTTTCTACGAGAAGCTCGTTCATGGTTGGCTCCCTGGGATAAACTGAGAAGCGTGAGCACTACCCTGTGTGAACTCTCCACTGTTCTCCGCTAGTTTCACTCTTCTTCCCCCTCCAGGCGTGGGTCACAAGAGTCTTTACTCTAGCGTGGCACTGTAGAGTCTTCACTCCCCGTGGGAACCCGGCTTTAGATGATTTGCAAGCTCAAAGGAACTTTTCCTTGCCTCAACCTCAACCCAAAAGTTCAAGGTTTTTTTCCGCATGCTCTCCAATCTAACATCCCTGGTTTTTGAACACATTTCAGACCAGATTAAGCACTTTTCGTGACACTTTGTCATACATATTTACTGTGGATAATCAAAGCCTCAAATAAAAAAAAACTCTTTGTTTTTTTTATACATCCCAAAATGTTATTAATTAATTTCAGTGAATATCGCCAAGTCTTATCCAATTCATTGAACATTATCATCTCTGTTGGTTTGGAAAAGAAACAAGGATGACAGAAAGTTCCCAAGTATGGCTTGTTCTATGTTAAGTTCTGAGTGGTAAATTATTATTTTTTGTTATTTATACATTAAAGCAGAATTATCAGAATTTAATTCCAAAATAGGTAACTAAATGATAACTTAATATACTTATAAGACCTCACAAACATTGTACTTTTGTATATTTATTTCACAAATAAAAAAAAGCAATTAATTAATAATTTAATCGGAATGATAGAAATGTATCATAAAAATATATATTAGTACAAGGGAAGATAGATATAGTCCTCACTTTTCTAAAACATATATATAAAAAATGAACACAACAATAATGAATTAAACATTTTTAATTATAAATACACATAAAACATTAACATAAAAAAATTATAACATCAATAAATTAAATATTAATTTTAAAATCACAAGACAATTAGGTAACTATTCTAGTACGAATTATAAGATAGTTCTATTAGGTTCTGTAACAATATGAGATATAGGAAGAGTACAGATTAAAATTGGCACAGTGTTTTATTTAGATTATTACTAATTTTATTTTAGTTTTAGTTTTATTAATTTTAGTTTTATTTAGATTATTACTAATAAAGAAGTGGGGGTAGGGGGTATACAAAAGTCAATCACACCACTGGATAATGAATACAGATCGAGGTTAATGCTCGTTAGCTACATTATCAGTGTAGCTTATGTTTAGAATATTATCCCTAAAGATGAGGGATTGTACTTTGAATACCGTCGGTAGATTACATCTTCTATTAAACCATTTGTATTTTTTCCTTCAATAATAATAGTAAATACAGTTTGATTTCCCAGCCATGGGTAGCCATAAAAGTTGATTATTGCAATTTTATTAGGTCCTTATTTCTATCCAATCTACAAAGGACTAAAATTTTCTTTTCATGCATTCACATTTATTTTTCTCCATGGAAAATTAAATGGAAATTGAGTTCGCTTAAAAATAAAAATAAAAACTGGTAGCTTAAGATTCATTTTTTTATGGCTTCAGAGTGAAAGTTTTCTAATTAAAACTAAAAAAAAAATATATAAACTAAAAAAAAACAATAATAATAATAATTAAGTAAACTATTTTATGTAAAACTCTTACCATCTCACCAGAGACTCCACATAATTTATCCATAAGCTTCAGCAATCATGTTTTAAAGTAGTTGTTGAAAATAGAGCTATTATGGAATAGGTTAATCATCAACCATTGATGAATAATAAAAAGAAGATTTTATCGTATTTTAAAAATCTACTTTATAAGGAACAATACCTAAACCAACTATCTTAAATTATTACATGTCATTCATTTCTTTACTTAATCTACTAAAAATAAATGCTATGTATAATTGAAAAGTGGGACAACTCTATTCGATTGAAGACTAGTTCTGCAGATAGGGCAGGAGTCGTGTGCCTGAAGCCAAGAGTGGACACAAGACCAACAGAACACATGTCCACATGGAGTGATGCTAGGATCAGATACCCTATCCATGCACAAAGAGCATGAACTCGAACACATGTTCACAGCTGCTGCACTCTCAATTACTTGACTACTTTCACTCTTCCTGTAACTTACTACAGAGTAAAGTGCAGTCACCAGTAAATGTATGGTTGTAATTGTAGATAGTATCTTAAAACCATATAATGATTCTTTATCTTTTAACCAAAACCTTGATAGCACCTAAAAAACAAAGAATTAATTACAATGTATTCTTTTGTTCTTGAAAGAAATAAATATAATATATATAATTAATACAAATATAAATTCAACTAACAATAGAACTTATTGACAAATATTTACATTTGGCCATCGTCCATTGCCTACATTTGCTACTAATTAAAAGTTTTAGAGCAGAACTTCTACCAATATTAGTTTTACCTCCTAGTAGCACATCCCTTCGTTATAGTTGGTCCCTTGTGAAGGCCACATTTGGTTGGCCGAGTGCTTAGGTCTATATGACTGTTACTGTGCATGCTAGAGTTAAATGTTTTATTAATTTTTCCAGGATTCTAACTTGATCCCTAGGTCAATCACTACACCAAAAGGAGTACATCCTAATAACACCATTAAGAACATTCAACTTACTTTCTCATGTATTAGAAAGTTCTTATATTGAAATCTATTTCAATGCTTGCCTCCACATTGTGGCCTAGATAGGATTAATGTCTACAACATGGAAAATTTCTCAAGTAGTTACAAAATGTTAAAATCTGTATAATTTTATTTATTTTTTAATTATTATAACTGTGATATAAGTGTTTTAGTTAGTCAAGTAATGAATGGTTGGTGGTTTTTAAATTGTTTTATAAAAATTGGTATAATTAATAATGTTTTAACTTCTAATCGTTGACTTTATGGAGGCTAGATGTTAATACACACCAACTTCATATGACTAGTACAATAATATATTGACTGAGGATGACTCTGAATTGAGTCGAAACGTTTTAACATGAAATAGTGGTGTTTCTTATTTAAGAAAAAAAATAAAAATCCTTACACCTTTAATATCCGTCAACTCTTCCTACTTGTACTCTTAATTTTCTTGTAAATTATCTTAGTTTAATATTGCTGGTTCCTATGATCTTGAAACCACACATGCTCAAAAATTAGGCTAGAGTGATCAATGAACTCATTCCAATATTTTTTTTGGTGCTTGCTTATTCTCTAATATAAGAAAAAAAATCTATATAGATGTGCTACAATGTGAGGTAAACCTGATGATCGGAGAAGTACCCAAAGATCATGTTCAAACTAAAATACGTATTAATTTTACAAATGTATGCATTTAGCTTATGTATACATAAAAAGAAACAAAGACTCAATTAATTATGAAGAAAAGGTTTTATGGAATGTGTTGAAGAGTAGTGAATGAATTATTAAATTAAAAATTTAAGTATGCTTTTCTACTAATTTGGTCACTGCAGGTCAAAGGAAACAAGAGATATGCCCAAAGCAATGAGAGAGTGCAATCTCCAGGACAGAGGCTGAAAGGATTGGAAAGATTGAAAAATGAGAACAGGGAAACTGCATAAGTAAAAAATAGTAAGTAAGTATGAGTATCTAATAACCATATATAATATTGATTTTTATGGTTTACATTGTATATAAATGGGCTAAAATTAAAACTATTAAAGATAAATCATAAGACTTACTTCCTTTTAAGAGCTCATAATGATAAATAAATGAATACTCACGTAATTGATTCCTGTAAGACGTTTAGACATATGATAAGCACCACCCTTGTAGTAGAAGATGGCCTTATGGAGCCTGTCAATGAATGGGATAAGAGAATTTAGAAACCTAATTGCTAGAAGTACTTGTTCTTTGGCTTCAGGAAGTATTTCACGGTTCCGAACCACTCTTCTTTCAAAAGATTTTAAAAGTGACTGAAGAAATGAAGCTCCAAAGCAATGAAATAATATCATCAAAGCTCTTACCTGGAAAAAAATGATAAAAATTAGTAAACCAACAATTCAATCAGAGGGCTGCTACTCCAGAAATCAACACAAAACACTTTTTGAACTAATTTCATCCTGAAACTATTTTAATAATAACTCTTCACCTTTACTTTTTGTATTTATTAACCCTTTAACTCCCACATGGAGGGAATACCGTCCGCGCTTGAATACTTATAAACACAATTTCCCTGGTTGGAAGAGGATTTACAAGTGTTCTAGTAGGCAATTCTTAACAAGATAGAATATTTATAATCTATAGCAGTTAAAAAGAGAGCAAACATGAACTTCTAGAGCAGTCTACCAGACCAGGATGCATACTTTCTGTTAAGGGTTAATTTGTTCTAATGCTAAGTCTATAAACTAGAATCAAAATATAATGAAAGAAATGTACTGCATAGAAATTGTATAATAGAAAACGAATTTAAATTTATGCCAGAGTTATAATCAGAGACGTTTATGACTTTTATTTTTAAATTTCATGACCTTTATTCTATGACTTTTATTATCCTGTTTCATGACCTCTATTTGATAAAATCGGTTGTTTTATGACATTTTAGCCAAAAGTATGACGTTTATTTGAGGCGTTCCGAATACGAAGGGCGAACTCAACATACAACATTTTTTTTTTTTTCCTTACCATCGTTTAGGGTCTAAGATTTAGCCTGTAAAGTTTTTTGTTGAGTTCGCCTTTAATACCACTTAAAATTACTGGTTTAAACTTGTAGGAGAGGTTTGAATCGTCTATAAGTAGGCGGATACGAAGGGCGAACTCCACATCTAACTCCCCAAGTCCCCCACTTCTCTTATTCCTAAATCTTATCAGACATGCTTTTTTGTTGAGTTCGCCCAATGTTTTAAAACATTCATTTAAATTTTTCTCAAAATCACCATTTGTTGAGTTCGCCCTTTGTATTCGGAACGCCTCATTTTCACTGTGAAAATTTAGCCTTTTATATGAATCGTTTCGTTATTTTGGAGGGAAACAGTTCAAAAGAAAGATTTGAATACTTCGTAAATACACAATTATATTTACAATATATATAATAATAATAATAATAATTAGCAGAATGCTTCAACATTTTAAAGAAATAATCATGTGTTGTTCTAGTTCTCTTAGTTACTTAATTAGGGGTTTGCAAAGAGCATGCCACAATCTTCTGCCTGTGGCCTTTCTTTTTGCCTCATTCAAGGAGATGCCATCCACAATGTTTTCTTAGTGTTCTATATTCTCCAGCGTTAAATTGGTTCTTTTGTCCATCAGTAGAATTTTAAACTTTGAAAAAGCCCATTCGACGTCGGCAGATGAGGTGGGAGCAAATTTCATGCATGACACGTCATTTGCTTTTCACCCCTAAGGCAATTTCCCAACTTCTTCGCCCTTCAGTCGGGCAGCTATGGCCTGGGCGTTTCCCACCCAGGATTCCTTGAGAGAACAGAAGTCAACTTTCCTTTCCCCCACTCTTCCAACCCAATCGGTACTGCAAAGGGTCTTGATTTTTTCGATGCCGTTTAGAAATAGCATATTCTGTTTTTACAGACCTTCTATTATGTCAGGAAATGTCACAAAGTTGTCGTTGATGTAGTTCAGATGGGTTTCAAGTCCTGGAGCCTTTAGGGGTTCTTTTGAATTGCAAATTGACCGTGCCTCTCCAGCATCCGGTGAAGCCAAGACCTTGACGATTTCAGATACAAAGTAGGTATAGAACTTACCTGTTTATCACATGGCTTACAGAAAAATATTTCACCTTCCAAAGAAAAGTCCACCTCCTCTGACACCCACTTACGCTTAAGCGCTAATTTTTTGCAGAAGTTTTCGGCATTCTGACACGAGTTGAATCAATCAAGAAACTACTTACACGAGTAAAATTAATCAAGAAACAAGTAACAAGAGTAAGAAATCAAATGAGCAATTCAACAATCTACTCCCATACCATGAATATATACAAAATATTAAGTTCTGGAACAGCCGATTAGGAGACTGCCCAACGCAATGGGTTTACAATTGGCTGATTGGTCTTGAACTTCCTAGATTCTAATTGGAGTTGTTCCAAGAAGGAGCCCATCATGAGCCCTTGTTTGGAATTAAGGATGACCGTCGGTGCCTCTCTGGTTGTAGGTATGCATAAGCGCATTAGTTAAGTCCGAAAGTGGTCAGGGAATTAAGAGCCAAGGCCTTTTACTATGCTGGGGTAAGGGTTTTTTGTTGGAACTGCATTTTTACCTGGAACCGTACCACAAATGTTCAATTTAAAAATTTGCTTGAACAAAAAAAACAAAACACCTTTTTGCTCATCATTTGGCAAAAAAGGCCATTCTATGACGTTTATTCCAAGAAACCCCATTTTATGACGTTTATGCGTAAATAAGCTATATATGACAAAATCATATGACTATGATGTTTATGACTTTTTCCCGTCTCTGGTTATAATCATAGGCAAATAGAACCTCACAAAAATATAAAAATATAATACACATAATAATAAAAAAAGGTTGTAATTTTTATCCGTATTTCCAAGCAAGACGAGTCATAGTCTGAATTTAACAATTTGTATAAACCCTACTTCCAATACAACTGATAACCCTTTAGCCCCTATTTGTCATAATTAGGTTCTACTCTACTATCAATATATTTTTGGGAAATAAACCCTATTAAAACTAACTTTCCCGCAAAAATTGTCCTAGGTTAAAAAGTAAATAAGGTCACACATTTTATTAAAAAATACTTTTTAACAATTATATTTATGACATAATAAGCTTACACTAGTTGATGGTAGATGTTTGAAAGTGCCATCTGTTTGAATAATACCAGTATACTCCTCTCCCAAGGTCTGATACCCAGATAATGTTGTCACAGAGTAGTAAATTATACCACCAAGAGTGTCTATCACATACTTGTATTTTATAGAAAACCTAGTACCTGAAAAAAAGTAGAACAGTACATCATATAAATATTAATATTTAGTAGTTAGAAGTCAAATATCAAGTTCAATAAGTACATTGCTGTAGACATAATTCAACAAGTGAAATGGAAAAAGTACATACTAAAATTCCTTTATAAACTCTTAATTCTAAAAATTAAATCTCGTTATTTATTCTTCTAAATCCACCTGAAGCAGAATATGCACTGAAATTAAATAGTCTTTATATTAAAATAAAGAGCTGTTTGAGTGTTTTTGATCCACTACCATTTGCACCCACTAATAGTTAAAATACCGCTATCACCCTAAAAATACCATCACAAACCTTAGCCTAAACTACTATTACAATTAGTATATACTCTGACAACATGGGAAAATTGAAGGAGAGCTAAAGATATGACCTTGTAATTAACCCTGAAATGCTTAATAATTGGATAGTAGGTATTACTAAACCTTTGGCAATTTGACTAACATAGGTAGAAAAGAAAATTTTTGGGTTGAAACTATACTTTTATAAAAAGAAAACTAGTAAGAACTCATTATTTTTTTTTTTTTACATGAAAAATACTTTAGTTATAACATCAGAATACATCTGAAATAAAGTGAACATTAATGCACCAGGCCACAAGCCGTAGGCCCTATTCCCCTTAACCTAGGTCTATTGCTACAGGCCATAGGCCCATTCGCCGACCAATTAATTACATTTATTACTAAACATTAATCGAATTGACAGAGTAGCTTTGACGGTAGTTACCACAAAATGAGTGTACGCTCGAAAGGACTTCTACTGCTAAACTAGCAGGTGTGTTACCAACCAGTGCAAGCTCAGCAAAAGGATAGGGTATCATCCATCACCATCACACGATGAGCTTGTAAGGTTAATGGTCAAACTGTACTTTTTACTACAAACTGTACTTTTTTTACAAACTGTACTTGTCGGTTCGACTACCATTGGCATTCCAAGGTTAAGTAAAAATTAATTTTTCTATAGGTCTTCTTTTTTTTAAATCTCCGCTTCAGCGGCTATGGCTATTAGCGGGAATATCTAGGAATATGTAGGTCTTCTTATAGATACATATTATGCAATTCACTCTACTAAAGACATTACTAATGAGAAGAGAAGATAAATTTAAGTTCTGTAATTCGAACTTACGATTTTAAAATTCAAGATATGTAAAACTAAAAAGAAAAGTGAATTTATTAGATGAAAATTATTCATAGAAAAGTTAAAATGTAATACTGAGAAATGAAGAGGGGTCTTCGATACTAACTTCCCAAGTTTAACTACTTTATAGAAAAATGTATATTAAGCAAGAATAAAGTAATAGAGAAACCTTTTAACTGAAGTAAGATATCAGATATAAGAAGCTGAAGTTGATTCGTGTAATTATCATCTTTTTGAGAGGCTCTTAAAATTTCTGCAGGACCAGCCTTCGTGAAAATCATTTTTGTATTTGCCGCAGCTTAAAAAGTGTCAAGATTTAATTTTATAATAAAAAACCAAAACAGCAGTAAAACTACTTCAAGAAATCATATTTTAAAACTTATAACAGAGATTTTCCTTAAGATTTACGATATAAAACTTCTCTCATTAAAGTATTGCAATGGCAAATAGCAATAGAGTAAAAAGAAAATAAAATAATATTATTTATCGTAAATGAAAACTACTCAAAGATAATTCAAAACCCAGGTTTATTCAACAGGATATTAAACTGTGAGGGTTTAGTCTTTAGTCATCCTATTTTAAGATTTTTAATTACTACCACAATAAATTCTTTTCTTTTTTATATTTAGATGGACTATTAAGTAAATAAAAATGTGTATACTCATTTTCTCCATTTCATGGAAAAAACATTGAATGAAATAACATTGAAAACATATCCACATCATGGATATGTTTTCGGGCATTGAATCTACATAATATCGACATTTCAATGTTTTTCCATGAAGTGGAGAAAATCAGAATACACATATCTATGAGTATACATTTTTCTAATTGAAACATTAATTTATTTTTATTACCATTTGGTCCGCTAGGAACTCTGATATCATTTTATATAAAATTTAGAACTTCTATTGGCAAAATAAAGTACTACAATGAATACAAGTAAAAACTAAACTACCTCCTATGATATTTTAACTTCCTGGCACAATATTTAAGTCACATTTTGAATTGAAACTTCAGCCTGCCTATCGTAAAAATATTTTACAATATATTAAAACTTAAAGACCTCCTAGTAAATCCTAACTTCCTGACACAATATTTAAAAGTGTCCCATTTTTCATGTATTTTGTATGACGGAAATTTTTTCTGTATCCCAGAGGTAATCCATGTTAAATTGTTACATTGAATTCACTACTGTAAAAAATCATGGATTATATATAAAATATATTAGCAAATATGGGTGGGGTCTTCGAAATTATTTTGTAGAATTGATACTAACACTATCACTTGGGAAGTAAGGATTTTTATAAATTCTACTCTCTATATGCAGGTTAATTAGTTTTATTATTATTCCTCTTTTCTGGAACTCTTATTAATTTTGGAATATGATTTTAATCATGCCTAAAAAGGTTTTATATAGCTTTGTTTATTTTTATGATTCTTATAGTTAATTGCATATGTAGAAAGAGAGACTACCATTTAGAATCCTAGAAACAAGATATGAGTACAAGAGATCTAGGGGAAGGATAAAGTCCTGTTTACGATCCAAGTATACTTGGATCAAGTCAGCTTTGAGTCTTCTTTTATGCTACTTGGGTCTGTATGTAAATAATAATAATATAACTATATGTATATAATAAACAGGGTATCAAAGTCAACTTGGACATCCAAGTTGAGTTGGATGGGCCCCAACTTTTTTTTTTTATCAAAGTAGACTTTGATGTAAACAAAAATGGCGCCCACCAGACAAATTATGAGAACGAGCTGTCAAAAAATGACAAAGATGTGAGTTTGTGCTGGGTTTTGTTTACAAGAAGGTTATACATGACCACTATTAAACGTAATTAGTTCAAATTAACTGGAAAGTCCTTGAGGAAAAACCATTTCACACAATCTATCTTAAGGGGCGATTAAACGAGCCAATATGGTCTCCCTAAGTCGGGGCCACGCCCCCTCGGCCCGAAAATCTGGTCGTGTAATTCGCGTTCCTAGTCACGTTTTCCTAGTCAGGGTAGAAAGGGGGGGGGGGGAACTAAAGCCCCCCCCCCCCCCCACTACTTTACCCTGCGAAATGACAGTTACTTCCTGTCTCTTTAAGGAAAAAGAGGCTGAATAGAACTGGGTCGGGCCATGTAAATGCAACGCTCTGTCGGGAACGGAGAAAGGGAAACTCGGAACTGGTCCAGGACCAGACAGCAGGGAATGGGTAGTCTAATCGCCTCTTTAACCACTACTTATAGTGCATCAAAGTTCCACTACTTGGACCAAGTATACCTGGAAGTAAACCTTACTTCAAAGTTCCACAAACACTTGGACCAAGTAGATTTGATCAAAGTTACTCAGACCAAGTATACTTGGATTGTATAAACACGGCTTAAGAGTTACTTTTATGTAGGACATAAAGGTAGATAGATATATAAGACCCAATCAAGGTCTGAGCCCCTATACCTGGCTCTTTAATCTTTTGAGGACATGTGTATTTTAAGTATTGGTCATCTAACTTTTTAATTAACACTTCTGAACTTGTAGGGTGAATTATAACTTCACAACTGATAATAATAATTTACTACTGATAATAATAATTAATAATAACTGATAGTAATTTATCGGCTTTGATTTTAATTGTAAAGTACAGAGCTTCCCCCCCCCCCCCCCCCCCCTGTTGGCCCCAAATCAGTGGTAGTGGTATTGGTATTAGGAGATAGAAGAAAACAAAGAATTAGAAAAAAATAATTTTGTGATTTTTATAAGGCGGGGACGATCACCACTGCAAACATCATTTGATAATGAGGTATCAACAATTTCTTATAAAATTTGTATTAACTTCTACTTACTTACAAAATACTGTCACTTAAAAATATGACACTTTCATCACAACCAATTACAGACCTTCGTCCTTGCATTTATTAGTTGCTTTTAGAACATAGGAACCAGGGTGTAGTTGCCGTCTTCTTTCAAAACTCACTTCTATAGCCTGTTTCAGAATCATATGGTCCTGCAATCTGATTAGGTAATTAAACTACTCCCTTCTCTATTTTCACTTGCAGACTCGTCTTAAAGTGTGTTTTTAAACTTCATCGATACATGTCTTCACTGCCATCCTGTTCACAGAGCATGTAAGCAACCTGAACTCAACTGCTACTTTGTGGAGTGTGAGCACATGATTCATACCCTTAGGGTTGGCAAAAAAAATTGTGATTTAAGCAGATATTTTAGTTGCAATAGATACTTCTTCCTAATTTAGAAAAGTTTTGTTGACCAGTACGACTTTCTAGTAATTATCTTTAACAATCTTTGAAAAAATAATAGTGTTTAACTAACCATGATGTTTCAAACTTGGGAAAAAATTAATAGAGAGAGTGGTTTAAACATAAAGACAAAAGGGGATCCATTAAATTAGGGAGAAAACGTGTAGAGGGGAAATTAAAAAAACCTAGGATGCATCCTGATCAACACATAACTGGTTAACAGATTTGAGAGGTTGACCACTTACACAACCACTTAATATAATCATCAGTGAGAAAAAAGTCTTACCCATGTGGGATCTGAACTGTCACCAGGGTTTATCAGTATTTGTCCTTGGTTACAGACTAGAGTTGCATGTTTGAGAACTGCTCAGCTACACCGATTCCCCTTGTATCTTATAATGGAGCTAGCACATGTCCAGGGGGATAAAGGAACCTGAACATGATAATTGTTACTATCAATAACTCATCCACTTTTTTTTTTTTTTAAACCACTCTTTCTATAATATAAATAAATTTAAAAAAATAAAAATCAACAAACCATTTCAAAATTAACATATATTTTATTTATTTTTTTTACTTTCTTATATTCTTAAAGTTAACAAATCAACTGAAGCAGATGTGAAAAAAGAGAAACAACTCAAATATCACAAAAAATTCTTGTGCACACAAAAATTTACACCTTGTTCAAGTTCTTTTTGATCAGAAATTCTTTATCTTGTATTTTTTCCTATTGACATTTCATTCAACTTATAAAAGAAAGCGTTTCTTTTTTTAATTTTTATTGTTAACAAAAAATAAATTATAAAAAGGGGATATAATTTGATTTAAAATAGAATAAATTAACATTTAGCTAATTATATTTTGTTAATTTTTTAAAATAATTTTAAATTTCCTTTTAACAAATTTAACAAGGAACTATATTACGCACTTTACTGTGAAGACATTAATTTATAAAATTCATTTTTCTTTATTTTAATTTTTTAGTTTATAACTTTTTTTAACTAATTATTTCCCCCAGTGTCTATATGTATAATATATTTAAACATTTTTAAAAAAAAAATTAAATTAAATGTTCATTTACTTAATTTCTTTTCTACACATAAATGAATTATTTAAATGTATTTATTTATGAGAAAGGTAATTGGAGGAGAAAAGACACAATGAAATTATAAAATAACAATAAAAATCTAAGCATGAAAAAAGTAAACTCCTGTTTTTTAAACATAAATAAATAAGAGAAATTTTGAGATCAAACCTTACATAAATTATATATATAGTTTTTTTTTTTTTAAAAAAATGATTCTGCAAAATGAAATAAAAAAAAAAAATATTTAAAACAAACTGTGTTGAAAAATTCAAGTGTTCATAAAAAAATTAAGAGTGATATATTTTAAAAGAAAAAGTAAATTCAAAAATATCAAAACACAAATTATAAATTCCTAAAAAAGAGAGAAACCCAAACAAAAATATATCTTCATAGGTTTAAGATGAATACCGGAATTTTTACTTTCTTTTTTTAACTTACAAGAATTAAAACAATTCTAATTATTTATACCCTAAAAAAGTGTCTACAAATAAATTAGTATCTCTGTTTGAATCCTAAATTAAGCTAGATTTGGGGAAAAAATTACACAATGAGGCATTTTCTTAACCACAAAAAAAGATCTCATTGGTCGACAAAAATTACAATTTCATTTATTCTTATTTTTTTATAATGGAAGCAACAGAAGTGTTTAATTTTTATAAATAATTTTAATTTATAAATTAATTAATAATTAGCTAGAAATATTTATTATTTATTTAGAGAGAACATATAGTACAGAGAACTAATATCCATGCCAAATATCTATACATATATATATATTTTTTTTTTTTTTTTTTTTTTTTTTTTTTTTTTTTTTATAGAACACAGTTTTGATTATTGGTTTTTTATGAAAAGCGAGCAAAAATTGAGCTCCTTCAACTGTTCAAAATAATTAGAAGTTATAAAATAATCAAGAGTAATAAATGTTTATTAAACTATTAAGAATGTGAAAAATATATTTTTTATTTTATGGAGATTATGCATGTTTTATTTTTGGCAGTCAGTTTTTTTCATTTAGAGACTCGTGTTTATACAATTGTATTTTCTTTTGAAAAAGGGGTTTCAAAACACCCAAATTTAGTCTCATCTCTTCAATCAATAACGAAATAGATCATTTTAAAAAAAAATTATAGTGTTTTCTTAAAGAAAAATCAAAGTCATAAAAATTTGTGACAAGTGTTATTTTTTCTTTGTTAATTTTCCAAAAGTTAACATTTGAGTCTTGTTATACATTTTCTATATTTAATTTATTCTATAAAACTATTGATCATAATTTTCTTCTGAGACTAAAGACTGATTTAAATCTAGTAGGACATTTAACTCCAGGCCATTTTTCAAGAAAGAGGTATACCATGAGGCACCTAGAAAATAAGTGTGGATAGGCCATTTGGAGATGTCATAGTCAAACTCTCTACACTCCCTTCAGGTAGAAGATGATTGACCTAAGAAAGGACATTAAAAGTTTTGATAGATTTTAAAAACCCCTTCAAAGAGAAAAAAAAGTGATTTTAAAAGTTAAATATCAGAGTCAACATAAAAAAAAAAAAAAAAAAAAAAAAAAATTCACTTTTACAAATAATTTAATATCCTAGATTTGCTTCTTTTTTAAATTTAAATAGATGAGATACATAAAAGAAAGTTAAATATAAACACAGTTCAAATTCATCAGTGACAATTAAGAAGGATTATACAAAGACAATTACAATTTGAAATCAAAATAAATTATATTTGATTAATTCAAATATTTCAGTAAATTTTAAGATTTTTCTTTCTGTTTTGCATTTAAGATAGAAGAATTTTCAAGTTCGAAATAAACTAGTACAAAATATAATTGTCAAAATGACTAATTTCTATGAGAAAAAGTAAAAGTTGTGGCAACTCACACCTTGAAATTGAAAATATAATTAAATAAGAAAGAGAGAAAAATTTACCTTATCACTATTATTATTTTACTATGCATCCAAGCTTGCCAAAGGTAACACATGCATTCTGATCATAATATGGAACATCAATTTTTTTTTGTATTACTTTTACAACATGAACAATAGAAACAGGTTAATTTCACTACTCTTTATGGGTGTAATCATTAGTGGGGAGCATTTCTCACCAATTATGGTATCTTGAACCCAGATAAGAAAAAAATAGACTTCTGTTCCAAGGAACTGCCTTATAGGGTCATGGTCAGATTGATCCCTGTAAGGCCCAAGAGATGGCCTAAACTTCCAGGGTAATAAAAGGTTTTCAATTGATCAATCCCTTCTAAAATTATTACATAAATATAGGAAGACTCATTGAAAATGTGTTATTTTAATAAATATAATAAACAGATGAATTTGAACTGTTCTATTCCTTAACCCTTAAACATTTGAAGAGAAGAAGAACCAATATTTTGAAAAATTTTAAACAATAAGGAGTTTCATATGTAACAATTTTATAGTTAATAAACTAGATATAAACACATGTATGAATAGGAGGTATCTAAAAGGAAAGGGATGTTTTAAACAAAAAAAGATAAACTAAAGATAGAACAAACAGGAGAGGAATGAAGAAGAGAATAATAATTAAAAAATTGTAGAGCCTAAGGCAAAAACTCTGCTCTTTCAAAAAAGGTAAAATACCACTTCTTATCACTTTGTTTAAGGGCTATTATAAAAATAAATATTTATCTTATAAATTAATAAGAAATACATTAAATATTGAAATAAAAATTGATTTCTAATGGTAACCATAAAATAAAATAATTCTGAAGATAAAAAATTAAATTGATTCCAAAGATTAAATAAAGTAAGTAAAATTATTACACATTAAGATTAAAAAATAAAATACAATGAAGAGTCACAGCTTCTGATTGATTAACAATAAAAAATATATCATATTTAATTTATAAATGTAATTTATTTTAATGCAGTGTTTTTATGTGTTAATTATAAATTACTTTGGGGGCAAAAGTAGGATTAAATATCTTTAGAGATTCATTTATTAATGAGAATTTTTACTATTAATTTCGAATAAATACTAGCATTCAATAAATTTTAAAGTTAATTAAATTTTAGATTAGGAATAAAGGAAAATATCTCTCCACCAAAAATCCTCTGACTAAAACTTCGGATTAGAACCTTTATATAAACTCCTACAATGAATCTTTGTCTTTTACATTTAAAATTGTCTCGCCGACACTTAGCAAGACCACTATTAGTTTAAAGCTGGTTTTTTCACAAGTTAATAGGTAACGATACAATTGAGACATTTACAGCCAGAGTGGGCTATCCTCTGAAGGATTAAATTCAAGATATTAATTATTTTTAAATAAAGAGTCAAATTGATTTCTTAAGATATACTGAAATAAATACTTTATTATTTCAAAATTGTCATTATGATACACCTTAAGCCCATTAAGGCTCTCTTAGAATGGTTCTTAACTGTTTCAGTTAACCTGCAAAATGAAAAATTGTGGTTTTTGAACTCTGGTTGAACACCGCAATTTAGTTTATACACACCAATTTGAAATCAGTATTAGAAATATTGATTACCAGGGTAGTAAATTATCAGGAATCAATTGTTCGTCATAGTAAGAAGAGATTACCTATCATACAGGACATAAGCCGAAGAATGTCTTTGGGTCTGATTCTTAGGAGCTGTTCTCATAATATTTTTGAGGAGAAATGTAATTCTTAATCAACTGATTTCACTACGCATCTATACATTAAACACATTTATATTTATTATTAAATATAACAAAAAAAAAAAAAAAAAAATATTGACAGTAATTCAAAACTAAGGAAATAATGTACAATTATTAAAAAAAAAAAAAAAAAAAAAAAAATCATTAATTATTTTGAACACATAAAAACACCAAATAAGCTTATTAATGTACACAAAAGTAAACCCATTTCTTGTTTTATTCTTGTAATATTTTTTTTATTTTTAAGTTAAAAAAAGCAATATAATTAAAATAAAGAGATAAAGCAGATCCTTTATTTATTTATTCTTTTTTTTTTAACTAAGATTTACTTCTTAGAGCTTTAAATAAACTATTGTATAAATTAACAATTTTAATTTATTTTTATCATAACTATAATGAAATTAACAATTTATGTTCAAACTGCTAAAAAATAATAAATAAAAAATAATTTATTTCGATGAACCTTCGTTATGTATTTTTTTCTTTATAATATTTTATATATTTTTCCTTTCTCTTTATTTATTTGTTTGATTATCTCGAAAAAAAAGGATAAAGCACTTAGAAGATTGGAAAAAAGGCAACTTTATACTTGTAATTATTAATTTTTGTCAATGAAATTTAAAATTTTGACATTACCACTAACCAAGGTTAAACCTTTAAAAACCTTTTAAAGATTCATTTAGCACATAAAAAGTCCCAATGATTTAAATGAAACAGAAAACAAAGGATATTACAGCAAAGCAATATGGTTTCTCTTCTACCATTCTCCAAAAAAGTCCCATATAATCTCTTTAGAAATGACTAAGTTATTGATTTCCAAAAATGATTGGCTAAATAAAGCTACAATACACAGGGAGATATTCAACATATTCCGTTAAACTAACCGATCACAGCCCGTTTACTTCTCCCTCATTGTTTTATTGCATTTTTGGATAAAAAATTGTATATTGGTATAAAAATATTTAACTTTTATGTAAAGGGCATCCTTTGATCCTAATTAAATTGAAGGATTTTTTTTTTATATAAAAGACTTTTATTTTAATTTTGCAATTATTGTATCACACACTTTAAAGCCGTCATTCATTTCAGTGTGGAATATCACTTATTATATGATAATAATTATACAAATGAGATTTTTTGGAACTTGTTCAAATATAATGACACTTAAAGAGTAAACTTGATCAAATTTTTTGACAAAAACACTAATAATACATACTAGTTTTAATCACTCTAGTCAGTATAGTCTAAACTACAAGAAAGTCAGAATTAACACTAAATTAGTCCACGTAATAAATTATCAGATCAAGTTTACTCATTTAATTATATTCAGTAGTGTAGAAAGAAGTCTTATTTTTAAAGAAATTGAGACAGGAATGTCAGAATATACATACACCTTAAACTTTTCTTACGCACCATGTAATAACATGCTCCTTTTTTCATATATTTTTTCACATCCCTATCAATACAACATTAGGTCACAATAGGACAAAAGGATCAGCCACTTTAAACATCCATTAAAAGGTCTTATACAACTGATCACATTAATTAGATATGTTTTACACTAGACAAAAAAAATACCTCTAAGAGAATCAAACGAGATATGTATTTTAAGAGTAGTTTCTTGCAAGTACCACTCACTAAGTTAAACTGATCTTTTTTCTAATTGAGGGTATTACAAGGATTCAGGAGGAGTCATAACCTTTAAACATTTACTGATTTGATCATTAGTGTAAAACACATCTCACCTCCGGACAGTAAACCCTGGTTATCTTTCTAGGTTGAGAGTTTTAATACAAAAGGCACACTATTACCATAAACTTCAATTTTTTTTTCAATTCTTATTTTGTTCTGTTTGCATAAAATTCAAAAGGAATTTTTAATATTCTAAATCAAGTTTCAAAACCCTATATTTACTTGATAAGACTGAAAAACAAATTACATCAAAATAATAATAATAAAAAAATTTGTTATTTGGGGGAATACTTAAAATTGCCTCTTCTATCTGTAATATTCAAGGAGTTCTACACGTAAAGTGCTGAAACTTTGAGAAGAAATAAAAAAAAAAAAAAAAAAAATTAACTACACAGAAAATAGGATAAAAACATATCTTCTTTATCATAGAAGTTATAGACCCAAATTATTTGATTCTTAAAGCCAAAATTCTTACAATCAATTTTTTATCCAAATTCTTCCCATGCAGTTAAAATTAGCAACAGCATTATAAAATAAAGTTATAAGACACTGTTTAACTATATTAAATAAATGTATGATTTTATTATATATTCTTTCTTTGGTTTTACATACTAAATTAAAAAGCATTTATTTAAAAAAATAATTATTGCAAAAACTGACATTGAAAAAAAATTAAATAATCTTATACAATTATTAATTATTGATTTTTATTATATATTTATCATGTTATGACTAGCAAAGAATTTCATTATAATATGTACACAATATGTATATGTTTTATTTTATTTAGTTATTTTAATTTTTTGTATATACTTCGAGCAAATTATGAAATAACACTAGGTTTTTTTTTTTTACTTTTTATTTTATTTCATTTATTTTTTTGACTTAGATAATAAAGCAGTTCAATTCATTTTTTTCATTATAATTATTAATTTTAGATTACAAGGAAGGCAAAAATAATGTTTATAAATTAATATATATATATATATATATATATATATATATATATATATATATATATATATATATATAATAATCCTTCCTTAATTAATATTAAATTCCTAATATAATATAATATTTTATTTATTTATTTAATTAGTGTAGAACACTTTATTTTATTTATCGCAAAAAGACTAAAGTAAAAATTACAAATTGATAAAATAAATACTTATAAAACATGTTGCCTTAAATCAAATTAGGTTCTCATCACAGTATTAAATACCCCCGAGAAAAATAATAAATAATAAAAAAACACCCAAAAAAAGTTACAATAAGTCAGTAAAAAATACACAATTTATTTATAGTTATACATTTTTTTTAAAGGGGTACAAGAATATAGACATCTTCCATTTATATTTTTCTTACATTTACAAAGTCAAGAAAATATTAAAATAAAAATGAATTATTTAAAAAAAAAAATATAATAATAATAATAATGGTAATTATTTTTTAACATTTATTATATATATAATATATATATATATATATATAT
This sequence comes from Gerris lacustris, assembly GCA_951217055.1. NCBI lineage: Eukaryota > Metazoa > Arthropoda > Insecta > Hemiptera > Gerridae > Gerris > Gerris lacustris. Next base: position 38,778,151 of record OX578281.1, read on the forward strand.
ATATATATATATATATATATATATATATATATATAACATTTACTGTTATCTTATATTTATATTTTTTATAAAAACAGATAAAGAAACAAATTTTATCCTTTCTTTCTGAAAATAAGGACAAAAAGAATCAAATCAAAACTAAATTCATTAAATGATTAAGGATTCGTTTTTCTCATTTTAATTTAAATTAACACAGCAGGCTTGAATAAAATTAAGCACATTATACCACTAAAAAAAGCAATTCGAGAATGGTTTAAAAGTCTTTAAATATTGTTATATGATTTTTTTAAATTAATAATAATTCTTGTTATGTCTACATAAAAATATATATTTGTTTTAAAAATGTAAGGCGTTTTAAAATTAAGAATGGTTTTTCTTATTTTATTTATCCTTATAGCCAGGGTGATATTACAAATATGGCGCCTTCCTAACCATTACATTTGGACCCTACAATCCTAACAAATTGCTGTGTGTTTATTCATTTTTTAGTAAGTAGGGATATTATATGTAAGTGTGAGTAAGTTCATGTCTAGGAGAAGTAAGTGTCGTTGAGGTTAAGCGCTTGCGTCCTTTTTCCTTTGAGGTATTTGTTCATACCTTCAGTCAATTTGAGTTTAGTGAGTCATAGTTGAGGAAGTAAGTCATAGTTGAGTAAGTGAGTTAGTTAGAGTTTGGTAGCTTCAGTCTAAGAGTGAAGTTGGAGTCTGTTAAGTGAGAGTATATATTGTTGAAGATTGTGTTCCTTGTGAACTGTAATAATTCTTAACAAATAATTGAAGCAAGAGTAGCAAGCTTCCTACATTCAACTAAATATGCACCCTGTGTGTGTGTAAAAAATGTGTGGCGATAACTTGAGTAAAAGTTGACTGATTTTGCAGAATGAAATTTGGTACACATGTTCATTTTTCTAATGCCCAGGACTAGAGTTAATTTTACTAATGCCAGGACTAGTGTTAAACAAAACTATTAAAGCTAAAACTATTAAAGTGGACCTACGAGTTTAAAATAGAGAAAGCAACGTTTTCACAAATATCTTATGCTGTAACACATCAATTTTAATAAAACATTACTTAAATCATTTAATGTTCTATTAAAACATTTTCTTAATATTCAATATTTATTATATTACGCTCACTTTAATGAAAGAGTCACGCAATACCTAGTTATTGGGGTTAAATTAAAGTTAACCGTGTTCTCAATCACGCTATTAATCTATCCTCTGTCCACAAAAAGATCCATATAACAAGTATTAGCAATAAGCTCATAATGTTTCCACAAGTAAACAACAACAAACCCTAGTGGTATAGTAATGGATTAGTATTGTCTTAACTATAACAATTGTATTGCATTATTTGTCCTCATATATAAAAAAAAATATGAAACCTAATAAAAAGGTTCATTTTTAGTATGAAATATATCTCGCCTTGAAATCCAGATAAAAAATAACAGAGAGACATTCTTTTGACTTCAAAGGAACACAACGACAGGTTTGATACGTTTTAAACCTTTGGTCAAATGTGCATCTTTGACAAAGACCTAAGTTAATTCAATAAGGATTGGTATCATGTCTGGTAAAAGGGGTTCAGTCCATTAACTGTGTGTAATCTATCTCATAGTCATTGCTAGTAAGTTGATAATATTTACTGACCGAGTGATTTCTTTGTGAAAATTTGTTCATAAAGAAGAAACTGAAAGCCAATTTTGAATTTTGTACTATTAATTTTTACCACATTTTTGGTGCTGCACTTACCACAAATAATGTTTAACAATGTCTTTTACTTGGCCACTTTCATAGAAAATATATGTTTTTTATGTAAACATGAACAAGATGTAACAACATATTGTTAAGGTATGACAATAATAATAAATATTGTAATGAAGGGAGAAAAACAAAATATGATGATTTAAAAAAAAAAAAAAAAAAAAAATCTGTGACAGAAATTATAATAAGAGTAGAAGGAACGGATGAAGTACGGCTAATCGGTGGAGAGGATAGAGCGGCGACCTTATTAAAACATAAGATCTTTGGATGATGGAGGCGAACATATCCGGAGGTCTGTTGTGGAAAGCACTCGATCTGAAGGTAAAAGCGCAGGAGATATTAGCAAGGCCACTGGAAATGAAATAGTCTCCGTTCTCTCACGTCTCTTTGCTCTCCCCCGCCACCACCGGGTGGAATCTCCTACACCTGCCACCCAACAAAAACAAACATCTATTTTAGTCTAAAATGCAAACCAATTTTTTGTTTTCACTTAAGAACTTTTTCAGTGTTCAAAGTTCAATGCATTCACAAAAAATAATTGTTCTTTAAAATTAAATACTTACATTTGATGCAGACATTGATGTATATATATTTTTGAATTTAATAATTGGAAAGAGTAAGTAGTAATTTGGCAAACAATTAACTATTAATCACAATGAAATTGCAGTAAAATAAAAATTGGTTCAATTTTTGTATATTTTCCAAATTCAATATTATATATTTTTTTTTTAAATTGTTTATAAAACAAATATTTTATTAATAAAAGTATTTAATGGTAATATCAGTAAAAAGTCTAGGTAGATACATAAAAATGGAATAATTAAAATTAGAAAATAGAGGATAAAACAGATCACAAAAAACAAGGGGTGTAAATGAGGCACCTAGCGGAAAAATAGATTAACCCACAAAATTAAAAAAACAGAGTTAAATAGAAATTTTGTTAAATAGCTCTTTACTTACATTTAAAAAAAAAAAAAATAGTTTAACCCATGTTACATTATTTTTATTTTTTTAATCTGTTGTTTCAATGGCCTCAAAACCAAGTTTTACCCTTAATTTCTTGGCACAACCATTATCAGCTTAGGCTATTTTTCCACTAGGCTCCTGAGATATAAATGAAGAGAATGTGAAGTATACATATTGTGTTGTATAAAGGGGCTTTAAGCTCAAATTTGAAATAAACAACAATAATAATAGAAAATAACATAAGAAAGAATGAAAAAGTGGTAAAAAGATTTTAGGTTTATCATGACCACTGTATTTAACATAATGGTAATAAAATTAAACTTAAGTAAAAAGTTGGTTAAATCTAAAATAATTGTCTAACCACAATATAAGTATAATATCATGCTGTGGATTATTTTAGATTAAACCACCTACTTTTTACTTAAGTGTATTTTAATTATCATTATGTCTTATTACCACAAAATATTGGTCAATACAACCAATTTTTAAAAACCTGTGTGCCAGCATATCAAAAGATATTCATTATTATTATTTTTTTTTTTTACTTGTATTTTAACCAACAATCCTTAAGCAATGGTTTTATTAGTTGTTTTTAGGGTTTCGTAGATCATCTTCAAAACCCTTATGCCGAGGGTGATGTGTCTGTCTGTCCACCGTACTTCGGTTCATCCCCCGAAGTTTTTATGTTGAAATTTGAAATACTGGAGTAACTTTTTGACCCACATATAGGAAAAATTTAAGAAGTTAAACATTCAATATGCGCATGCGCAATAATGTGCAAAATTCAACATTTTTTTTTTATTATTTAATTTTTGAGGGGGTTATCAAATGAATGCTACTGAAGAATGGATTAGAAATATATATAACATTTTATAAGTATTGTTCTTTTTACTGCCAATATTTCACCCAAAACCACCCTATAACGGCTAGTCCTAAAATCATGAAATAATTCATGCAAATACCTTATGGTGGAGTGATGAAAATTGCCAGAAAAAAATAATTAAAAACCATTAAATACATTAAAATAATAATTAAAATTGGAAAACAACCATTCAAATCATTGCTTAGGGTGTGTTGGTTAAACTGCAAGTAAAAAAAAAACAAACAAAAATACCTTTCACACAGTATTTTAAAAATTGGTTGTATTGACAAATATTTTGTGGTAATCAAACATAATGATAATTATGTTATAAAATATAAGGGCGATTATTGGTTATTTATTTATTTTTTTTTTTTATTAAAACTGGAGGTTCGATATCAGAAGTGAGAGCTCTCTGAATTAATTATTATTACTCTTAATTATTTCCATCTGATCCATCCAATTTCATATTTAAAGATTAAAATAAAAATATATTGTTTATAATTTTAAAAATATTAAAATTATAAACAATATATTGTCACTCAAAATAACAGGCAAAAATGTGAGCATGTGAAATATGTGTGAATATCTATCAGTTAAAATTTTATGTGTTTTGGCCTTAATAAAATCCTCCAGTTATAAGAAAAATATAACTTATCGTAAAATAAAATAATATCATCATAAAATAAAATAGGAATTTCAAACATGCAAAAAGTAAATAATGAAAAAAAATAAATAAATAAATGGTACTATACAATCTGTTACATTCTTCAATTTAAGCAAATAAGTTAAGTTACTTTTAAGTGTTTTATACAGTCAAGAATAATGGGGATCAAGGTTCCAAATACCATATCTGATTTGATTTCCACAGACTTGAGAGATAAGTTTAACACTTATAATAATAGAGTAGATGAGCAAAGTAGCTGATTACTGCAATTTTCAATGAGTTAAAGTAATGTTGATTAGGGAGTAAAAAAATAATTTTAACAATCCCAATAATTATAATCATACATTTGTCTTTGTTATAAATTTACTGTTGATAATTCATTGCCCTACCACTGTTTATTAGTTTTATTTTGATGGTTGATAAAATTTCTTAAAAAGGAAATGTTTAGACAAAATTTCTACATTTTCAACTTCGAAGTGATCATCCCGAAGAATTACATTTCTTTATGTCACTGACAGAAATCCGTTTTAGAAGTCAGGGAACTTATAGGGTCTTGAGTTTGTCTGTACCACCGCAATATATTAAAATCTACTTGTCCAATTTTAATGAAATTTGGATAATATCATATTTAGAAGACCGCTGTTGGTCCCATATTAATTTCGTTCTGTGCACATTGCTTCCTTACTCTAGTGCCCAATCTTTAAAAGTACTCATCCAATTTTGAAGAAATTTAGCTGGTTAGTTGATAGTAGCACACAGATGGTCCCATATTAATTTAAACCATCTGCTTGCATTTAATATTGAATAAAAGTAAATGTGATCCCACAAGGAATAGAAACAGGTCCAAACAACCACACTTTAATTTCCCAGAGGGATCACAATATTAGGATTTGTGGAAATCTTGCACCAGTCTTATGAGGGGGTCGGACGAGGCAGACTATTTCTTCCTGCCTCTTTTAAGTACCCAATTAACAAAACAACATTACAGTACTAGAACTAAAAGATAAGTAACTTTACACAATTACATATTTCAATTATGTCTGTCTCACATCTCTGGGAATAAAAAATTTCACATTTTTGCAAGAGCATTTAATAACTCAGCTACAAATTTACAGTTATTTTTTTTTTTTAAATTTATGCTTGGCTTTTAGCAACCATTTATAAATGAAAATAATTTAATGGCATCTTTCATGTTAACTTTACACAAAAAGAGTTTTATCTTTTAATTCAACCTTTGCTTAAATAAAAAAAATGCAACTAATCAAGAACTTTTAAAGAAAAAAACAACAATAATAAATCAGGGAACACAGAAAAAACACAAGAATTGAAATCTCAAGGACATATATAAACTGTCTAGAAGCCAATTTGTTCAAGTCCAAAAAACCAAATTCAAACAATAAATTATTACTTATGAACATAAAAAGGATGGCTTTCTGACAAAGAGAATAAAAGTAAGTCCTGTAAACTAAGCTCAAAATTTTGAAAAACATGGACTTAGGATCACACTAGATTCTGAATGTCATATATATAATATTAAAGAATAAATATGCATGAAAAAGGATTTTGTTTGCTCAAATAATTCATCATTCTTTTTGATAAACATGCTTTAAAGGAAATCAAATGGTTGTAGAGGGGGGAAAAAATGATAAAACAATGAAACAAAAATTGACCTGGACATTTACGATAAGATACATCATGTCTGGAAAAAAAAGAAAAAAAAAATACAACAAATTCTTTGCGAAAAAAATAAAATGATACAAAAAGGTGAGAGTAAAAACATAAAATAATAAATAAACACAACAACAAAACAAACTGATTGGCAATTTATTTATTGATAGCAATAAAGTAAAAAAACAAACATAAAAATCTACTTGAAGAGACTACTACGTTTGTGGTAAACTAAATGCTTCGAAATCTACATTCACAATCGGACATAAAATCTACAGGTTACTCTCTGTCAAACAATTTCAATCAAACTCCAATATATTTCTATACAGATATATATTTAAATATAAGTTATTAGAGGTGTTAAGAAGGTTGTTCAAAATTTATATAAATATTATAAATTGCTTGTAAAAAGATTTAAAAAAAAACTAATTTCTCGATTCATTTTTACTGGTCTTATATTACTTTGCTTTGTAAGTTTCATCGCACATTTCCGTTTCCCCAATTTTGAACCACTTCCCGTGATTCAATCTTCCCCAAATTTTGCACATAGATACAACTAAGGTGAAGAATACAGAAACCAAAAAAAAAAAAAAAAAACACGTTGAAAATAAGACCAGTTTTGAAAAATTGAATTTTTATATTAATTATTAAGTAATAACAAATCATTTTAAACAAGGGAAAACTAAATATAAATTAATTTTTGTCCTTCTAAAATGAAAAAAAAGGTGTAATGGGCAGGAAACTAATCCTGCCTCCAAGATAACTTTAGTTAACTGTATGATTACTATTAGTTAACTTGATTACTTTTGTTGAAGTCATTCAATATTAGACTTTAACACTTGTTAATAAATAACAATCACTTTAACAAGTATAATTATTTATTATAACTTGTTAAATCATTTAAAAATAAAATCAGTCTGTGTTGTGGTTCAAAAGGAGTTACAGTATTAATTTTTATTTAGTTGTGTCATTCTTAAGTAACTTCATTAACTTTAAATATACCTATGTCTAATAATGTCCTACCACAAGTGCATGTGATAAAAGACTAGCTGAACTGGAAACTTCAACTAAGCCAGTGGATAAAATTATCATATTTCACCAATAAGCTGCCAATAACAAGTGAATGATTTAAATAAAAAAATAATTGATAGTGATACAAAAAGATTTTTTTTTTTTAAGTGATCCTTTTATAAAACTTAATACAGTAGGCGCCGCTTAATGTGATCACTTTGGGACCCAGACAAAGTGATATGATAACATTAACTGACTGATAGTAATATGCAAAAGGTTCCACGGAGGAAAGTAAAAGTCAAAGCAAAACAAGACTGTGTTTATTATGTACACTGAGTGATGTGGTGACACATTAGAAAATAAAAACAATAATTTGAATTGCAGTGTACATAATTTTACATAAAAATTTGTTTTATTTAGGAACAATAAGAAATAAATCTTTAGGGATAAAACTAATCCATATAAATAAATGTAAATGATCATGACGTTTTCATTTTTCATTCAATTTCATGCTGAGATTTTAGATCTGACTGCAGTCCTTTGTAGTAAGGGGGGGGGGGGGGGTAAGGTAAGGTTTAATTTCTGAGAAAAAAGGATGCTTTGATCACAATAAACAAAATATTGATAACAACAAACAGAAAATGCGTTGGTATTGGGTGGGCCAGTTCCCAGCTATTTTGATTACACTAAATGGTCGATAACAATAACTATAATTATATTAAGCAACGTCCACTCTATTGTGATAAAAATAAGAAGAAAATTGTTCTGAACAGTTCATATTTCAATATCATAATAAATCATTAACAAATAAATAAGCTATAAACATATAGTGCGTGCAGCGATAATTAAAGGTGAATTCTTTGAAGTTCATAACATTAAATACAAAAAAAATTAAAAAATACAGCAAGCGTTAATATTGAGCAAAAGCAACATGTATAAAAATTGAGAGAGAAAAAAAATCAAAATTTATATACATGAATTATACATGATGATAACATTAAACTTTACATACAGCATCTCTGTAGTTCACTGGTCCCGCCTCTTACTTGAATTTCATGCTCAAGCTCATTGAATTATCTAGTTTCCCAAAAACAATAAACTAATTAGTCCTTTTGTACAGGGAAGCGATTAAAGATTGGATAATTACAAAGAATAAGGCAAAAAAATCAAATTTAAAATTATTTGAGAGAGAAGTCCTATCTAGAATAGGTAAACAACAATAGAAATGTCCTACTAATTATTAAAAGCTAACTTAAAGTAAATGCCTTTGTTGTCTCAGCAAATCCCAAGTGAAGATACTCCACACCCACTAAAAGCAACTTGCTTGGAGTTGACATAATATTATCTAATCTCAGAGCAAATCAATTTTCTATTAATACTTCCATATACTTCTATTAGTTACAGCCAGACAAGCAAGCTTCTAATTTCTTTTTTCTCCTATGTATTATGGACTAAAACTTTCATAAAAAGGAAGTAGAAATTTCTACAAAAGGGTTATTGCACTTACTCCAAATTCTTGATATAGACCTTGAATGTGTTAGATTGTAAATTATGAATGTTAGTTATATAAAATTTGTTTAACCAATTTAAATTTTAAGTCACCTAGCACTCATTTTTAGAGTTAAAATTCATTGCTTAATTTTCCATTAAGGTATTTTTTTTTAATATTTACATCAAATTTCATGGTAAAGGTTCAGTAGTTTAGATTCCACACATCTACACAGACCACAGGCAATAGACAATAAATATTTTTCAAAAACCAAATCTAAAAAATTAATTTTTGCGGCATCACAATACTTTCTTTCTATTTATACTTTGTATACAAGAAAGAAAAAAATAGGTTTTGATATCTTAAAAACCTGAAATAAACCAGGGAGAAAAACGGGAAAGTAATCAGCTGGTTTTCAGAATTGAACTGAAACTTCTCTAAAATTGAGACTTAGGCCACTCCCTGACTTGTCGGTACGGTATCGGTATGCGGTATTTTCTGCTTTACCGACAGCTTACCGATACCGCCTTCATCTCCCCACATGTCGGTATACTTTCGGTAGAATCTTGCAGTCACAGGCGTGATTATGTCGCCGTCAGAAGAAGATACTATTATAGCGTGTTACATTTATTTGCGATTGCGTAGAAAAAGAAAGAAGAACTGACTTTAATATATAATTTAATATTTATATTATAATTTATAACTTTAGAATTAATAAATATAAACAGTAAATACCTTAAATTTTTGTTTTGTTTGAAATTTCCGACCAAGCTTTCTTCCTCAGGTCCTTTCTAGCATATTCCGGTAATTTATAATTGTACAACAATGGATATTTCTCAATTTCTGAGACCAAAACAACATGAATATCTCTCTCAGTTGCCATTTTGCGATGGCACCTCGACCACGCTCAAAGATAGAATGATAGGAGTTTATTAATCTATTACTTTTTACCGCTTCTGTTTTTACTGCTTGTTCTTACCGACTCTCGGTATACCGATTCCTTACTGCCCCGCTCCCACGCATGAGCCCTAGTCAGCCAGCTCCCTCACTTGTCGGTACGGTATCAGTGCGGTAACGGTAAGCTCTCGCTCGGTACCGATTCGGTAAAGATTCTTTACCGGGCGGTAAGGAATCGGTATACCGAGAGTTGGTAAGAACAAGCAGTAAAAACAGAAGCGGTAAAGTACTCAGTGTGGACTCATTAAGATATAGGCGCTCGGTAAAGAATCTTACCCCATTGGCATACTAGCTTACCGATACCGCACCGATACCGTACCGACAAGTCAGGGAGCGGCCTTAATCTTCACAGCACAGAACTATATGTTCTCTAGTGGAGAGATAACCTTTGATGCGCTAATATATTAAATTGGTATAACTTGTAAAATATGTAATGTATTATACGTATTATATTTATTATAATTTTAAAAATTTAATAAAGGTATTTATTTACGAGTATAATAAAAAAAAAAAAAACTTTAGCTAAGAATTGGGAATTATATGATTATGTGTCTGTGTATCATTTTCATAGGCAGCAACAAAAAATACAGCTACTTTAAATTTGGCATAGCAATTTTAGAGCTCAATTAGTAGAACAAGCAAAAAAAAAAATCAATTTTAAGTTATAGGGGACTAATAAATAAAAAAAGAAGAGATATTAGCAGCAACCATATCCTTTGGATAGAAATATATCATGTGAAATGCAGTAGGGAAAATTTTGTTTTTCCGCACTATACTCTCCAAAACATATTTGGCATTAACCATGAAAAATTTGTAATAGAAATGAGCGGTAATACTTAAGGCTGGACAACCCATATTAAAATTTTTAAACCTAACTGACGCCTTCCCTATTAAACTTAGAAAGCTGAAATTTTGTACAGATACTCTACAGACCATTTCAAAGAGATCCCTGTTTTTAGATTTTTGATATCGTGCTTAGAAACCCTTGTTTACTCTTCATGTGGAAAAAACTAAAAAAGGGCATCTCTTCTCCTTGTGTCAATGAGATGTTTCCCCAAATTTGAAGCGATTTAGAATAAAATTGTAGGCGCTATTTAGGTTCTTAGATTATTAATTTGTAGAATAAAGGGGAGGGGATATGACGTCACTTACTAATACAAGGGAAGGAAGGACACACACGCTGACGGTGGGAGGGGAGGGAGGTCTCCCACAACTACCTCCCTCCTACTAGATAGCTCGAGCTCAGACATACTGACTTGCAACTTATTCCTTTATTTCTTCCTATCTCTCTCTAATTTTATAAACACTCAGTATACCCCAAACCCCAATGTTGATTTGCAAACCTTATCTCTCCAATATCATTTTGCTTGTCTCGTCCGCATTTCGTTCCTCATTTTTCAAACAAACAATGTTATATTTATGTTAACCTTGTCTCTCTGCTAAACATTATTTTTGAATTGTATATTATAATATACCTACTTGAAGTCCATGCAAGTTTTGAAACAATAAATTACAAAATATGTATAGAAACAAATTAGTTTACGAGTATATAAATAAAATAATAAAATATCTTTGTATCTTGAGCTTCATTCATTTTTTTGAAGGGCTCAACATTGTTTTGATAGAATTCGATGCATACGAGGTCCTTCAATAAAATAATTGACTACTAAGCTTTCTTTCAAAATTCTGTATTAAAGGTTGACGATTCGCAAATGCTTTTATGTAGGTACCTATTATTAGTATTATTTATTATTAGTAGTATTTATTTTTTTTGCTCAACAGCGGCTTTAAATGAAGACTCTAAAATTATTCAAAATTACTTTCGCAGGTGCCCATTGTAATTTTGATTTATTTATTTTGTTTAGTTATTCCAGATAGGGATTTTTTCCCTAGATTTACTGATTTTGAGACCGAAGCACGGAAACACTCTGAACTCTGAAGGAGTTAGTCCGGATATTCTTTATAGAATTATAAATATTATACTATAAATTCCGATATTATATGCATAACATCACAAAGTAAGCACACGAAATACAAGTAACAAAAAATGTAGGTACAATAGTAACTTATAAACCTAGAACTAATTAAATATTATACTTTAACTAACAATATCCATATCCATATATGGAAGCTCATAAATAGGGTAAATAAATTTTTAAAAAATCACAGGGAAGTACTTGCATCAAGCAAGTACTTTTAGGGTTTCGTCGATTATTCAGCTTATATACACAATATTTGCAAAAAAAATAAAATTTTAGTATTTTCCCATCCCACCCTATATGAAAGTAAAAAAAACAAAATATAAAGAAATTTAAATAGATTCCCAAAAAAGAAAAATCGTCCGAGACAACTCAGACAAACTTTCTCATATATTCGAGTTCATAATTAATAGTAACTTAGCCCAGTGTTTTCCATAAATTATTAGTTTTCGAATGTACAGTTAACTATTATTGAACATTACATCAAAATTTATCATATAAAATCTTCTTGTGGGCAGCCAAAAGGTGTAATAACAGCTGTTTTATATACGTCCTCTGGAGCTACTGAAATATTGTGGTATACCCTTACTAAATAAAATGTACATCCAGCCAGATTATGGGAGAAGTCCTGCACATGTGGTATATTATAGATAGGGCACCTATCAGCAACGGTAACAACGTTTAGTCGCCTATAATCCCCACATGGACGCAAATCGTTGGAATTTTTCTTGGCTACCATGTGTAGAGGTGATGAGCAAGGAGATGATGGTCTGCAGACCATCATTACTAATTTTACATCAGATTCTCATTTGACACATATAGTTAAATTCTTCTTTTGCAATTTTTAATTGAGGTGGATCTAAAGGTCTTGCCCTAGATTCTGTGGTAGTTGACCTGTAGTAATAATTTTATGTTGTACTGTGTGCTTTACTGGGCTCGTTGAAATTCCGTTCTAACATAAGTGTTGTTGTTTGAGAATGCCAGAAAATTAGTTAGAGTTGTTGACTTAAAAAAAAAAGTTAGGAGTAGCGACATCAATCTGGCGCAAGGAACCTTTAATTTTCATATTAGTTTGAAGTTTGAGGGTCAATAAGAGTTCGATGTTTAATATCTACTAGAAGTCCGACTTTGTTAAGAAAATCTGCCCCTATAATGACGTTGTTTGTTGTTGGTTTCTTGACGTTTGCCACGAAAAATGAAAGGTTAAACGATTTGCGCAGGCCTAAGTCTGGAAATAATTTTGAACAGTAAACGTTAATATGGGAACCGTTCGCAGCGGAGAGTGCATATAAAGGATCTTCGCGGTAAAATTTAGTCAGGGAAAATGGTATAACACAAACATCTGCACCGGTGGAAAATAAAAATAACTGGCGATCTTTAATAAATAAGCTACAAGTATAGCTGTCGTTGGCCGCTTCGTCGACAGCCATATTTAGTTTTCCTGCCGCTTGAAAGTACAAGGAGAAGTGCATTTGGAAGCGTTGTCTCCAAATCTCCTATAATTACAGCAGGTATTGTTATTTGTAGTGTATGATATTCAACGGTGTCTTGAGTTGGATCTTGATCGCGATTGTGTACGACCCCGCAAGTTAAAATTAGATAACATACGCTTGATCACGGAAATTTCGAGTCGAAACAAAATTAAGTTTTCCTCGGTGTTATTTACAGATATGTAGCATATATACAAAAACATAATCGGAGCTAACGTTGTTGTTGTGATCGATGGCTATATCGACGATAGTAAGAACATCAACCATTGGAGCAGTCACTAAGAACCACCATAATTTCCAGATCTACGGAAGTTAGTTTCGACGAAAATACCCAAGTATCAATCTCTCAGGATAAGTTCCTTACCAAGAGTATAAAATAATAAATAATTGCAATACTCATGGAAACATTTAAAAAGGTAAACACCGTTTCGAAACAAGCTCGCGATGATGCATATGTTTTATTATTGAAACTGTAATGGAAGAATTAATTGGTAACACCACTGTCGTACTTGGCGAAGAAATTGATCTTGTGGTTCTTCTCGTGGGACGTAGCCATCAACAGCAACAAATATTTGTTATGAAACCAGGCAAAGATCAAACTCGGCGCTCTTCTTCTTGATTCAGTTTTTTACTTTCGAACCAAGGTTAGAAAAAATAGTCGCTTGAGTATAGCGGAAACAAATCAGTGTCATGTTTTCATTTGTTTGTTGCATTGGTAGGAGCATCATCTCCAAGCGAACCATTCAGCCCCGCCTACGTGTGCTGGTAATCGTCGTGATTTTCTATGTAATAGAAAACTTATATGTTTCAATCATTTTTTGTTTGTATTATAACACTCCATATACACTGTTACAGAGTTAACACTAGTTAAATGTTCTATATGTTCATAACCTCTCTTGATACTTAAATTTTTCATACCGCGTCCACAGTCACAGTGCGGTGGGACCGCTGTCGAGAAGTTTGTTACATATAAATCAATGTTTCGCCATTGCGATTGCCACCGTAATAATTACCTTCATCAAATATGAAAACACTAGAGCAGAAATATATTTTCAAACTACGTCCAAACAAACTTGAAATGCCGCTCGCAGGTATAGAATAACGTTTCTCACCATGGAGGAAACACCAATGTTATTGGTCGTTGATACCCCTTTTGCGGAAACTTCGGAACACTTTATTATCTAAAAGCGGTTCGTTGTACGTAAAAAATAAACATAATGTTTCATGTGGGAAATTTTATAATCAATAATTTTAGTCTGATCCTTAACTTGTCTCCGAGCCAGAGGAAGCGAGATATTCGCAAAAATAAGTAAAAAGTCGTGCAAATCGAAATTGAATAGGTACACTTTCTTTTTTAAAATCACCCTATTTTGTCTCCGAGCCATAGGAATCGATATATTTGTAAAAGTTCGTAAAAAGTGGTGCGGCGACAGATATTAGATATTCATAGATATTCTTCACCCTATATATTTCGAAAACCGTCCATTACACTTCAAAATAAATGAGACTTTTTTTGAGGGAAATTTTGTTATATTTATTTTGATAACCACCGTGCGATTGGTGTCGTTGTCATAGGAAGCAAGATATTCGCAAATAACCGAATTTGTTGACCTTGCCCTTGAATATATACGATCTCGTTGCCGATTTTGAATATGTTTTTCAGAACGTCAAAATGAAGAGAACAAAAAAAAATTATTTCCCATTTTTTTTTGGAGCAGAAGCCATATTTTTGACTAAAATAACAGGACTAAATATCTTGACTTCCCCTTAGTGTGGCACATAGCTTCCCCGCCTCCTATCAAGAACTTACTTGATTTTATACTTGTACAAGCCATTATTGTCTAATTTGTTTAATTGTTTCCCCCGTTATTTCAATTTATCAACATTTTTAACATAAATTAACCCCCCCCCCATAATCCCTATCAATTTAGCATAAGTTAAAGAGCGCAGACCGTTCAAAGTAATCTGGGGCTATCTGCGGGCTACTTTCGATAAACTATAAAAGTTTCATACAAATCAGACAAGTACTTTTGATTGAAGCTATAGGTGTAAATAAATGTATGCTTGTGCGGATGTGGAAGAGAAACAAATGAGCGCAGAAGGTTGAAACATATATGGAACCAACAATGAGCTAATTTTGACCTACCACCTAAATTTCATTAAAATCGAACGTGCAGTTTTTGAGATATGTCAGTTCGCAAAAATTGAACGACAGACCGACGAGTCGACAGACGGAATCAAAAATGTTCCCTGATGTCTCAAACGGATTTCTGTTTTAGTATTTTTGAAATCGGAGACCTAAACATTTTTCGTTTACCTACCTAAGTAAAATTATAAAAATATAATACAATAATAAACTGAATGCAATAATATTGGAAATGATAACTACAAATACCGACTTATAATTAATGGATGTGTAATAATATTATAAATATTATTTTAAATGTATATATATACATTTAAAATAATATTTATATATATATATATATATATATATATATATATATATATATATATATATATATATATATATATATATATGTGTGTATATATATATATTACACAATCGCATACCTATTCTTATAAAAACACTTATTGCTCCAAAAGTATAAAAGCTAGAACAAATGTTTGGTATCGTTGTAAAGCTGACAAATTTTTCAATAAGAAAAGTGTAATTTTAATTTTCATGCCCTTAAATTTCATGAAAAACAATGTATACAAATTTTTTTTCAAGAAAAAAAAAAAAAAAAAAAAAATCAATTGCTTTGCGGTTCTATAACTTGGTATAGAACCCAGATTAAACTTTTCGGACTTCAGGAAAAAAAAAAAAAAATAAATAAATAAAAAATGTATTAAAAATAAAATTTGTATAACATTGTTGTCATATAATTTGAAGGAATTAAAATCAAAATTACATTTTCCTCATAGGAAATTTTGTCAGCTTTACAACGGTTCTAAACATTTTATTCTAGCTTCTATACTTTTGGAGCAATAAGCACATTTATGAGCAAAAGTATGTAATCATAAAAAAATCATGAAATTTGATTTTGTGGGAGAACGGTTAGGATTTGACCCATGGATTATATATATAATAATATATAATAATATACGTTTATTGTTTATAAACAAAAAATGTTTGTACAATGGAGTTCACAACGTCTTATTTTCAACTTCTTAAATTTAACCTAAAACTTTACAAGATAATTAAACATAAATTACTAGATTATAAACCAAAAAAGTTCTCATAACAATTAAATTTTCAAGATTTAATAATGAAAATGAATTATAAATAATTAAAGTCATTTCCTGTTTAAAAAAAAAGAAAAGAAAAAAACAAAAACGAAAATACAATAGGAAATAAATAAATGAAAATACTTGAAATTCGTAGATAAATAATACGTTAATTATTGTTCCATGATAAAGATGCGTGTTTTTAACGCTGCAACGATGAACCAGTATAAGGATTTAAATTTGTTGATATCCTCAATAATTAATAGGTCTTGAAGTTGATTTTCTTTGTTGAGATCGGAGTGAATATGACTGTTGATCCATTTTTTTCTGGCTTCTTTATAAATGGGGCATTCCAAAAAGAAGTGAATTAAGTTGTCTTGGTGACCCATATTACACAAGGGACACATATTCTCTGAATCTATTTTTTGCGATTTTTTATTATAGTATAGTTGACATACTTTCTCGTTCGCTATTCGAATTTGACTGACAAGTCTGAGCTGATGAATAGGTAACTTGAACTGGAGATATTCTTCGCCAAGTCCAAGAGAACTGATATATTTATACCTAATATTGTATTTCGATGACAAAATGGATTCGATATCTTTACTTTTGTGATAGTTTATTAATTTTTCTACGGTGTTTTCAAATTCTTTTTCAATTTCTTCTGTTTGATTCAGTGTGGTTATGTAGAGAGCATTAGCTCTGGAGAGTAGTAATTTAAACTGTGAGAACCAATTATACTGTATTTCCGGTTTATTATTCTTTATGTCCAGTTTTGTAAGAGAGTTGAGAAGGATTTTAGGAAGCCTTGACTGGTCCATTTTTAAGATTTTTATCCACCATCTAAGGGCTCGCTTAATTACTTGGACAATCACCGAGTCAACTCCTACTTCTGTTCGGACATAGTGGTCAGGAGTACACCTGGGCCAGTAAAATATATTCTTATAGAATCTAGTTTGAACACATTCCAAGCTGTTGACATATCGCAATGCCCAGGTTTCGGAGCAATAGAGCAGGGTGGCATTAACCATCGAGTTGTATAGTTTGATTTTAGTTTCTAAACTATCTGATTTAGTATTTCTAAGGATTTCTCTGACTTTAAATGAAGCTATACTGGCTTTACTGATGAACTGGTCTACTGTTTGCTTGAATTTGCCAGAAGCATAGAAATTTACACCCAAATAAGTTATTTGGTCGGTTTTGTCAATAATGAGGCTATTGTAAAAAAGGCTTTTCACGTGACCTAATTTGGGGCTTCTACGAAACACAACTGTTTTGGTTTTCTCAACGTTGACTTCGAGTTCATTTTGACAGCAGTAATCGTAAAGTATGTTTAGCATTCTTTGGGTTTCTCTCCATGATGGTGCCAGTAAAGTGGTGTCATCAGCATATAGTAGCATTAATAATTCTTTGAGTTGTCCTACGCTTACTCCTTGTGCAGACTTATCTCTGAAAAACTTTACTATGTCACTTATGAAGAGGCAGAAAAGCAGTGGGCTTAATGAGTCACCTTGCATGATGTTATATCTTATCTTTAATTAATTAAATAAAACCAACAATTAATTAATAACCACTTTTAATATTGATCACATGAACATAAAACAAACTAATAATCTTCTCTCCTACACTCCGGTTATCTTACAACCCAAACCGCAACATAACCTCCTTTTCTTCCAAGATCTCCCAATCTCCTATTAGACACCACATCCCTTCCTTATTTCAACTTAAAACGAAGTCAGAAAGTTGTGAAGGCATTTTCCGAGTTCTAGCTGACCGTCTTACTTCTGTACCACCAGACTCTGCAGGCTGTCCTCCAGAATCTTCTCCGGCGTTACTCCTAGCTGGTGACACAGAAGGTGCTAAGGCGTCTCCAGTCTCCGCTGGCTGACCTCCAGAATCCATTATAGGGGTACTCCTTACTGGTGACACTAAAGATGAAGTGATACCTTCCTGTGATGTTGATACTGAATCAGGACTCTGATGAAGCTTTTTAAAATAAGATGAATTTCTAATCATCTGCTTGCCATCTTGCTCAGCAGTTATCTGACTGCCATTAACATCCACTACATGCATAGGAATAGGGCTAAACTGAGACGAATATTTATTGACCTTCGGTTGTCTAACTAAAACCGTGTCTCCCTTTTCTAACGTGTGAGGTTTAGTGCGACGCTTGACATCCGTATACTCCTTCATTTTAATTTTACTCATTGAATCATTAGAAACTAGAGTTTCATGAATCTCATCTTCAATTAACGATGGCTGCTGAGGCAAAAAGGTCCGAAAATTATTTCGAAGAAAAGCATTAGCTGGAGAAACATGCGTGGCTGAATGAGCAGTTCCTCTGTATTGTAAAAGAAACTCTGGTAGGTAAGACTCCCAATTTTTGCCCTCTATGTGCAAAGTTCTAACAGCTTTGTTGAGAGACAGCATAAAATTCTCAGCCCTTCCATTAGCCTCAGGCCACAAGGCTGTTACCTTCTTGTGATAAATACCTATGTTTTCACAAAATTGACTAAAATCTTGACTATTGAACGGCGGACCTCCATCTGTTTTAAGACTAGCAGGCAGTCCAAATAAACAAAATATATTAAATAATCGAGAAACTACCGCATCCGTGGTCAAGGAGGACAACACCTCCGCAATAGGAAATTTGCTGTACTCATCAATAATTACCATAATATATTTACCATTAGGCCAAGGACCTGAAAAATCCATACATAAATTTTCCCAACAATTGGATGGCAAAGGAGAAGGACGAATAGGATCCCTGTTTGTCTTCTGAGAATTAGCCATACATGGGATGCAGCTTTTAACTTTTTCTTCAACTTTTTTGTTCAACAAAGGAAACCATACTTTTGATCTTAAAAGTTCCTTTGTTTTAGACATACCCAAGTGTCCAGCATGGCCTAAGCTTACAACTCTATTCTGTAAAGAGTTAGGTATAACTATCCGTGTTCCTCTAAGCAAGATATTATCACCTGTTACAGCTAATTCTTCTCTAACATTTTTAAACAAATGCAAATCAGGGTCCTCCCATTTGTTTTCAGTTAGAGCTTGTAAAACTTTGTTTAAAAGTTTATCTTTTAAGGTTTCTTCCCTAATTTGAGATCGCTTTAACGTTTTAGGTAAACTTAGCTTTACCATAAGATTTGCATACTCTTCCTCTTCACATATGTTTGAAGATTTATCATTTATTGGGTGCCGCGATAAATAATCGGAGGGGTTTTCCTTTCCTGCTACATGCCTTAACTCAAAAGCATACCCTAACAGCTTAAATTTTAATCGTTCCAACCGTGCAGAAGTAGGTTTATTTTTTTTTATTAATCCAAGTAGAGGACGATGATCGGTCCAAATCAAAAATTCCTTCCCCGCTAAATAAACTCTAAACCTCTCTACAGCCCATGTTACAGCCAGCATCTCACGCTCAATTTGAGAGTATCTTTGTTGAGTTGGTGTCAGGCTGACACTAGCACATGCAATTATTTTTTGTGATCCATCATGTGACTGTGTCAAGATTCCACCTAACCCATCAGGCCCTGCATCTACGTATAGCTGACACTGTTTTGAAGTGTCAAAGTACACATTCATGACATTGCTCTGTATTGCTTGCTTTAGTGTATCAAAAGCTTTTTCTTCTGTCTTCCCCCAACACCAGTCTGTGTCCTTTCTCAATAGACTACGTAACGGACGTGATAGTGAAGCCAAATTGGGCGTAAATCGAGTTAAAAAATTCATCATACCTAAGCAACTTCGCAACTCTGATATATTCTTAGGCGGTTGTAGATCAGTAATAGCTTTAACTTTTTGTGGGTCTGGCTGAACACCATTTTCGGAAAATATGTATCCTAAGTATTTTACTTCTTTTTTCTTAAAAGAACATTTATCATAATTTAAAGTCAAACCAAGATAACATAACCGTTCCAACACACATGTAAGCGTAGCATTATGCTCTTCTTCCGTTTTGGCATGTATTAACAAGTCATCACTTACATTTAAAACATTTGGAATATCCCTAAATGATGACCTTATAATAGTGTGAAACTTTTCCGGTGCTGAATTAATTCCAAAGCTTAGACGCTTGTATCTAAAAAGTCCTAAATGAGTAGCAAAAGTGGTTATATACCTTGAGTTTGTATCCAATTCAAGTTGATGGAATCCTTTTTGTAAATCTAAAGTAGAAAAGAACTTTGAACCATTAACTTGTGTAAAAATTTCATCTACAGTTGGAGTGGGATGCCGCTCACGTATTATAGCTCTGTTTGGTTGACGCATATCAACAACTAATCTAAAATCTTTTCCATTTGGCTTAGGAACCAGCAAAGCAGGTGAAACCCAGGTAGTAGGCCCCTCAGCCTTTTCAATAATATCATTTTTCAATAACTGATCTATCTCCTCTTCCAAATATTTTCTTAAATGAAATGGCGTTGAACGATAACTTACTGTAACAGGAGGTACACTTGAGTCGATGTGTAATTTTAATTTATAATCTTTCAACTTCCCAATACCAGAGAACACATTTGGATATCTTTCTTTAAAACATTTTCCTGGGTTTTCCTCTAAAAGATTTAACGTTAGCTTAACAATACCCAATGCTTGAGCTGTTTTGTTACTTATAAGAGCCTCACCCACATCCACAACTACAAAACGTGTTTTGACCTTTGCATCTTTAAACATAACTGCTGTTGTAAATTCACCTAAGGTTTTAACCCTGACATTCTGGTAACTATATAATATAGATTTTGTTTTCTTCAGCGGTGGTGCATTAACTAACCTATTGTATTGACTCTCATTAAGAAGGCTACACGTTGATCCGGTGTCGACTATTACATTAATTTTTCTACCTAAAACCCTAATTTTAGCAACTGGTAAATCACTCTTAGAACTCTTAATGTTTAAAGTTATATCTGAATCTGACGAGGTATCCTCCGTATCCCTTTCAACTTTATTAACCTTTTTGTATTTCTTCTTTTGTTTATAATCTTTTTTCTGTAGGCAAGTATCTGAAGATTTTCCTGAGCTACGAGCGTTATTCTTCTGCTTACAATAAGGAGCTAAATGATTAAACTGGTTGCAAATAAAACATCTTTTTCCCTTAGCCGGACAGCCTTCTTGTCCATGGGGCCAGTTCCCTCCACAGTTAAAACAGAAATTCTTTTTACTGTTACTGCTATAAGATTTCATAGCATTAACTTCTGAGGATGCGACAGAATCTTCTTTTTTGAAACCTTCGACCTCTAATTCTTTCATTTGAATAGTAACTAATTCATCTGATGCTCCTAGAGATAATATTTTTTTTAAAGTTATTTTAGGGGTTTTTAGAATTTCTTTTCTTAACCATTCTGAATGTGTACCGCAAAGTATTTGGATAGATAATTCTCGATCTAGATCTTCAAAAGCACAATTACTACTTAAACCCCTTAACCTCATGTAATACGTCTGTAAGGATTCCCCAATTTCTTGCCTGGCTTGTCTAAATTTATAGACCTCAAACAAAGTATTTGTTTTAGGTTTAAAATAAGCATTTAAGGCCGTCACTAAATCAGTATAATTATCTAGTGGATCAGGTAGATTATCGTAAATATCAATAACGTCTTTACCTGCCAAATTTAACAGAATAGCCTTCTTCCTTGATTCTGAAGATATATCTGCAGCCTCTAAATAAAGTTCTAAATCCCGTATCCATCTTTTCCATCGTTGCTCGATCGAGGCCGGGTCTGAATGGGCATCAAACTTTGATGGTTTATTATATTCCATTGCGAACAGATCCGACTTCCGACTGCGCCAAAATGTTATATCTTATCTTTAATTAATTAAATAAAACCAACAATTAATTAATAACCACTTTTAATATTGATCACATGAACATAAAACAAACTAATAATCTTCTCTCCTACACTCCGGTTATCTTACAACCCAAACCGCAACATAACCTCCTTTTCTTCCAAGATCTCCCAATCTCCTATTAGACACCACACATGACTCCTGTTGAAAGGGGGATTTCTTTTAACTCGTTCCCGCTTTTGAAAATAAAGCTGGCTGTTTGATAGAACGCTCTAATCACTCTTATAATTTTGGCACTTATACCTAAATAAGATAATTTTTGCCATAGCAGATTGTGGGTTATTTTATCGAAAGCACGACGGAAATCTACAAATGTTGCGAATAAGCGTTGGTTCTTTTTATTTAGCTGTAAGCTTATTAAAGCGTAGAGGATGAATACATTGTCTTGGCAGCCTCTGTTCTTTCTGAAACCAGACTGTTCTTCAGGAAGAATATTGTTCTTCTCCGCCCATTCATTAAGCCTTGTACTTATCAAGGAAGTAAAAATTTTAGCAATGACACTTATAAGGGAGATTCCTCTATAGTTGGATGGATCTGTTTTGTCTCCTTTTTTGTATAAAAGCATGACTTTGATTTTTGACCAATCTGTTGGAATAGTTTCATAATTCAGTGCAAAATTGTAAAAATCCTGTAATTTATCTCTCCATTCCAGTGGTAGCACTTTCAGCAGTTCATAACGCATCTCGTCAAAGCCTGGTGCTTTACCCGTATTAGCTTGTTTAATAGCATTAAATAGTTCCTCAGAGGAAAACTCACTGTCCATTGAGGGTTCATAACTGTTAGGCGATGTATATAAAGTAGTATCTAGTTTTCTTATTCCATATTCTGATTTATAAAAATCAACTATTCTGGTGAATGACAACGATGACCGCTCAAATTTACCTGGACTGGCTTGTTTTACCACGGACCAAAATTCAGCGCTGTTTTTTACTTGGCCTATTTTTTGTGTTATTTGTTGATAATAACGCGCTTTGGTTGCTCTGATAATTCTCTTGTAAACTTTCTTGCTCTCGTTGTATTGAGCAACATCAGAATCTTTAAAGCCAGATTTCTTACATAAGTTTACCCATTTTCGGATATTCTTCTTGGCCCGGGAGCATTCCTTGTCGAACCAATGATTTTTTCTAAAAGCAGGATTTTTCCCTTTATACTTACATTTTTCTTGAAGCACTTGAGCTTTTACTGCTGCTGATAATACACTTGACACAATAAAGGTACTTGTGTTGTTAATGTCGGTTTCAGCATCGCATCGGTGTTTAGTAGAGAGAGTGGTTGATAGATAATTTTGAAAGTCCTTTAAGAGTTCTGGTTGCCATTTTAAAGAGTATATTGATGATGTGTCTAGAGTTTGTATTGCATCTGACGTGAGCTCGTTGTTGTGGGCTGGAAAAGCTAATTCTGTAAAACAGGCCATGTGATTTGAAACTCCTGAGATTGGAATAACTACCATGTCAGTAAACCAATGTGCCATACTGAGACTAATCCAAACTAAATCTACGACACTTTTACCATTGTAAGTGACACAAGTATATTGACCTGGTTTATCACTTGTAGACCTCCCATTTACTACACTTAGACCCAGCTCCTCCATGAAATTTACTAATAACTTTCCTCTACTATCTGTTTTGATATCCATTGATATTCTAGATCCATTTAAGTTTGTACTTTCAAATATCTCGTCATCTAGTTGGTTCATTTGTCCTATTCTTGAATTCCAGTCGCCCAAGAGTATCACATTATTATCTTTGCTTCCGTTATTAATTTTTTCAATACTTTTGGAGCAATAAGCACATTTATGAGCAAAAGTATGTAATCATAAAAAAATCATGAAATTTGATTTTGTGGGAGAACGGTTAGGATTTGACCCATGGATTATATATTGTGTTTTTTGTAGCCCTTGAGGCGTAGAACAACCTACTTCATTTTTTCACATATATCGCCAGTCACCCTGTATACATATATATATATTATATATATATATATATATATATATATATATATATATATATATATATATATATATATATATATATATGTATATATGTATATATATATATATTTTGATATATTTATGAACTATGATTTAATTTTTTATAATACAATTATAAGATTACTAATATTGTAATAATTGTGCACTAATTATAATTATTGTGGTCTATAAATTATAATAAATATACTGTAATTTGGTAAATAATTATATAAATATAAAATAACGCTAGGTGATGAATTATAAAATAATGCAGATAAATAACAATGACAGTGAAGTGAACGGTTAGATTGGAATAAGTAAGCAAGAAGGGTAAGGGGTCCCGCCTAAAAGGGAGCTAGCGAAGGAGGAATTAAATAAAAATAGTTTGTGTGAGAAGCGATGTATATTAGGTAGAGACAGAGGTGCGTGTGCCCTCTTCAAGGTCTTGTTTTACACTGAACTACTCCCCTCCACTCGAGTATGTTTTACTGACTGACGCGTGTCCCCCCTTAATACCCTTAATGAGTATCAAAATTAGTAAAATTAACAATTTTACAACTATAATACACAACATTATATAATTTTACATATTATTAAAACAAGTTTCACAAATAAATTAGATAACTATGCATAGCTAATACTACACAAAAAAATAAAAACAAAAAAAAACTAGACACTAATAAGACTATAAACAGATTAAAATTGTCTGACAGAGAGACTACTACAGATATAGAGGGGTCTACAGAGTCACCAGGACTGACCTTGCATTGTTCTCTATAGGTACTCCGTCCTGTGGGAGGGGGGGAGGTCTGGTCGCAACCTGGGAAGGGTCGCTACCGACCTGAGACTGCGCTAAATCCCTCGGTATTACAATGTTACCAGATGAGTCTGATTCCTTTTCACTTATCTCCTCACCTCCAAATAGCACGTGGGAAGCTATACCTCGCCTACATAGTACACCAGGTGAAAATAAAATATCGCCTAAATATAGTATCCTCCACCATCTACAGTTATCACTTTTGGCTAAAGCTGTTCCAAGTAAATTCAAATTTTAATAGCCCCCCATATGGGCTTTTTTAACAAATTGTAATTTGATAAAACATCAAACCTAATTTTAAAATTATTAACATTTATTTAACAAATGATTTCACATTTTCATACTTAAAATAATTATTTGTTATATTTATTAACAGTAACAATATTTGGCAAATCTCTGACACAAAAATTGTATTTCAAATCCTAAGTTAATAGCTAATATTTAAACAAACATAGCTAAATACCAACATTGTAAGCACTACAAAAAACGTAGGTAAGTAAGTAGTATTGAAGGAAATTGTAAAACCAACATATAACAGTTAGCAAGTTTAAATCACATCTCTAGAGGAATTGAACCCAAAGTTGATGATGGGCCTATGGCTTTGGGAACATATTTTTTTTTCCAAAATAAAATGTACTAAAACTACAAGTACATTTACCTTTCAGTTTTAAAAAACCAACGAAAAAAGTTTGGGAATAAAGCATAGACTTTGGAACAGCTCCCTTAGAAAACTAAACTATAATCAACAATTCCCCAGGTATTAAACGTTTATTATTGTAATGTTTTATTTTCCACTTAGGATTCAATCCAATATGAATTACCTTATCTTCAAACAAAAAATAAAAAGTTCCAGAAAAAAACTTTTCACAGAACTAGAAAAAAACAGTGAATTTAGATTATAGATTCTATGCATAGTTAAATAGCCTTTCTTTGGCATTTTTACAATTAATTCTGCAATAAAATAAAAGATGAGGAAATGCTCCTAAAGTGAGAAAGTAAAAAAGTCTGAAAATGGAACACTTTTTTGGTAATCCCATAACAGTAAATCTTAAAAAATGACAGAATCATCTTCCATGAGTGATTTTGTAAAATAATAGTATTTATTTATAAATTACTTTATGATAAGAATGTTTAGGATTGGATTGAATCTATCATGGGATAGATAATGATTATATTAGTGGAAGATTGTGAGAGTGTAGAGTATATATATTGTTTGATAGTTAAATAGAGACCTGTTATTCTGTACAGTGGGGTCGGTTCTACGAGGCCGAGAGAAGCGTAGTGGTAGCTGTGATTGATCCGTTACGTACTTATCCTGTGGGTGGGGTCGCCTCCTTCTAAGGCCAGGGGTCAGAGCCTGGCCAGCTTGACCTCCTGCACCAGTGCCACTCTTCAAATCATCACTTCCTGCTCCCTTGCTTAAAAGCCATCTTTCTGAATCACTTAGTCTAAACATAACAACTCAAACATTGAAATAACCTATAAAAAGCAATTGCGTCTCAAAAAATAACCAGTACAAAAAAATGAATAAATAAATAACAATAAATAAGAATAAAATAAATAATTCAAAATAGTTAACATAATTTGAAAATTAAATAAGGGGTTTTTACAACCCCAACTATTAATACAGGGAAATAATAAATTTCTTCAAATTCTTAAGCTTACTTCACACTGGGACTCAATGTTTAGTGTCTTTGTTGCTGGGCTGACTCGCAACAGCACCAATTAAGCAATAACACATTCAATTTTTTTTAATTACCTACACATTATAATGTAAAACATTAAAAAAAAGACAAAGAACGTTTTTTAAATAAAAACTTACAGATAAACCTCAACTTAAAAATTTAGTTTGTTCCAGCAACTTTTATTTGTAAATAAAAATTTTCGTAATTCAGATTCACCCTCAATCGATAATATCATAAATATTAATATTTAAGAAAACAAAACTTAAGAAAAATTATTTGGTAAGTCCAGGTTTAGGTTTGTCAGTACTTTTTTAGAAAAGAAAAAAAAATACTATTTTAAGTAAATTTCATGTGTTTTTGATTAACATGGGCATCAGAATGATATAATTTGTGAAAGTTTCAGCTTTTTAGGTAGTTGGAACATGGTGTCATAAATTGATAACAAAATGTATACCTCACAAACAAGTGAAGTTAAATAAAAGCATAAAACAATAGAATCAGAAATCACTTAAACAAAATAATTGTGAGTTACTGATTAATTATAGGATGTGGAATAAAAATCTGGTTACATCCACCACATAAATAAAGGCCTCTAATTGAGCTGTGGTAAATTTCAAATATTGCATACTTGTTATAATCACTTTGAAATGATTCTTATGTTTTACTTTTACCTATACACAGTATATTATATAAGAAGAAAGTATTGTGATAGCCTGTAATAACCTAATGCTGCCTTGATTCAGGACTTAAAAGAAACAAATAAAATAAATAAAACCACCTACCTTATTAAATGGGAAAAAAGTTTACTGGTGTGACAAAAACACAATGAACAAAACAAAATAATACATGCACCACTATATAAAACCAACATTACTTAGAAAAAAAACAACAATTAAAAATGGAAATAGAAATGTTAGTAAGAAATAAATAGAAACACATGATGAAGCATAGAGCTATTCAAGTCTAAACTTTTAAAAACTTTTTAAATCTTATAAAATGCATACTACTGTTATTATTAATCAATTTTATGGATAGAAAATGTTTCATATATATTTTTATTTAAGTTTAAATAATAATAATTATAATAAATCATGTTAATGAGTAATTTAAAATGATTAATTTAATTTTTTTTTTTTTTTTAAATGAGATAAGATATGATTAATTATCCCCTCAATTACTTAATAAAAAAAATATTCGTAAAATGTAATTACTTTTTTTCTAATCATATTTACATGGTACAAAATTTGTTTTAAAAATTAACTGAATTTGTTTTAATTAAGAACAAATGAGTCAATATCTCAAGATTCTCAACAGGATTAGTGTTGTAGTCGAAATAATTTGGCGTTTTTAAAATATTAAAAAATCTCTTTTAACCAAGTCGTCAATGTACTTCTAATAACTTGTAAGCTCTCAAAATATATATTTTTTCTAATTTTGAAGTTCGTAATTACTATCATAAACAGTTAAGTACTGGCAATGACTTGTAACTCTCCATTAATCCAATTTTCTTAGAATATTGATTTTTGTAATACATAAAATCGTTCCTTGTAACCCATAGAAAACTGAATAAAACAATTAATCCAGGTCATAAAAACTGTGAAATAAAATTAATTTAAAAAATATATGTGTATTTATAATATAAAATGTCAGAAATAAAATGTAAACTTGGCCATGATTTTAAAGGGAAAAACATGATTTACCTCCCTTGCAAAGTCAATCATTTAGGGACACAACATATTAAAATTACAATGACAAAGTTTAAATCCTTAAATTTGCAATAGCAGGGTCCCAAAATCAACAGGAATGTTAAAATTGTGTTAAAAAGTCATAAATGTATGAGAAACGAGGGGATATGAATATGAGATAAAGTTAAAATACATATTACAATATTTCAAGCAAATAAAAAGTAAAGTTACGAATTCACTATCCTCTTCATATGGCTGACCAGCCTCTTCTTAGTTTATCAATGATCTTTGTTTTCTTGACTGATTATAGGCTTGGAGTCTGGTTCCTTTTACTGTGATTAGGAAGAATGGTTGATTCAATCAATGGAATTTGAATAGAACACAAAACAAAATACATTAAATACAACCGGACAGAGAACGAATCAAAACTATAGTGTTTTATGAAGTGTTCTTTCCTTTCTACCTAGAAAACGTGTGAGGTAAGTTGATTTCTCACAATTCTTATGAAAAGGAAGCCTCTTTGTACCCTGAATTCAAGTTTACCATACCCCAATTCTCTGAATACATCTTAATAGACCAACAAATGACAATTTTATTTTAATAAAGCTATTCACGAATAAGCAAAGTAAGTATGCAAATTAAAAAAAAAAAGGTCACAAAGCTGCTTAGACAGAGAGAGAGACAAGAGAGATAGAAAGAGACAAGAGAGAGAGAGAGAGAAAGACAAGAGATTAAGTGAATTCCTTGTATTTTATAGTATTACTCCAAGTTAGGTCCACAAGGCACCTGACATTTCACTATTTTTACTTTCTCATATAAAGAGAAAGTATTGTGATGGCGCGAAAATTCGATTTTCAGATTTTGATGGATTTACACGTTTTAACGTCCCCTGAGTCCAAAAAAGTGGTTTTTAAAAAATGTCAGTCTGTCGTCTATCTGACGTCTGTCTGTGCAGACGCCTGGAGCCTAAACTACCATGCCGATTTCGACGAAATTTGGCATACATGTTCAGAAAAATCATACCCCGAGGCGAAATCAAGAAATTAATTTTGGCACCAAATTTGGGGGTGCTACCCCCCAAAAACTCTGAAAAACCGTGAAAAAAATTATTTCTTATAAACGGTTCCGACGATTTTGATTAAAAAATTCTAAAATGTAGTCCATTCAAATACAAATCTAACGATATAGGCCGTTTTCCCGGAAAAAATCTAGTTAAAGAGAGTTAAAGAGAGTCCGGGTTCGATTCCCCGCCCTTGAGAAGTTATTTTTATGGTAAATTTTGATATAATTTTCAATAATAATTAAACGTACTTACGAAAACTAATAAATGGAAAACATTGGCTAAGTAATTATGAACTCGTATATGAGAAAGTTTGTCTGAGTTGTCTCGGACCGATTTTTTACAAAATAGTACTACATAATAGACAATGCAATATTAAATCTACAAATAATGTTATTTTATTAGATTTAAACTTCTTTTTAATTAATAATTTGTACAATAAAAGGAGAGATTAACATAAAAAAGAGAGAAATAGAATTCCAAGCTACCTGCCAGAATGAGCAAGTAATTATCGTCTCCACTACAATTACGATATTCTTATACTCAATAAAGATCTACACTCCTTACACAATTATGAAGATCTATATACCAAAATATTGAGCTTAATTTTTATTACAATACAATAAAAACTTCACTCAAGTGCAAATACTATTTAACGTGATAGGATTAACATAAGTGGGGTATATAAAAAACCAAAGTGCTACAACACACCAAGCTATTGTGAATCTACAATTTTGACTCTTTTGTGCCTAAAAAAAATAAAAACTTCAATTTATTTCGGTCTTTTATTTAAAAAAACAAAGTTTGTAATTGAATCAATTAATTTTTTTTGTAATAGTTTGGTTTGCAATATGATTTTATTATTATATCTACCTAGGGTCAGTAAGTATAGCTTCAGTAGCACTACATCTTGGACTTTTGGCTCCA
The DNA here is from genome assembly GCA_951217055.1 of Gerris lacustris. Taxonomy (NCBI): domain Eukaryota; kingdom Metazoa; phylum Arthropoda; class Insecta; order Hemiptera; family Gerridae; genus Gerris; species Gerris lacustris. The sequence goes on from OX578281.1 coordinate 38,808,214, forward strand.
ACCAGTACCGGAATTTTGCTGCCCTTGGGCGGTAATTTAGACCTGAAAACACCAGTAACATTTCCCAATTTTACACACCAATTTGAAGCTAAAAATGTATACCGGGAAACTTTGTTTTTCTTTCATTATTTAAATTTTAGATTTATTTAAAGGATTTATTATTATTATCAGGTTCTACATAAATAAGATGTTAATTAATTTTTTTTTAATTATTTAAGAAAATGATTGTTATCTTTAAACCTCTTTGAACTTTTTGGTTGCAAAAATAAAATAAATAATTATTATTATAAAAAAATCTACATCCCTCCAATAATAAAATGAATCAGTGATTAATTGAAGCGAGCGAAGCAAGGACCTTAAGTTAAAAAAAGATGCACTTCATATGATTATCTGCTTAGTAAATTTAAATTAAAAGTAGACTAGTTTGAATGAAATTTAATATGCACATTACTCCATCACTTTAAAGGTTGAGCTCATTAGGAAGTCCAATCTTCTATCTTTCATTGTTTCTACCTTTGAAGACTAAGTGGAGAAAAATATACAGCGTAAAAAATAATGTTCTTCTCTTTGCAAACAAAACAAAGGTTAACGAAAATGAAAGCCCCTTAGAAAAGACCAATGCAACTCATCCTCACCTGAGGGCCTAGATACACCACTTCGCTTTAAGAGTTTGCAACCACTACAATACAGTACCCCACTATTTTCATTTATAACCACAAAATACAGTCCAACACAACTTCATATGTTTACTCATCTGCTAAGGTAATGTCAGTTGTTTGTTTCATAATTCAAAAATGTATTCAATTCTAAATAAATAGAACAATTTTCACTATATTACGCACACTACTTCATTGTCCCATAATTGCCACTGAATGGGATAAAATTGAATATTCTAGTCAGCTAAAGAATAATTCAAGAAGAGGTTGGAATATCACAAAGTAAGCTTATTAATTCCCTTAAAACATAACTACTTATGAGTTAAACTTTCTTTAACAAAGTTGAAGGATTAAAATATTTCATTTGATACGAATAATTCCAAATTTATAAAGCTTTAATAAAAAAAGATGCACTTTATATGATTAGAAAAGCTACAGAAACATTAGATTTAGTCATTTTTGAACAATAATAAGTTATAACGGTATTAATTTTGAAGAGACAAGGCCTATCTAGTTTAATTTCTCTAACTTTGAATTCGCTCGCTTCAATGTAAGAGCCTCACTATGCCTAATTAGATTTAAGTGTGCAAAAATTGAAAGCAGATACTGAACTGTATTATATTATTACTCAAAAGAACCTATACTTTAAGTACATTCAAAATTATAAAAATGATATGCTTCTTATTAAAAAGACAAATTGCTTAACTTTCATATTTATTAAAAGAAAAAAAAATATTTGTAGAAAAAAAAATGTAAGAGACAAACAGAGGGAAGATACAGAAAAAAATGAATGGTTAAGTAAGAGATAATGAAGGATGAAAATAATAAGGTGCAGCAGTATTAAATTAAATGGGCAAAATTAGTAAAGCCAGCGAAACACTAGCGTTTCCCATCAACTTCCAAGCAACAATGAATATTACCATTAATTTTGTACTGACAACAAATAAAAGTGTTGGTGGTTTGCGTCTAGAATGAGATTTAATTTATTTGAGTTGATTGCTTAGAAAAATTGAGATAATAGCAACAGTAAACCATGAGCTCCAAATTATGTCTGGCCTCTTTTAAAACGCATTTTAAACTAAAACTATATAAAAAAAGCTGAAGAAAATATAGACAAAATCAAAATAAATTTTATATTATCCATTTAACAGTGGACAATCATTAAACCACTCCTACTGCTGAGGAAATGGTTTTCTTAAATGACTGGTTCATTATCATAACAAAATTGTCAATAAAAATAGTGAAGAAAAAAAGTCTGTCAAACATTAAGGAGATTCAAAAACCATCATTTTGAGAAACAAAATCCTGCTTTTTTAGAACAAAAAGCACCTTGGTACAAATAACCAAAAGAAAAGTTGATTAATTTCTTGGAAGTTGACGGTCTAACTGTAAGTTGAGTAAGTAAAACAACAAAGTGCAAGTTAGTAAGAGGTTAATGAAAAACAGACAGTCTGTAGGTGAGTTGTAAAATAATTAGTATTAAATAGTTTTACCTAGAATCGAGTTCTCTAACGGGAGACAGATTATGTTTTTCTCTATTCAATTCTTCAGCTGCGTCAAAGTAAAGTGAGGCACCATCATCTCTACACGTACTGACAGGGCTGCATCCACTACGACCTGTAACATAGATAATAATGTACTATTAAAAATTGAGACTCACAGCTAACATCTGGATTAACAATAGCCTAAAATAGATCTTCGGAGTAAGAAAGGAGAGTAAAAGACAAATTTTGTTAATCAGTTATTGACTATAAACAATGAGGCTGTGATAATTATTTAGTTTTTAATATTTAATTAAAACCTGCCAACTAAGTACTAGATATTAAAAGACTTCTGGATGTAGGGAGCCAGCGTGATCATGTGGATTAAATTACTTGCCATGTCTGCTTTCCCATCAATGAATCAAAGGCGACACGAGATCGTGGGTTCGATCCTGCACCTTGATGCTCTGATTTATACGGCTCACTAATTATCTCACCATACTTCCTTTGGCAGTAAATAGGGCAGAGGTATGATGTGTGGAGTGGCTGGAACTTTCTACCAAAGGGCTAGTAAAAACTAAATAAGGCCTAATTGCTAGGCTCGAACAAGTGTTTCATCCTATCTGTCGGGTACCTTACTACTACTCCACGTGGGTATACTCCCTTGGATGATTATTCCTGCTTGAGAAGAAAGCTTGTTTATAGCTTTCTTTAAGTAGAGCTTCTTTTACTGTTTGATAACCCTTTATTGCTGCTTAGTAATTGTATGATGACATGAACAGAGCTTGATTGTTTAATTATACTCGTTTCTTAAAACAAGAGAATTCCGTCGGAGAATCAAATAAAATACAAAGGCAAAATGACTGGGCCCTCAACAAAATAAAATAAATAATAAAATAGGGGTAGATGGAGATAAATTTAGTTCACATCTTTAATCTCTGTTTCAGTGCTCAAACCTTTATTAATGCCAAGGAGTGGATAGGTAAACAAACTTAAATACTTAATTTCTATAGAATTTCCTCAAAAATCTTTACACATATTTAAGTAAAATAATATAAAATAATTAATAGAGGTTTACCTTTATTTTCGGAGCGTTTAGTTTCCCTAGTTGTTGGTAGAGTTATTGAACCTTCATTAGACCTATCTACCACTCTGATCTCCAACCTTCCAGAAACAGGTAGGATTTCTATCTCATCTGCAAACAATACATAAGTGTAAAAATATCACAAGAAAAACAATTTATAAAGGCCAATTGTGCCTTTAACTAATAATCAAAGATTTTGGGTTAGTTGCCATACAAAAATATTCTCTTAGTTTTAAATACTTCACATAGTTTTGAAAAAAAAAACATCACCCTCCTCAAGTTCAAAAATACTTTTACCTCCAGCAGGGAGAAAAAGGGAACTTTCCTCCCTCGTTTACTTGGAGGAAAGTTACTCATTGCACCTCGTCAGGCTAAACAGGGAGTAATAAAGGAAAAAGGAAGGGAATCATGAACTTTCATGATTCCCTCCAGTGTTACCCTAGATAAAGCACAAGTAAATAAGGTTGGTGCTAAATCACATTTCATTTACTATCTTTTGTTTAATGTAAAATTCTATAATGTCATCTTCACACATGTCATGTAACCTCCACAACAGTTGCCATAGTGATTCATCAGTAAAACAAACAAACAAGTTAAAAATTAAATCATAATTTCTAAATGTAGATAAACTAATCCATATGTAAGTACATCAGGTTGTCAATACCATTCAATACACGACTCAGCTTCCAGCTGATTCTCACATTTAATTTTAGTATTGAAATTCAAATAATAACTATCTATAATTTAATTTTAACGTGTATAAACATATTATATTTAACCATTTTTTTGTTTTAAATAAATATAAAAAATATGGATTTTTTGTTGAATAAAATAATTTAAAATTAAAATCTTTCCATATTTTTTTCTCCCTTCTGGGGGTAAAATCTTGTAAGTACCTCAGGAGAAAATACACTTGCACCCTCACAATAATTAACTCCCTTGGCTCCGCCTCGGGAGTGAACGTTATGGTTCCCTCGGCGTTGCCTCAGGAACCAACTACATCGCTCAGGGTGAAATCACTTACTTTACTCCCTTGGTGCGTAAATAACTATTGTTTCTTTTTATTCCTATTTATTCATACTTTTTCTCAACTAAATATGGCTATTTAGAACAGTTTGGTTAGTAGTTGGTTCGATTTAAGATAAAGCTTCTGAAATCATAATTACTGACTTCACTTTAAAATCTAACCAGTTTAGAAATTGGCCCTAGTGGACGCTACAGCCACACCCATCCATCTCACTCTGATCTGCTCAACTATTGGTGGAACCATAGTATTAAAACAATGGATTCAAATTTAAAAAGCAGGTACCAACAAAATGGTGCCCACTTTGCTCTGCTTCACATTTGGTATCCAACTTACAGTAGAGTTCAGCTTAATAAATTTCAACAAAGCTTAAGTAATAAATTTCAACAAAGTCTCTGTTAAAATAATTAATTTATTTGTTGTTTTTAAAAATTTAGTTATAATTATAAAAAAATATATAGACAATTTTTTTAAGTTATAAAATTATACAATAACATTTTTCTATTCTACTATTTAATAAGTAAGTGATATCATTAATTTCATATTCTACATAATTAAAAAGTTAGATCAATTCTACTAAGTTAATGGTATTTATACTGTATTTAGAATTCAATGCATAATTGAATTTTCTGTATTATTACTTATTTTACTTTCTATCTTTTCATAAAACTATAAGACAATAGAAATTAACATTCTCCAAATGTATTATATGATTTGTGATTCCATGGTTAAAAAATTATTCTTTTAATGTAGTAATGACAGAAGTGAGTAAGTATTTTCTTTAATTAATACCACAGCCAAATTAGTTAGTTTGACAAAGTTAGTAAAAAATCAAGGTTAATCAAAACCATTAAAGAAAAAAAGAAAAATACTCACAAATTAACAAATAATTTAAATCCTAATAAAAAAAATTGGGGAGTATAAAAAAGATAAAAATATCAGGCAGCATAACTTCAAAGAAAATCAGTGAGAACAACACTTAATCTCTCTAATTGTTTTAATTACAAATATTTTTAAAATTATTTGCAAAGTTCTCTTGGATTAAATTACGGAATAGAAAGAACATCAAAAACTTATGTACATATATATATATATATATATAAAGTTAGGGGAAATAGAAAAAAAATTTAAAAAAATATCTAGGCATAAACTAAAGATTATTTTAATAATAAATAAATGAAAAAAGAGTTAACTGGAATAAAAGAGATGATAAAGGGAGAGTATTAAATCATTTTTAATAAACCCAACATTTACTACTGAGGAGTTTCCTAGATATTTTACTCCCTTGTCCCATTAACCCTAGAAAAACAAACAGAAAAAGAAAAAAATAGAAAATATAACAAAAAAAAAAATTATAAAAGTAAATCATAATAATCACAAAAGTAAATGTCTTAGTGAAAAAAAAAAAAAAAATGGGAAAATATTAGACTGAGTCCCTGTAGGGTGGACAGTCAAATCCTTTTCTTCAAATCTTCTTAAGTATTTCAAAAAACATATGGAAACTTTTTTTTTAATCTATTGCAAAAGATGTAAGACCACAAGTGGAAATTAGAATACAAGCAAACAAGTTTCAAGTATTAAATATTAGACGGGTACCAGCCAACCCCCATCAACTTCGGAAATGGCCTTATCAGAAGAAATGGTGATGCTCAACGTCCTCCGCGATTGCCAACAAAAAAGGACAAGAATTTTTTATTTTGAATATTAGTAGTTTAGGATGGTAGCGAACATAATTTTGTAAACAGTTTGAAAGTTATTATCGAATTTGCATTTTCAAGTCCTGCATAGTTGCTGGGCGAGTCTCTTCCGATTTGAGATATCCCCATAAAAATAAACACAAGAGTTCAGGTCTGGCAATTGAGGAGGCCACTGAACATCCCCAGTCCTACTGACTTTTGCGAAGTCGTTGAGGGTTGGTAGCGGTCCATCTAATAATTAAGGCTAGAAACTTCTTGTCTGCATACTAATAATTCCCACTTGGTCATCACAAATTTTGCAATAATTTAAAAAAAAAAATCATACATTTTTGGTAATACTTTAAACAGGATGTTTGACCTCCACTCTGTATATTAAGATTAAGTTCGTATAAAAGAAAATTCAATAATAATCTTATTATTGAACTGTTTATTTTTCCTAACTGTAATCCCATTGCATTAATTATCATTGTAAGAGAAGGAAGGGCAAACTGAAGTAAATATATGCTCTAAACCTTATATTTTAAGTTAATAATCATTATGGAAAAATATATATTTATGTTCATACATTTAATTTACAACACCCCAATTGAACACTGAAAATAATATATTGACATTTTCACAATGTGTACATAATGTTTATGATTTATATCCTAATAATAAATGTTTTTTTGAGGTGTTTTAATCCACACTGTAGATGTTATTTTAAAAATGGGCAGTTACGTTTGAACATATTTAATTTAATGGCAATGTTATGTATGCAAAACTGTAAATGTTATATAGACTAAGCAAAGTTTAAGAGCACAACAAATAAATAAATAAAATAAATAAAGCGATATGAAGATATGGCCATTATTTCCATTCTTTACCCTGACTTCACCATCTTAAATTCATATCATCCAGAATTATCTAATGAATTTTTTAATTAACTTTTTTTTTTCAAACAGAACTTTGTTTAATTACTAGCTACAGTATAATCTAAAGTAAAGATCTCTTGAAAAGCATGTTCATGTTAACCTGTCTCAAGAAAAAATTTACATATTTCTCATCTCAATTTTATTCCTTTTAAAATAATAAAGGGGAACAAATGTTTATACTTTAGACAGCCAGTCTGTGGTTAAAGAGGAATAAAAAAAATAATTCAAAATTTTGTAATACTCCTAAGTAATGCTAATTTTGAACTTTAGTTAAAAAAACTGTAGGATTAACTATAAGAAAAACTAACAGATTTAGGCACACAAGATATAATTGCTTACAAAGCTGACATTTAGAGGTAAGTTAAGGAGTTTTAAAAGTAAAAATAAGTTCTTACCATCATCAGCGGTTGTTTTAGCTGTAACTAAAGATGATTCCTCTTTATCGTGTGATGATCTCTTGTTTTCACCTTCTTTCTTACTGATACCATTGGTTATACATTTAGGAGCATTCAACCACATTGTCTGTAATAAGAATTTAACAATAAATAAAACATAATAATAACAAAGTAATTCTTGTGCTCAATTATTTTATGGGACTTTTTTCAAACTTTCATGCTCACATTGTTCTTCTTCGATGATCAATTTTTTGAGAACTAGAACAATCTAGGGTAAAACTTACATAATATAGAACAGGAGGAATTCACTCGATAAATTTACTAGGAGAATAAGGGATAATTTTTAACATTATTATACATGGTATAGACTTCAGGTCATGATAATATAGCTTATAGATCATAGCCAAAAAAACAACACTTGAGATAGTATCACCATAAAATACTTCAATTATAAGTGATAATGTAATGGTGCAGGTATAAAAGTGGTATTTAGATCCAGTAAGAAGACATAATTTTAAATGTGGCTGGAATAAATTAATGTTTTTTTGTGTATGTAGTCATGTTTCATTTTATTATAAAATATTATAAGGTTAGCAATAAATAGACATTAGAATAATACTTACTGGTAAACTAAGTTTTCGTGGCTGCAAACTTGGTGGAACATTCTTTGTAGCTATGTTTCTCATTACATCTACTGTATACATGACATCGTCAAACGCTGCCTGCTGAACTAACGGAGGCTCTAAACCACTCCTAAACATAGAGATTACTATTATTAATCCCAAAAATGAATAAATTAATCATGTATTTCAATTTAAATTAACTATTTAATTTATAAATATTTGGTTTTCACTCAAAGTGTTATGAGCATTTTTAGGGGAGTACATGATATTCAAAGAATAACCTCATTTAGAGATGTGACCTTTATTACCAAAACAGTGTTTAAAAATATTGTACAATTACTGTAATCTCCTCTCAATACAGCATAATAATATCATCATAATGTGTTATATCTTCAATCCATCCAATAAAAAAGTAAAACCGACAGCACACACGTCGGGTTTAAACTTCAGAGATAGTTATCCTTAATTTATGTTATTAAAGGACAAAAGGTTCTACACAGGTACTCGATATGGCAATCAGTATAAACAGTGTTTTCCCTCTGTAGGATTTTGAATTATCAAATAAGAAGTGACAGTGTTCAGACCTTGGCTTTGGGTAAGTGTGAGTATGCTAAGCACTCAGCTACACCAATCTCCAAGTTTTTATCTTAATTCTATAAAAAATTGAATTCAGTTTGGATCAAAGATAATTAGGAAGTATTAGACATCTAATCAAGCAAACTTATTAACTGTTTTGTAAAGTAATAGAGAAAGAATTTACAAACCTGATAGAGTAGCCGATGTCTGGTAGACTCCAAGCTCTGGGAAGAAGAGGGTGCAACTTGTGGAAATATTCTATACCTACTATATTTAGACACTGAATTTTACTTTTACTTTTCTTCTCCTTGTGAAGCTTTTCTAATTTAACTAAATTTACATTATTATTTCCTGAATTGTTACTAGAAACCTGGAAATAATTAAATAAAATAAAATTCAACAAAATAACAGTAGTATAAAAGATAGGTAGGAATAAATGAATAGAAGTTGGTAATTCCATATTAATCATAACCATATGTAAATTATAATGTAGACATTCAAATAAATATAAAATCAGTATTAATGGCTTCTAGGCCACGGTGTCCACAGGGGGGTTTGATGGCGCAAGCTGCGACATCAGAATTTTTGGAGGGGGAATCCAATTTTGGGGTATTTTTCAGAAATTGGGGGGGGGGGATGGGCAGCCCTGATTTTAGGAGTAATAATTCTATTAAGTGGATGGTTCCTAACAGTAAAAGAAAACAAAAAATCGGTCAGAGACAACTCAGACAAACTTTCTCATATACGAGTTCATAATTACTTGGCCCAGTGTTTTCCATTTATTAGTTTTCGTTGGTACATTTAAGTATTATTGAACTTTTTATCAAAATATTTCATAAATATAACTTCTCCTCGGTGGGGAATCGAACCTGGCCTCTCTCCCTCCTCGTTTAAAGCTATTTTCTCAGAAACTAGATTTTTCCCGGGAAATCGGCTTATATCTTTAGATTTTTATTTAAATGGACTACATTTTAGAATGTTTTATTCAAAATCGTCAGAACCATTTTTGAGAAATAATTTATTTTCACGTTTTTCAGAGTTTATGGGGGATAGCGCCCCCAAATTTAGAGCTTAAATTAATTTCTTGATTTCGCCTCAGGGTATGATTTTTCTGAAAATGTATGCCAAATTTCATCAATATTACCAAATAGTTTAGGCTCCAGGCGTCTGCTCAGACAGAAATTTTTTAAAAACCACTTTTTAGACTCAAGAGACCTCAAAATGTGTAAATCCATCAAAATCTCAAAATTGAATTTTCTTGCCATCACAATACTTTCTATTTATATGAGAAAGTAAAAACAGTAAACTGAACTTAACAGCAAATCTAAAAAGTCAAAAGTTAACTTAAAAAATGTCTATGTTAAAAAGATTTGACTAAAAACCAAAAAAAAATAAAAGATGTAACTAAAAGGTACCTGAGGGTGAGGATTACAGCTATGCCTAGTTGAGTCTTCGCTAATTCGAGATAGATGACCATCATGTGCTTTGGTTGGATTAGTATTATTAGTGTCTGGTATTCGCTTCTCTGGCTGACCAATTGGGGGTTCAACTATCTGCAGCTGCGGCTGCAAAAATAAAACAAATGCTGTCAATTCAAGAATTATAGCTGATAAATTAAACACAACTTGTTTGATTTCTAATGTCTACAGTTCTTTTACCTATGAGGCGACCTTGTGGCAACAGGCTGAACAAGAGTAACGTTCCTTTTTTTACTTAACATATTACCCCAATTACCAAAGCTCTATACCCAGCATACTTCTTTCTTACTATCTCTCTCTTTTTGCTATTTCTAAATTGGTTTTGTTGCTACTATTTATATATAAATAACAGTATAAAATATAATTGAAACATTTTGTAAGATTAGATTAATTGCAGATAAGAGCAATTACTTCCTGACATTATCTGCTATCAACACTCCAACCAAGCCTGGGTTTCTCTGAACCCCACAAGAATGAAACAAAAAGGTAAAAACTACACCTCTAAATATTTCTCCCTTGTGCCTACATTTACAATTAGTATTTAATTGCATCAACACAAGGTGTGCTTCGTCTGAAGTACTAAGCCTCTACCACTAACTCTTCCCCTTCTATCTCAAAAATCGCCATTGCCAATGTTTAGCACTAACATAAGTAAATTGTTACACTAAGTAGCTTACATGCATCAAATGGTGTTAAAAGGTACAAACTGATTTTGGATAGCAGGTTTAGATGGTAGAACTTTTATATTGAATAACTAAAATATATTAATAGTAGAACAATTCTTACGGGAGAAGTGCAGAGAAGTTTGTGATCAGGACTAGGCATATTCTCTCCTTTCCATTCATTATCCGTTGTCTCCTCTGAATCATCGAACTGAGACTTCCACTGAGATGCAAGTGTGAGTGCTGATCAACAAGAAAAAACAAAGAACTTAATGTAAGGAAACATAACTTTACTTAATTATAAGATAATTAGTTTTTAGCATAATAAATTCACCTCCTCCTTTTGTAACTTGTTGAGTGGCTGAAATATTTTCATCGTCAATAACAGCAAACTGAGTAACAGAAGCATCTCTGTTGTATTTTGATGACATGTGACCACGGATTGAAGATGAAGAGGAGGGAGGCCTTCGCCTTTCTCGTCTAACATCTGTATTACCTACAAACAAAATTGTTTTTAGGATTATAAATTTAAAAAAATAAAAAAATAAATAAAATAATAATAATAATAATAAAGAAGTGTATAGAGGCTTACTATATCAAAACTGTATACATGATAATCATCAGTTCATTTTTTCAGCCCCTGAAAAAAATTATTGAGAGTAGGTAACTGGCTTACTTGGTGGTCTAGTATCTATGGAGAGTGCAGAGGCATCCAAATCAGAATCTCTGACCCTGGGAGATTCTCCACCCTGTGTAGCATCCTGAGCAGGCTCATTACTTAGACTAACAGTGCCAGACTTGTGTTTCCTTTCCATGGTCGTGCTTACTCTCAATCTACCTGCATCAGCTACATAAAAAAAAAAAAAAAAAAAAAAAAAAAAAAAAAAAAAAAATGTTACAACATATTGAGCTATTAAAAGTTATTTATTTAAATTATTTTAAACTTACAATAAACTTGAGCAATCTGTAACCTGCTCTAAAAAATCAAATTAATTCTAGCTTTAAGTAAAAAGTTGAATTGTCTAAAATATTATTTATCAACTCTTCAACTTCACCAAAAAATAGCTAGGAAATTTTATGTTTGTAAGCATCCTTATTTCCTAAAAATCATTGAATACCCCTGTTTTATTATGGCAAACATTATTTAACTTTGGAGACAGATACGTTTTATTACAGGATTTTACTTTGTCTCTAAGTACTATATCCTCTATTTTTTCTGTACCACTATTATTTTCCTTTGATATGCTAAGCAAAGGTTTATGAATTTTAGCTGGAAATTAATCTAAAATTTGCTTGATCAGTTCACTAGCAATATCTTAGGATAAATTACATTTTATGCCATTATTGGCCAGAACTAGCCCACCATATACCATTAGAAAATATAAATGTTAATTTTCATAAAACCAAACTTGCCTTTGCTCCAGTTGATGGATGATAAATTTTCTTCCAACAAAAGAAAAACAAAATCATATGATAACTTGAGTAATTCCCAATTTGAACAAAATGTGCATAGAATAAAAAAAGATTGGTGCAAATTTTCAAAAATATGAATATGTACCCAATAATATGAATGCGATAAAATGGGAGGAATTTGCGAGTAAAAAGCATAACAAACTCTAGTACCCTACTGAGCTATTTCCATCCATAATCATTTTTAGACTACCAGGAAAAGTTTAGAATTTAAATAATATTAATACAGTATAACAATATTTATCTTCAAAAACTGAAATTTGAACTAAACCTAGCTTTTATTTAGTTCTTCAGATGTTTAGTATCCAAATTACTTTGACACTGAAGTTACATCAACAAGAGTGTCAAATTTGAATCGATAATGATTTATGAAATAAGTATTAAGTCAAATTATAAATCTGAACTGACCAGATTTTCTTTGATTGTGGTTAGCCGAATGTGCCCTCTTGTCTGATTGAGACCTAGCTGAAACCATGACAGCATCTCCCTCGAAATCAACACCCTTCTCCTTCTCTTTTTCAGTCTGTTGGGCTCCCTGTGGAGTACCAGGCATACTAACAGCTCGCCTTTGCTTCTTAGGACTACCCACTGCAAATAAAACTTTATTCATAGCAATATTTCAAAATAAGATCAAATAAAAAGAAGTTTTTCCTTGAATTGATAAATGAGAAATATAAGTTGTAGAAATTAATTTCTTTAAAAATCAGAGTTCATCCAATATAAGTAACAATGATTTTGGGATTTTATTTAGTCAGATTTCAGAATATGCCATTAAAAAAATAGCAATGACTAATGTTAATGATGTACATTAATTTCTACATAGATTGAACTCTGACTATCATTAAGATGCTTAGGATCCTTTAAGCAAAAGCATTAATGGGACTTAACTAATTTGGATCTTTCTTCATACCTAATCTTCAAAATAGTAGAGCTACAATTTTATTGAGATGTTCTTTAATTAAATGGCTTAAAAGCTCAGTGGTGGTGTCTTGATGATATAAATTTCATCTAAGTAGCCAAAACCCTCACTGAGCATTACAAGTGTAACCACATTAAACTTAGAAAAACTGGTACAAGTATATCATATTTTACTTAAACTTGAAGATATTAAAAAAAAAAGATGTAAATGATTATTAAATGAACAGGTTATAAATTAGACTTATGAATAAAAAGATGTAAAATAACACCTTTAATAGGACAACAAAATCCACACCAAAGACTGCAAGTCTAGTAGTTACAACAGAGTGTAGAACATGCCAGGTGGATAAAACAGTTAAAAAAAAAGAAACAATAGAAATCAAAACCAGATTGAAAGCAACAAATCTGGTGGATAAAATGGTATAAAAAACAAACACAAAAAGACTTAGACCACAAACAGTAAGTCTGGTGGTTAAAACAATAAGAAAATTGATACAAATTTCTAATAATTTATTTTAATTTTTGTAACTACAAAGGAAATGTAAATGTTTTTATAATGAACAATTAAATATTCTTTAAAAATGGTAGGTTTACTACTACATCCAAGATTACTTGATGCATTTTCAAATTAATAAATTTTATGATAATATTGCTCTTTTTTTTATTTATTTGTTTATTTTATTTTTTTATCAAGTTCTTTTGATAAATATCAGATGAATTAGAGTATACTCACTAAGTTTAATAATTTTTTTTTGTCTCATTTGGCACAATTTTAAGCAAACATTATGTAAAGCCGTGATAGGGCAAGCGTGGCCAAGAAAAATAAAAAAGGAAAGATGGTAAAAATAAAAATGGTGCAGTATTGAAAGAAAGAAAATTAGCTTCAAAAAACAAATATTTATTCTGATTATCACAAGCCCTAAACCATAACAGAATGAAATGGTTTAGAGCTTAATTTGTCAGTAATTGTTCATTGTGTAACTTTCTATATTATTTTAATTTTCATTTCAATACTTCTAATTATGATTTTGTTTGAATTGTAACCAATACAAATTTAGGAATCACTTATTATGTGTGTTTGGTAATATTACTACCAAATTAGATGGAAATTTGTCTATAATGGCATATCTTTTATCCTAGAGCTTCCTGATTGGAAAGTAAAAATATCATCTGTTTTACTCCTAAATTCAATTTTGGGTAAGTAAAAGTAAAACCAATTCAGCATAAGAAAATTTGCGATACAGTATTAACACATCGTATACAAATATTTTTCGTCTCAAGAAGAAATACCAATTACTAAAACAAGTCTTATATAAAACAAACACCAAAAATTTAGGTTTTTTCATGTCAAATCAAAACATTCAATTTTGTACGTTTGTATGATGGTTCCATTAGAGAAAATTTTGCAGAGCTTTTTAATTAAAACTCAAAGGGGGTATTCAAGAAATTATGTTGGAAATGAACTTGCAATATTGATATAGAAAATAAATCATTGCAGCTTTTCTCTTGATTTTATAAGCAGAGTTGGGAAAATGAGTAAATTCTCTCCAAAAAAAAACTTACCCCAAACATTACTTTTTCTATTTGCGTCCACAGTAAGATCTGTAATAAAACATAGGTAATTCACAAAAATTTGCACAAAAGTGTGCTAATTCCAACTTATTAGGTGTAATTATAATTACAAAAATAATCCCTTTATTAAATAAGTAAAGTAAAAACTTATGAGAAGTACCAAGCTACATACATTCCATATCTAGAATAACTAACTATAATATTTATAATAAGGAAAAAAAAAGTCCCAGGGGTGAAAGTGTGTCCTACTCTTTTAATAAATAAAAAAATTCTACTCTATCTGCAATGAAACCTTTCTCATCTTATCTGGGTTCTAGGTTTTGAGACTGAAGTCATATCAATTTAAGCTGTCAAAGATCATGTCTTGAACAACGCAAAGTAAAATGTTTTGCTTCCACAAATAGAAGGATCTTCAGAGTTGCTTACTTAAAGGTGCCCTGAAGATGCTTCCAGCAGAGGAATTGGACCTTCTTACATCTTATTAAAATTATTGTTCTAATTTTGAATAAAAATCTAAATTCTAAATTCAAAAAACTGGACGAGTACTGGACACTGTTTTAATCACTAAAGTAGGCCTCTGATATGAATAATCTGAGTTTGCCCTGATTTCCGAGTGGCTTAGCCATAGCTAAGCCACAGCTTAGCTTAAGCTTTAGCCATAGTGTTTAAAAAACCAAAAAATTTTCAGCCTTTTGGGTTTGCTTAAAATTTCTTACATATTTGTATGAATAAACGTTACTTACCAATGGCTGGAGTAGTAGTATCAGCGGGCGTGGTTGCATTACAATTCCTATCTATTGATATGTGTTGCTTATCCCTCTCACATATTATAGCTGATGTCCTACTCTTGTATACATTCTATAAAACCACACAACACAATCGATAAGAATAACAATAATGTAGTGACATATGCATGCACTTAATTAAAGGGTTTTACAGACCATGATATTTAAAATAAATTTGTTGTAGGTGTTAAGACAAAAATTTAAACATAAGCAGATATTGAACAACACTTGAAAAATTATATATAAAAAAATAAATAAATAATAATAATAAACAGGGAGCCAGAGTAACCATGTGGCTCAAATAATTTTGAGACATCTGCTTGGTCATCAGTGAATCGAGGGCTACCCAAGACTATTTGCTACTTATTTTCATACTATATTCATTTGTATTAATGTGCGGAGAGGGTACAAAGTTAAACTGTAATATTTTCATTACTATGGACAAGTAATTAATTTAGTATTAGAGTGTTAAAGGAGCTAATGATATAATATTTTGGTCAAAAAGTGGCAAAGATTGTCAATCTGCTTTATTTTATTTATTTATATCTATTATTATATAGCATGTTTATTATTAGCTTAACATCGCTGTTCTAACGTTGGCAATGATAGGGTTAACATTTTTAATCTTTTTCTGCAACAAATAACCTCTGTATTTTAACATTTAAAACGTTTTTAAATATATTAAGGCTCTTTGAAATGATTAAAACATTCACACTTAAATTTGAAAAGAGTAATATTTACAATAATTGGTGTAGGTTTTGGAGGCAAGTAGAGTGGTAGGGACGAGCATAGGAGTTAGGCAAATAGAGGTAGGGATGAGGCCTTCCCTACTAGGGTGGGTTACAGCTTCCACTAGAATATTTCCCATAATACCCCAATGATGAAAATAACTTTAGATTAAACCCTTGGCTCGATACTAATATACTTATAAATATTAACATGCTACTTCATTAGATAACACATACTCCCTCAGAAAATGGCTCCGCACTGGGGAAAAAACATTGTAACACCTATCAAGATAAGTCACTATCTGAAGACTAAAACATCATCAATAACTTTAGAATTAAAAATTGGTACAATTTGGTATCTTAATTCATTTCAATACTTTAAGCTCAATGAAACAGCAAGTGATCATAATTAAAATAGTTATGAAGCCTAACTTAGTGTGAAAAACTGTGCAAGTGAAAATATAATTCATATGTGTTATGGTCAGTAAAACCCTTATTTCCTAGTTTCATATATGAATAATGTTTTTATTTTGACAAATTGACAGCAAAAATTAAGATATGCCAGTGGTTCTCAAGTAATCAAGCCCCTCCTTATAAATAAGTGTGAATAAGGTAAAGAGAAATCTAAAAATTACTAAATTTATTCTAAGAGAAAATACATTTATAAAAGAAAATCGGTTTACTATTAAAGAAGAAGGGGAAAAGAGATAAAAATGCACCCACAGACAGGAATTGAAGCACAAATCCTTAAATTAATAAAGTGCTTAACCACATGGGCATTAATTTCAACTTTCCTAACTATTATTATAGTTTCCTTGTTATATTTTATTATAAAAATATTACATCAAATAAATAAAAATTCAATTCCTCTAGGTTGAGAACCTCTGGAGACATTGTTCACAAAAATGAAAATAAAAATTATCTGACTAACTTAGTGCAATAGTCAAAATAATAAACATTACCAGCAATATAAGAAACAAATTAATATAAAAAGACAATGTAAAAGCATAAATATAATTTACAACAATGCACAAAACATGTCTGCTCACACAAAAAATAAAATCATATTATAATACAAATTAAATAAATTTAAAAAACATAATATCTAATAATAAATTATCTATTTTACACATTAAATAATTAAAATAGAAGGAATCAGCCATTTAATACATTTGCTCAATGTGATCATTGATGAAGAATGTCTAGGATTCAATACAGATGCTTCAGTGGAGGAATAGGGGTTCTGGAAAAGTGTGAGTATATTAAGCGTCCTGCTATTCCCATCCCCAATGAAATAATAATTAAAATTGAAAAAAAAAAAAACCTTTTTTCTATCTACTCTTTATTTTGGAAGTAAATTGATAAAGAATAAGAATGATTGAATATTGTATTGTCGTCTGGATTACGTAAGAATGCCAAGTTTCCGGATGATAGGACAATGGATTGTGGGTTAAAATTAATTTACAAGATTCGACGGTACAACAGACATTTTAATAAAAGTGTGTAAATACAGAATCATATTAAGTGTAAACAAATAAATAAAATATACAGTGCATGAGCAGACCATGAATAAAAACCATTTAGTGGCAGCCATGTAAAAATGACATAAAATATTTTACATTAAAAAAAATAAAAATAACTAAATCACTCTGCTAATTTTAAACTATGATACAGATTTTTAAAAAATAATTAAACATTGTAAAAAAATAATAATAATAAAATAAACAAATACAGGTCCTGTACATTAAAAATGTACTTGACTTAACTATGCATAGATATTAAATTATCTAAAAAAAAAAATAAATAAATAAAGGCAGTTTAAAAGATATTATGAATGAATAGATGAAAAATGAATTCTAATTGTTTAGCTTAACTAGAAATGAACACTATAACTAATAAGTTAATAGAAAAAACAAAACAATTTAAACGCCATTTATAAATGATAAATGTCAATGAACAGGGTGGCCACCGTTGGTACCTAAAATGGAACATAACAAAAAATTACTAAACAATCTCTTAATGGAGAATCATTTTGTAAATATCTAAGTATAGAGTCACATATTGCCTGTTTATACAATAAAATATGCTAAACTTAAATATTCACTAGGTCTTTAGATAGTAATAGGGTAGCACACTACTATGAGCTACCTACACCTATTCACTATGGTAGCACATTACTATGAGCTTCCTATACCTATTCACCCTGGTAGCACATTACTATGAGCTTTGTATACCTATTCACCCTGGTAGCACATTACTATGAGCTTCGTACACCTATTCATGCTGGAAGCACACTGTATCACTTCTTGCTTTGAAATATGGAGGTTATGGGTTCCATTTCTGACTCTGGTAAGTCTCCATGCTCTGAGTTCACCCAGCATCGCAGTATCAATAGGTAGCTACTTAAGGGAAATGGGATCCATCCGATTAAGAATGTCAATTACATGGTTTATACAGCTGATGGAGCGGAACTTTGTTTCATCCATTACATATACTTAGTTGTAAGCCCTTACAACTATGGCAGGAGTCTAAGGACTAATATAAATATATGGTACAAAGCAGAGGTGTTACAACTAAGTGAAACTCTACTATAAATTATTAGGGAACTCAAATTTGCATATGATATAGCAAGAAATGATAATTAGAATGTCAACGTGTAATTTCATTTTTAAACAATAACTATTAAAATTAATAAAGGTCATAGGCTTCTGCAGTTACAATACGAAAGTGTCAAGAAAGGGGGTACGTCCCGAAGTTTCTCTCCTAATTCTAGAAGCATCTTCAGGGGTGTTCATGGTGTCCTTAGTTTAAGACAAGAGTGAGCTGGAAATTTGGTTGAGGTAATGGTCGTTTCATACCTCCTTAGGTCATATCTGGTGGTGATTGAGTCAGATGTTCTGTCAGCCAGTATTACATCATCCTGTTTGAAGGTGGGGGCTTTCAGGGCATTAGGCTTATCAGGGTCTTGGCCTGTGGTTAGGGAGATGATGAGGAGTTTCCAAGTCTTCAATAGCCTGAAACCATCTTCTCTATTAAAATTGTGAGGGTGTTTTTCAATTCCAATAGCCTCTCTTTTTTCTCTATCCAACTGTGGTAACCTGCCACTGAGGCCAAGACTTCGGTGTCTTCGAACCTGATATGATGACCAGACTAACTGGAATGCTGTGCCACGGCAGATTTGTGATCACAAGTCTAGAACAGGATGATGAAACATCTCCACAAGATATGACCTAAGGCAAAGGAGGTATAAAACAACCATTACCCTCAACCAAACCTCCAGTTCACACCTGTCTTAAACTAAGGGCACCACGAACACCCAGAAAAATGCTTCTAGCATTAGGAGAGAAACATCGGGAAGTACACCCTTCCAGACGCGTTCACCACCGGAAGACCTGGAACTTCATTACTAAAATTAAACTTACTTTAATTATTATCTATTACATAATATAATTTTACCTAAATATCTTTCTGAATCAAATCAAGAATAAATATTAAGATTAAACAGAGCAATAAAAATAAATAGCATAAATAAACTCATTATGAGATTGTTAAGTAATTATTTGTCACTTTTTTTCACAATACCTGTTTGATTAAACAGGCACAAAAGACAATCAAAATATTTTGCAACTCAGATATATAAAACTGCATACAATCAATTTTAAAAACAGTGATAAGTAATTTTACAATACTATCACAGATCTTTTTAAACATTTACTACAGTTCACAAGTACAAGAAAATAATGTTGGGAAAAAAGGCTTTTTTTTCTTTTCTTTTTTTATGTGATCAACCAGAAAATGTTAGATCTTTGTGTTTTATTTATCATGATAAGTTTCATTTTAATCTCGGTAGAAATAGTTTAAATTTTATAATGGATTAAGATTAATGTTATGTATTTATATAAGTCCTTCATCTCAAAAATTAGTTCAGCTAATAATAGATTAGGTTCAGACTTCAAGCAAGTTAAAGGGTGCAAAAGAAGATTATATTTATCAATTATGGCAGAGCTAGAACCTTGTCAAATATAACTAAACTTCCTCTGATTTCAAAGGCATGTTGATACTTTTAGGGCAGTCTCAACACTTTGTGCTTAGATAAAATAGTAGAAGTTATGGGAAGGACACATGGGAAACATAGAAACGGTAGAAGATAAATTGTTTGAGAAGACCAAAATAAATAACGCAAACATACTGAGAATTTAATTTTTAAAAGGTTTGAATCTGGTATTAGTGCATATTGGAACCTATTATTTGAGACTAAATTCAATGCCAAAGGAAATTTGGTAGAGAAAAGACAGAGTTGCAAGATGTTTTGACAATCCCTTGTAATACAGACAGACAGTGAAGGTGAAGAGACGAAGATGAAGCTGATAATTGTTCTGACCGTGATGGCTAATTGTTCGGCAGTCCAAAAACGTGCTCTGACCTCCTCAATCTCCTTGTTGTTGTCCTGGTGAGTTTCACGGTGGTTGTCAAGGTGGGTGGGGTCAGGTGGGGGCGGTGCAATTGGTGGTGCTGGGGCTGTCGTCACTGGTTTCTCCCAGTCAAAGGGATCAGAATCCTTCACTCCTCGTCTCTTCATGCACCTCTCAAATAGCCCGATTAGCATTGCATAGTCGGGCTTATCATCGTACTCTAGACTCTGCAATGTATAAACAAAGTATAAAGTTAAAGATAATAAAAAGGACTAAAAAAATATAAATGTATTGAAACAAGTGAAATGTATATGTAAGAGATTTAGATAAAATACTAAGGATTATCTAGAAAGAATTACCAGATTAAAATTTTACTACTAATTTTTATATGATTTTACAGCTAACAAGGTCCTAAGAGTGTCAAGAGCTTTTTCTTAAAATGTGACAACTGTCATCAAAATTTAATTAAAGAATACCGGTAAATTCAGATTATTTAAACTTGTGGATCCAATTTGGATTTATTTAAATTATATCTTTATTAACAATACTCTTCGCAAATGTATGTGAAGTGTCACATGTTATAAATGAGTTTTTTTAGACACTTTAAAATGTTTTCTTTTAATAATGTTAATCCAATCAATATTAGAAGGCAAAATAAATATAGTGCCTTTTGGGACTCCTAAAATATTAAGTTACACCTATAATAAACCAACCTGTATACACACTTAAATAAAAACATAATGGTGGTTTAGTTTAAAATAATCTGTAATTGTCTAACCACAATATACATACAAGGTTTTCATGAATACTACTTATTGAAAATCACCCTTCTTACAGGTAGTCATACCTCCCAGGTCATTAATCCGCACCCCTGAGCCAAGGCAGCGGTCCTCTGCAGACTTCCCACCCACACTACTTTTTGTAACTAGCAAATACCTGTTCATTTTCTTTCACTCGATCTATGTTAAATGATCATAGGAAATAGTTGAAAGAACTGAAACAATCGTCCGATCGTAATTTTTATGTGTATATTGTGATTAGACAATTATAGATTATTTTAAACTAAACCACCAGTGGTTTTATGTAAATGTGTACTAATTATACTTATATTTGACTACCACAAAATATCAGTAAATACAACCAATTTTTACAAGTTATAGATTTTTTTTTTTTTAACTGAACTGAAACTACAATTTATTTTATTTATTACTATAAAAGAAACAAAATGGATTTGAGTCTTAATGAAAAGAAAAGTAAAGCTAGACTCACTGAATTAGAGTACTTGAAAAGAAAAAAGAAAAAAATAAAATAAATAAATACATATATATATATATATATATATATATATATATATATATATATATATATATATATATATATATATATATATATATATAGAGATCAAACAGCATATATGAGTGCTACATTTAAAGAAAAAGAGATGATGGTGATTTACCTCAATATGTTCAAGGTAGAGTCGGAGATCAGAAGGCAGGTGCTTGAGCAGGAGCCTGTGGTCGTATCTCTCCTTCATAAGACCAACCTGCTCCTTATCCTTCATCTTCCGCCATGGTAATTGACCATTAACAAACTCGGCCAACATATAAAAAAGTGACCATAGATCATCATGCCTTCCCATCTCCTGTAGAAAACATTAAACCAATATATTAGTCCTAATTATAATACATAATTTTAAGCAACTTGGCCAACAATAGTGACCAACTTCGGAGGCTGAGGTGCCTAGAAATGGGGTAAAACAAGCAGAAATAAGTGTAAGAAATTAAAATAACATGTAACAAAGTGTGATGGAACAAAGTGTGTTTGATCTTAGAACTATTTCTATCCCAGAAATAAGATAAGCTATCTTATTTCTTATTTGCTAGAGTTCCTATAAATGTGGAATATTCAACCATTAAAACATCATTAGAACAAGTAAAGGAGAAAGTAGATTCTGTTTTTATAAGAGCAACAACTTTTAAGAACTAAAGTTTATTATAAGTATTAACAGAGATAATATTATACAACCATAAATAGTATGAACTGCCTTACTATATGAAATACATTTAATTTGTAAGATAAGAAAGGCATATTAAAAAAAATTAAAATTGATTACAGAGCAAAAAGCTAAAACTTAATAAATTAATTTAGAAACAATTTTTAAAAGTAAGTGGTTCTTATCCTTTTATTTCATGGGACATGTCTAAATTGTATAAAACACAAATTATCTTTTTTACAAAATTAAAAACAAAATAGCCAACACCATTTGATAGTAACCAGTTTAGATCTTTTTATTTGGGTTATCATCAATGTGGATATTAAATTTCAATTTCTCTACAATTTTAACAAACTTTAACATCAAGTGATAAAATACCATGGACTGGACTTAACTTATGTTCTGTTTAAATGTACTTTTGTATTAATAAACACTCCCAAGAGTTTTAGAATCCAACATTCAAAACTTGATGATTAAAGTATTCTATACTTTTTATAAGATTGTTGATTTTAGAGTTTTTACAAAAAATAAATTTAACAACACCTAACTAACTTATCACTTATAGTAATTACTATACTAAATCTGATTAAAAAAATATAAAAACATACTCCATTATACATTCTAGCAAGAAGTGGTAAATAAGGTTAGTTGAAATTTATATTAACTGAAAGATAAATAAATTACAAATAGAGTGGAAATTTTGGTTGACTATAAATCCGTATTATGACTATAGAGTCCTATTTCCCCTTTTGGAGATGCTTCTAAGTATTAAAGGGAAGATCTCAAAGGTCAAAGGTTAAAAAGGGGTCCTGGTGAAAGTAGGTCAAAACTTCAATAAAGAAAATGTTAGAAACAATAAAAGTCAATGATAAGGTTGGTTACTGCAGCGTAATAAAGAATGGAAATGCTGGATACATACAGACTTTAAATCAATATAAATTGGAGACTAAATGTAATAAATAATAGATAATCTAGCTAATCCAGGTATTAATACATTACATATGTATTTTTAACACATATTTAAAGAAATTTAAAATGTTTTTTTGTTGTGGAACAAAAAAACTGAGATTCACTTATTGAAGCATTTTATAAAAAAATGGTCACCCAAAACAAGGATTTCAACATAACCTCTCTAATTATGTTGTAACTTTTTCCATGCAATCATTTATAGGCTGGGATGTTACCCCAAAAAATGTTCATATTTTGTTTTGATATATTTGGGATCTATATATACAACACCAAAACTATATTGGACACCTATTATTTACCTTATTTTTGTGAGCATTAATGGAAGCATATCTGACAGTGCCCCTGAACCCTGCAGCGGCACGGGGGGGTCTCACCTCCCCTAATACTGTTGTATATTGACGGGCAAGCCCAAAGTCTAACATATATACACGTCTGGAGTAGCATGGCAATCTTCCTATAGAGAAGTTGGACTGAAACACATACAAAAAATAATTCAAATTATAATAACAATCAAATAGTGATGTTAGAATCAAAATCATTAAGGCATACACAGATTAAATGTAGGAAACATGTAAAAGAAATAAATAGATTGCAACAACAGTAGACTAAAAACTGTATTAGAAGATAGGTATTTTAATAATAAAAAAAAAAGTTTATAATTTATATTAAAATATTTATCATCGTTTCAAACATCTTTTGAATAATTCATAATCTATAATTAATTGCGCTTTGTGGAAAGATTTCTCCAGCTTAAGATTGTGTTTTGGAGGATAAGAAATCTTAAGTTTAGTTCTATTACAGGAATCATCATAGGGCTAACTCCAAGCAAAATTTAAAAAAAAAAAAAAAAAAAATCAAAGAAAGGGAGGTTTAAAAAGTAATGGTAAAAAAACTAAGATGTTTAAAATTCTAGAAGTCCGTTTACTTAGATAGTAGGAAATGAAGCTTGAAATTAAATAAACAATATGGATTTCAAAAAGAGCTACAATTTGTTGAAATGCCACAAACAATTCGATAGCCAACTCTGTACCCCGCTCTTTTGTGTGAAATAAGTAGTAGTAATAATAAAGTATAAAAAGCCTAACTATTAACATCTTTTGTAGAAACTCTCCACCCACCTGTTCTATCATAAAGTTTTTCTCTCACACACAAAGAAGGGGCAAGAAGGTGGTAAGAAGTTTTGAATGGGAATGTAGCCTTCTAGAGAACAGACCTACCTCAACTCTTATCAATGCAGATTCTAAAGAAAAAAGAACTATTTAAAAAGCACAATGGGTATTCATTTCAACAGACTATCTCAATATTACAAAAGAGGGCAATATTACTCAAAGAGGGCAATAAAGTGCAGAATCCTGTTTTTTTTGCATGCTTCTCAGTACTACCTTTCATAGTTTTTGTACTTTAAAATAAAAAAGATACAAGTAATAGAAAATCTTACTAATCACAAACTAAAACTATTTGGATCTTTACCGGTTTAATATCTCTATGAAGAAATCCAACTTCGTGTATTGACTGTATGGCAGTGAGTATCTGGAGGCCAAGTCGGAGGGTGGTGGAAAGTGAGAAGGCTCCCCTAGGTTGGGCTCTACGCAGCTCTGCAAGGTTCTTACCTTGAAGCTGCATCACTACATAGTTGAACCTATCGTTCCTTCCGCATCCTATGAACCTGCATACATGCGGCTTCCCTGAACAACAATACAAAAATATTTTTTTATAAAATTGATTACAAATAAGAGTAAATTTAGTTAGAAAATCATGTCTCTTTTCACCCTAGAAGATCATTCCCATACCAATAGTAATACACCAGCTCCATATTCTTTGAGATGTGGCCTTCACCTGGATTGTTACAATTAAAAATGTATGTATTATAATTATTAATTTATTATTATACAGTAAATATAAGTAAGTGAAATTCCACGATCTTGGGAAAGACAAACTTGGTTATTATAGAGACTGAAATAAGGTAAAGTAGAAAAATACACATCTGTCAATACAAATTATTAGTAGTTAAAATAATAGATAAAAGGTGGGGATCAGCTCAATGGAAGTACTGATAAAATCTAATTCAAATATTGAATTAAAAACTTCCATGACAGAAATCCGATTGAGGCATCAAGGAACTTTTTTCTGTCTCGTGTCTGTCACCCTGTAATTCAAAATTTTGCAAGCTGATATATCTTATTAATTTCAACCGTCTGAACAAAAAAAACAAAAAACACAATTATGAAAGATTTAAAAAAAAGGGGAAAAATAAATAAATTACACAATAATGGTTTGTAAAAGCAAAACCTCATTAAAGTACACAATAAAACACGAGGAAGCTATGTGCTGTACTATTGGGCAGACTATTTTCTTTTTTTATTTTATTTAAAAGCAAGTTAAAATTACAAGAATAAAAGAAGTATTAAATTCCAAATGATTTTGGGCTGGCTCTTCCTTAAAGAGATAAGATTCTGACACGAAAGAAGTCTTGGTCTGGATCATATTATAATATAAATTAACAGGTTTATTTTATTGTTGGCCTGAGCACTCTTGAAGGTGACCAGAGTGGTTAAAAGCACTGCTAAGTATAAACTTTTTAATGTAATCACTTTATTTCTATTACCCTGCAATTTCTTGAGTACGGCCACTTCCATTTTGAGTACTTGTTTGGGTTGTTTTGCAGACTCGACCTTGAGAGCCACCTGTTCCTTGGTGACCAGGTCCAGTCCCTCATAAATCTCTCCAAAACCACCTCCTCCAATCTTTCGAACCTGCAACAAATATCCATTTGATAAAAATAAAATTTTTACATTGACAAACACAAATAAAACAAGATAAGAGAAAAGTGGCCAAGGATGAATTTAATTAATCTAAGCAGAAGAGAATGAATTAATTCTTCTAAGCAGAAGAAAATGTGCTGGGGTCTATTTTTCTCTGTATGTCTCCCGTAGTTAATGATGATTATAATTTGATTTAAATTTAAATTTAATCTTTCCGTAGTAAGAATACTACCTAAAACTAAGAATACTACCTAATTGATTGTACTAGGTACAGGTACTAATTGAGTACTTTATAATTATAAGCGTTAATTCTCGGTCTAGTTCTATTGCCGTGAATATTGGCTTGCTAGATTTGTAGAAAAGATTGAAAGCTTGGATTCGGGACTCGGTATCGGTAACGACAAAGAATGATCATTCTCCAGTATAGCTCAGTAGGTAAGAGCGCCTGTAATGGATATATAGGAGGTTCAAGTCCCGGTGTTAGGGTCTATTTTTCTCTGTATGTCTCCCGTAGTTAATGATAATTATAATTTGATTTACAATAAAACTCCTGAAAGAAAAAATTGAACAGCCAAGTAATCACTATAGCAAATGTTAAATACAGACCAGCTTCAATTGTTCAAGATCAGTTAAAAGAAACTGATCACTGTTTATGACCAATCAAATAGGTAATCAATGATGAATGATGGCGTGATTTAAACAATGGCTGTTGTGATGAGACTCCCCTAGTAAAAACAGAAGAGAGTAACAATCTAAATATGGAGTATGAAGATCCCTTCTTTAGATTGTTACTCCCCTAATTTATATTTTTGTGAATTAATTACACTTTTGTTGTGGTGAGATTAGGGGGAATGGCAAGATGTATAAAGATGATAAGCAAGAGAAAATGTTCTTCTTTAGACTCTTACTTCCTGAATAAAATATTAATTTCATTTTTTTATTTCTTTTTTTACAAATCACATTTGTCAAAATATTGCAATGGATGCTCTTATGACCTTAATTTGAGAGATGTTTATGCTCTAATCATAACATGACAATTGGGCATTTTACTGCTGGCTGCAAGGTAAGTTTTTATATTTCTGATTTTTACTGTATTATTAATACTCTGATAACTATTTATACTTAAATATTAGTAAAAACATTTTAATACATTCTTGCTCTTTCTCTTTTTCTAGATATTGGAGTTTTCCCGGCAATCCGAATATGCTCAGTAGAGGGATGCAGACAGTCTATGCATCTTTGGCCCCCTATTGGCAATTGCAAGTATGGAACATCGTGTAGTCCCATAAAACGATGCTGCAAGTCACTAGGAGGACTTCGCGGTACTTTTTTTTAGGGT
The DNA here is from genome assembly GCA_951217055.1 of Gerris lacustris. Taxonomy (NCBI): domain Eukaryota; kingdom Metazoa; phylum Arthropoda; class Insecta; order Hemiptera; family Gerridae; genus Gerris; species Gerris lacustris. Next base: position 38,835,752 of record OX578281.1, read on the forward strand.
GCCCAACTTCCATTGAAAGACATCTCCTTGCTCAGCTACCTGTGGACGGTTGGAACATTCCTTCATGATACTTTAACAACGGGCTTTAACAACAGCCGACCGTCTGAAGCTACAATAGTTGACTAATGCATTTTTTTAGGTTGTTAATAACCAATTATTTTATTATTTTTGCACAAAAATGTCACTTATAATAATCATAACACTAAACATGTATGGTTGCAGAGACATTTGTACGAAAAATGAAATCATCATAGGTGGGCCAGGTCTTGTTGTTGAGATAGATGAGACGGTTCTTTCAAGGAGTAAATATAATCGGCCGTAAGTGCTTCCAAATCTTAATTTACTTCGAACCTATTTTACACATTTGTCTCTGTTTGAGTTTTAATTGAGCTTATTTTCCTTGGTTATTTAGGTTGGAGAGCGGCGATACTTTAGTGGGATTGAACATGGCAGTGGACCAAGTTTTATTCAACCAGTTCAACAGAGAAATGCTTTAACTCTTCTGACTTTACTCAGGAAGCATGTCATACCTAGGTCAACAGTAATATCAGACGGTTGGGCGGCCTACCGTGGAATCGTATCGTTTCCAGGTACTTATTTACCTTCTTGCGATTGTTTCCTATTTAAATTCCCCAGGAGACTTTTTGGCCACCCTGTATATAGTTATGTAAAAAAATACTGTCACATCATTTAATTATCAAATTGTGATTTATAGAATGCTTTTTACATCTCACTTATCCAAAACCAAAAAAATATACTGGTTTGAGAAATACCACTTAAACAAAGCAATAGGCATTAGAGTAAAAAAGCAAAAAAATACAAAAACAAAAAATATTATTGGTAAAAAAAAAAGAAAAAAACAGGAAGGAAATCACCAAAACAAAGACTTTAACAATGAAATAATTTCTCCTTTTAAAAAAGAAAGAAATTATAAACATTATTTTTGATCAATGCATACAAAAGTTTATAAAACAAACACAAATTCTTTCCTCAACTGAAATCAGATAAGGTGTCATAAATATTTTCAATCTGAGTGGGTGATATTAAATTCAATTGATTGTAAACTTTTAATAAGAATTTTATTTGAATATATATATATATATATATATATATATATATATATATATATATATATATATATATATATATATATATATATATATATATATATATATATATATATATATAATAGTGATAATATATATAAAAGTACTTAAGATAATGGCAATTGAAATGCACTAAAAAAAAAAAAAAAAAAAAATGGGAAAAGTAAGTATAAATAAAAAATTCTTTTTTACTAGCCAAATAATTTTTTTAATAAATAAAACATTATATATATTATACATATTTTTTTTTTTAATAAACATTTTATTTTTTATTTCTTTTGCTTTTTAATTTTACATGATTAATATTTTATATACTGGAAGTAACATTGGAAATTATGGTTTAGGTTAGGAGTTCAGGAGTCAGTTTTCGTTTAGAGCTCTATATGTAAACTTAAATCTGTAGGTCAGTTTCAGATAGTTAAACATTTAATGTGCAACAGTTCTCACATAATTCCTCTGTTACGGTACAAAGGTTAGAGAGCAACAAATTACATTTTATTCAGTATTATTTTTAATAAAGTTTTTTTCAATAATAATTTGTTATTGCCTACGGAACCTTTGTGAGTACTGAAAGAACTTGGCAAATTTAACATCATAAAATTAATCTTACAGGATCATCTGTATCTGCTAAATGTGATTGTCAGTGCAAAAAAAGTCTCATTTCTTGGGTAAAACAGTGCACAATTATATAAAATTCAATTTAAAATATTGATTTGACTAATTAAAAAGGACTGATATTTTCCTTTTCAATATTTGAAAGAGAGATTCTAGGAAAGAGAAACATAATATATCCAATTAAATCAGTTGCTTTATTATTTTCACTTCGTTGAATTCAATTTACTTTATTTTAAATATATATATATATTAAAATACACAAGAAACATTTCTTCTTTAATATAATACATTCTCTTTTGTATTTTTTAAAAATAAACATAATATAATTGTGAAACAAATATTAATAAAAACATTTCATTACAGTAATCAATCCTATCACTGATCAAGGAATTATTCTGGCCTTGAATTGTTTAAGAACACTGCAGTGCTATAATTAAAGTAGATACTTTGTTGGAAAATAAATCTAATTATAAGTCCCAGTTATGAGAAATATGTTTTGATATTTATTACATATTTTCTTTGACTTTATAAATTCCTTATTAAGTATAAAATGATTTTTAGAATAAATTAAGTTATATTAAAAGCTCAAAGCAAAGGGAACTAGAACCTTTATTCTTCCCACACTGATTTAGAAATAAATTAAAATATTGAGAGGGTTTTGTCAAACAAATGTATTCAGGATAAATAAATATTTCATAAAAATAAGTTGATTGTTGAAGGAACAATGATTCTGTAATAAAAAGAAGTAATAATACTAAATAAAGAATAAATAAAGAATAAATAAAGAATAAACTTTATAATAAAGAATAAACTTTATAATAATTCTAAATAAAAAATAAACTTTATAATAATACTTAAATAAAGAATAAACTAAAAATAATTTTTCCAAAACCTCAATAACAAACTTTTAATACAACTCAAATAGGATTTATAAATAAATATAATTATTAGATTGTCTAAAGGAATAAAGTTTGACTTTAGATAGGCTGCCTGAGAAGAATTCTCAATGTACACTCAATGGCCAGAGAAAATTACAAACATAGAACTCTAAAGGAAGAGTGGACAAAATAGAGATGAGCAACAACATGGGGAAAACCTAATCATAGACCAGGGATGAGATAAATTTTCATAGGCAAATATATTTGGTATAATGGTACTCCTATATTATGGAGCTCTATTAGATACTAGAGTCTCCTAAAGAAAGAAACCAGGGTTCATGAGTATTTATATACATAACACTATGCAATTTTTTTTTTTTTTTTTTTTAATCAAACTCAGATAATAATACTTTTTCCATTATTATTAAATATATATCCACATACACACACATATATTAATATGAGAAAGTAAGACTAAAATTATCCCATGCAGTTGATGGGTGTGAAAAATATTATAAAACCCAAAAATAAATAAATAATACTAAGTATTTTGAAATAATGAGCAGTAAGGTACACGACATAACAATCGGAGAGTAGTGAGTATATTATATTATCTGAGGCAATAGCTAAGAATCAGTTAGGACAAAAGAGACAGGACAATCTTTTAGTTGTCTCTATGATAGGCTAACATTCTGTTCAAGGTTATAGCAATCTTTATATAGATGTCGGAGACAGAAAAAAATTAATACAAAAAAAAGTTAGTTTATCTGCATGGTACTATAAAAATGTGTTATTTATATAGGTAGAACAATCTTTGATCATATGAAGAAAGTAAGAAAGATAGTGTTATAGCTGTCACTAACCTTTTACACATTGGTAGGAAAAGATAATATAAGAATGTTAAAATAAGGAAACTGCACAAAGAAAATATTCCATTTCTAGGAGAATATTACTACAAAAAAATCTATAATAATTTACTAAGAGGTGAATTCAGAAGGTATAAAAGTAATTAGTCTCAATCATGCTATGTGTACTTACAACTTTCCAGCGTTCCTTGACAACATGGCCAGGTTGCAAGAGGTCTTCACTTGTCATAGTAATGTTGTTGTTTTGATCTGTAGATTCATCTACCAGTAAACCATATTCTTCTGACACATCTTGGTTATAGTTCCTGGACAAACAGAAGCATAAAAAATCATTAGTGAAGTTAATCAGTAAACACAACTCTAGATGAAGAGGACAAAATAATGATGGCATGCAGAGTTTGGGTTTATAATAAGCCCCATAATATAGTGAGGTCAATATATCTGTTGGTAGGTGTTGGAAGGGCCAAAGGCAGAAATCCTACTTTTCCCCCCAATCCAAACTAGTAAAAATTTTATATAATTTTCAAACATCTGTAAATTAGGATTAAAAAAACACAGTAGATCTGTGGCATTTTTATGCAAGAAAATATCAAAAGAATGACTTTTCCAGATAAAAACTCAATTTTTCCAAAACAAGACGTCAGCTTTTTTAACACCAAACTTAGACAAGTTCCCTAATTTTGTCTCGTGTACACTAGTGTAGATCAATTTTGATCAAATGTATTTTTAAAAACAATACATTTGTCGTTATTTAAATGGTTACAGAGCTCAAACAATACAAACCTGAAACGAATATAGGGTATTTTGGCGAAGGCAACTTAACAAAGATGATAAGGAAAGTAGCAAATTATTTGATATTATGTTGTTGGGGAATAGCTCTCCATCAGCAAAGCTTTTTACCTGAACTCATCTCTCAACTGAGTCAACATTAGTCTCGCTTAACTCCATTGACGTTGCTTTTAGTATTAAAAGTAAGAAGTCGGACCTAAATTAATTGAAGCCCTGATTTTCACTGTAATTCTAGATTGTTAAAGACATCAACCTCTGTAGCCTTATCAACTAGGTGAAATACTACATACTTAACCCCATACAAAATAAGAATAATATAAACATATTATCAAGATATAAATAAAGTATACACCACTGGATAGAAATGTACCAAAACTAACTTCTAAAGGGCAGAAAAAGATAGAGTAAAGAGGAGAATTATCAGTCTATCGTCTAGACCAGTGTTTCCCAAAGTGTGGTACGCGTACCCCTGGGGGTACGGGAAGAGTTTGGTGGGGGTACGCGTTGCACCGGGCTTTGACTGCGTAGTCAATTTTATCCTGAGAAGGATAAAATTGTTTATGTTGAGCCAACAGATTTCATCATAATTTGGTTCCCTGTTAATTTATTTCTTAAATTGTATTTTTGTTTTCGTTTATGTACTAATTTTTTGCTTCCGAGCTTACCGAAGGTAACGGAAGCATTGTTTTTGTTTTTTTTATTCATCCTATTTCTTGTTAGATTTGTTACATAACGACTATAGAGTCGTGGGACAAATCCCAATGAGTGAAGTGACTCACATTATTAGACCTGACTCCTTGGTTTTAGGTGTTTTAGTTTTGGAAAAATTACTTTTTAAGAGTAATAATTTGTAAATATTTGAAAAATAGAAAGTTTTTAATTTCCATTTTTAAAAAGGATTAAACCTAAAGTGTTGAAAATGTTTCAATATAAGTGGGAAAGAATTATAACCGTTTTATAGAAAGAAAGTGGTTTATATTTATATGATTTAATTTTTTTAAAGAACAATACCGATTGGCAATATTAGAAAAAAAAAAAAAATAATAAAAAAATGGAATTTTTTTTAACGAGGGGTACTTAGTGTTTCGAAAACTATAGAAAGGGTACACAGATATTAAAAGTTTGGGAAACACTGGTCTAGACCATTGAGCAAGAAAATTCATAATAAGGGTCCAAGCTTGTTTCAGAACTTTCAATACACCAAATATTTCCCCTGCATAAATCCAAAAGTAAACGAGAAAAGATTTACTGGAGATGTCATATTATGAAGCATATACAAATTTGGTTATGGGCTAAAACAGAGCAAATAACTTTTGTTAAATGTATAACTGTCAGGGTAATTTAGTTTTTTTTCCCTCCTTGGGTCTTCAGGGGTAATTACCCCTGAAGACCCAAGGAGGGAAAAAAAACTAAATTGAAAATAAATAAATTGGTAAGGTAAGGCGTGAAGTCTCACGTAAAAAGGGTTTTGTTGGTATTGTGAACACAAAATTAAAAGGGGGGGGGGGGGGGAGAAAAGTTTTTTTGATAAAATGGCGCGCAAATTAAACGTTAACCTCAAGTTTTATACATTTTTGTAATCTACTCTTTAATACCTTTCATTTGATACCCAACTCAAAAATTTAAAAAAAATATTTTTTTTTTTCGAGTGACGTGAATTATCCGGCATATTGGATTTCCAGTAAATCAGATCAAATTGCTAATCTTATTTTTTCTATGGCCCAGCAGATCACATATTTTTCTATATTTTTAGTAACAGCGGAAGTACGATTTTAGGGGGGGGGGGGGGACACGCAAAATTTCGAGGTTTTTTGACAAAATGGCGCCGAAAATTAAACACTACCCCTAAGTGATATATATATTTGTAATCTACTCTTCATTACCTTTCATTTGATACCCCACGCAAAATTTAAAAAATATATTTTTTCTCGAGTGACGTGAATTATCCGCCATTTTGGATTTGAAGAGCTGATAATTTTGAGTTCGCTATATTTTTCCTGTGTGCGCGTCAAAACGATATTTTTTACTGAAAAGTTTCACATTTTTACCTCTTTTTGTTCAAAAGTTATTGGAACCGTACAGAGTGACAGACAGACACAGGAACGAAACTATAAGGGTTTCTTTTTTTTGGTTTTACCAACGAAACCCTAAAAAGGGGACTGCAACAAAAATGGATATCAGGGTAATTATACAACAACTTTATTCACTGAGGTTCACCAGTGATAAGGTGAAGATTGTTATATGTGATAACTACATTGGTTAAACCAATGTAGTTAAAAGTCAATCGGACTTCGAATCCGAAGATTGCAGGTTCGAGTCCTGTCACGGTCGCCACTAATGAAAAGACCAAGAAGAAAAAAGCCGCAGAAACTTGACGGTCAAAGATTCCATAAAAGGGTTTTATTTAGAAGTCAACAACAAACACATGCAATTTTGAATCAGAACAATGAAAAATCTGTCACTTTAAAAATAAACAGGTTTGACAGTAAATAAAAACAAAACAATATAATAAATAATTACTCTAAATCTAACAGTTCAATTTAATAATGCATAATTTCATTGATTATGTGACCAGTAATGAGGTTGGAAAACATTACATATAGCATTGTTTTATTAATTAACTATGCAAAAGGAATAATCTAAAATATATGGCTGATAAGGGAATCAATAATGATTTACTTGTAATTGGCTGATATGAGTCTGTCCCTTTCATTTAGTTCAAACATTAATTATAAGTTTTTAGTTATTCATTAAAATACACTCGTACAGATTATTAAAATAATGAATAAAATTAATCCTCTTTTCATTCAATCCAACAATTTAATTATCTGCCATTGGACCTGTAATATCATACAGAGTAAATTACCAATATATGAGTTTCATAAACATATTTCAATAGAACCCTTATACAAAGTACTTTATGTTTTTAGAAGAACATCATAAAATTATAGTAGAGCAAATTTTTAATATAAAAATATTGATTTCAACGTCATAAATTAATTTTGCTTCCGAGCTTACTGAAGGTAATGGAAGCTATGAGATCGTTCTGAAGAACTAAAATATTTTAGGTCTCAGATTTTAAAAATTCCAAGACAGAAATCTGTTTCTGCATCAGGGAACATTTTTGGTTCCGTGTCTTCCTGTTTATCGGTTAATTTTTGCGAAACAACAAATCTTAAAAACTACACGTCCGATTTTAATGAAATTTGTATGGTAGGTCATAATTAGCTGACTGTTGGTCCCATATAAGTTTAAACCTTCTGGCTCATTTCTTCCTCATGCACAAAAACATAAATTTATTTACACCTATGGCTTCAAAAGTTCTTATCTGATTTGTATGAAACTTTTATGGTTTATCGAAAGTAACCCGCAGATAGCCCCAGATTAATTTAAAGAACCGCCTGCGCTCTTTAATAACTTTTGCTAAATTAATACTTTAATTTAGGAGGGAAATTTACTGCCAATTGGTATGGCACATAGCTTCCTCACATCATGTCTGAAACGGAAACTAATTAAAAAAAAAATCACAATAGCTTGTAAAAGCATAAAATCAATAAAGTACATGATAGGATGCAAAGCTATGTGCCACACCAATTGGCAGTATATTTTTATAGCAATATGTCCATCAAATAAAAGATAATTAAAATGTTGGTGTTTGGTCCAATGTAACTCCTTGGCTACACAGGCTCATCATTATTGATTTTAAACTTAGCTCATTTTTATAAACTTTCTAATATACAAGTTTCTTACTTATTTGAATTTTTAATTTAGAGATTTTTTAAAAATTTATTTTTATAATGGTCTTTTAACATAATATTCATTTTGACTAAAATTAATGCTTTGAAAAGAGGGTAAATTTCCATAGTGTAAGTATTGATTATAACCTAATTAGTGGTACAGAGTATAGAGGAGGCGTACAAGGTAGAATAGCTAAGTACTTAGTAAAGTTAGTGCTCCAAGGTAATATAGTCCTAAGATTAGATGTTAAGAACAGAATAAAGCCGATATTCTCTCTCTATTTCTCCGCTTCTTGAAAACATTAAAACTTTAATAATCCTTAAACACAAAATCTTTGAGAACAATTACTTGATACTTTAAGACTGCCTGTAAAATTACAAATAAGGAATTCTACAACACTTAATACAAGGTAGGATAAAATTACACATAAAACTTAAAACAAGCTAAAAATAACTAAAACCCAACAATATACAAGTAATGGAATCAAATTATTAATTAATTAGGATTTTTTAAATTAGATTTTATGTTTAGATAATAAATGAGACACATAATTTCTATTAAATAAAAAAATGTTTCTTAATATTTTAGTGGAACTTACTAACTTCACCAAATAAAGAACAGATGATCCACTTTGTCTTAATTATCTTAGTCTAATTTCGTTTAATCTATTTTTAAGCTTCAAGTATTAAGAGGAACTAAAAAGTAAAATTAATTAATTTAGAAATTAAAGGAAAAAAATGAATTAATAAATTATATGAAGATAAACTTAACTGTATTGCAGGTAAGTGAGAGGTGTAATTAAATTGAAATTGAAACAATCACATTTGAAAAACAATTCCTGGCCTAATTGTACCGATGCAATCGCCATTAATACCCAAAATCTAAAACCATCTTGCTTAAACATAATATTTTGTTTACTTGTTCTATTTCCTGTTGTTTATTTTAATCACCTCTTGAGACTCATGTGATTAGTATTCTCTCATGGTAGCTTTTATTAAAATACATCTATATAATTAGAATCAAAATAGCACAAATATATACATGGGTTGATATTACACAAAAGGTTTTTCAATTTCATAGCTGTAGTTTTTCATACAATAAATTATTTTAATTTGATACAACTAAAAGTGGTATTGTCATCATTCAAATTATATTGATTTGTATTAAAAAGTTATAAAAAAGTAAAATTTTCATTTATATTATTTAATGTGGATTTATTGGGTAAATTATCAGAAAAAAAAAAAATTAATTAATCACCACTCCTAGGCTATATTTCACTCCTCTTCAGAGCATAATCATGTCTAAAATATAATTATGCTCCAGAGAGAAGGGAAATATAGCCAGGGAAGGGAATGATGATTAATAATTGTTTTTTTTTTTCTGAAAATGTACCATAAAGAACCAACATTAAAAGAATATTAAATAATAAAAGGGGCAAATTTAGAAAATTGCATATATTATTATTAATTTTTAATCAATTAAAATTAAAATATACTTATGAAAAATAATATAAAAACCTATACATATACATCATTTATAATATAATTATAATTCTATTTTTATTAGGTTTTTTATTTCATGTATTCACCCATAGCTGCAAACATTAATTTTAATAAGTGACTTTTATAACAAAGTATAATCATTTGAACACATGTTAAAAACCGAGGGGATTTAAAAATAGTAGGATGTTATGATAAAAAAAAGTATATATAAAAGAGAAACAAGTTCAAGGACACTATCAGTCTAGAGAACAGCTGACCACATCAATAGAGTGTTTAACATTATTTTGATAACCGACTGGGAACTAAGTTCAACTATGTTATGTTATGATAAGATAACAAAGAAAACAAAATATATTTTGGGGGATACAGAATATCTTGTTAAACGATTGATTGTCATGTAAATGTCTTTTTAATAATGATTTGTGCATGAAACTTTCATACATGATGGCTTTGACTGCAATGCAGATATTGATTATTAGAATAGAAACCTAAGAGAGAGTTTCACAAGAGAAAATATTAGAAGAAGAAGCAAAATATAAATAAAATAAATTGCAACTACTTTTTCCTTTGAATTCTAAATGTTGAATAAGTGAATTTTTAACTAGGATATCTCTTCCACTAAGTGATGTTCTTTGAACATGGAATAGAAACAACAGAGAATATTTAATAAAATTATACTGAACTTTTACCACATGGAGAAAATTAAATTAATTACATTCTAGAAAAGGTCATCAGGTTTATTAACCAATAAATATAAAATGTATATTATTATTTTATTTTTTTTTTTTAAATACATTTTTGTTTAAAAAATACCTAGTGTAAGCAGAATTAAACATTATATAATAATGATAAAATAGAATTACTTAAAACTATATTTTTATTATCGTATAAAAATGTGATAGTGGTGGTAATGAGTGTAACCCTCTTAAACTAAATATGCATGCTTTAAACATTAAACCATCTAGGATATTTAGAATCAGAAAATTTGTCTTGGTAAGGGATATTTTTGCCTAGAACAGACTTTGTTTTTTTTAGCCTGAAAATTTAGTTAACGTAAGCAATGTAAAATTTTGCTTTTCAAACTAAAAAAAATAAATGTGTAGAAGCTAACATTAATATTTATTAAGATATAATAATTAAAAAAAAAGTTTTTCAGATAAAACACTTACTTATGGAACACAAATGACCTCACAAAGAAATTAATCAATTTCAATTAAGCAAGTTTCAAATAATAATTTAATTTCAACTAAAATTTGAAAAATACAAAATAATGCTGGGATTAAGTGACTTAATTTTAGATTATTTATTTTTTCCTCTCAAATACAAAATATTTACAAATAAGAAAATTATGCCCTGGAGAAGAGCAAAATATAGCCATTTGAAGACACATATGTGATTAAAAAAAATTTTTTTTAATACCCTTAAACGACCTACATGCAACTTAGACTTAGACTTAAATTGGTTATACTTAACAACATACTGGTTATAACAAAGGAAATATGTTACCCCTTGGTGCATAGTAAACTGGAAATGGCTTCAGTTATAACAATGATTGGATATACCCTTAAAGGTCAAGTGATTTCCAGGGTATTTTTTTTAATACTGAGATATTTTTATGGAACTAAAGGTTGACCAAAAAATGCACTCGGAAAAAAACTCCAAACTTAGCTACGTATAAAATCGGAACTCTTAAATATTGCCGAAGACAGTATAGTCTGGTGCTAATATTTGTTATTTTCTAAATGACAGCTCTCCAATCAAAATAAAAACATTATAGTATAAGCAAATTCCTAGTGTTTTTTGTGTCTATTTAATTAAAAACTGACTATACAAGGTACAAAAACAACAACACTACTGCACTCCTCAGATTCCCTCACCACTTCTTGGTGGACCTTTAACTCATAGTAAATTAAACTAATAAATCCTAACAATGAAAAACTAAAGTGGCCAAATACAGTTTTAAAATTAGCTATTATTATTTTATTTTTTTCTCAACAATAAACTGGTCAATTCTGATCTTAGAATTTTAATACTGTTATCATTAGATTGGAATTGATAATAATGAAATGGTAATTGACAGTAAACAGATTTCATTGACTTGTCACAGTTTTATTTTAGTCTGCCCTTTAATAATAAAAGCAATAAATATAAATCTTTCAGGCCAAATCTGAGATAGGGAAAAATTCTAATTTGCCAAATAGCATAATGAGCAAATGAAAACCAGTTAGTTCAGCCTTTTTTAAAGGTTAAAGTATGTGTGGAAGACAAAAAAAATCATTATACAAAACCCAGACTCAGATATCACTAAAATATAAATATTAGCAGACTAGCTACAGGAGTCTATGAAAATTTTATTTCTAGCTGAATGCATTTTAGTTGTCTATGTAAATAAGGCTTTTTAGAATAACAATATTTAGAATAATAAACGATAACCATTATAACCACAACGAGAAGAGAGATTTTTAGCTGCAACTGGAAATCAGTCGTAAGAATCAGATCTACTTAATGAACATTCTAGGAGGTGTGAAGCAGAGTCTGAAATTATAAAAATTAAAAGGTAGAAAGACTGATATACTGGAATTGTTGAGACTAGTTGGTATTTCTATTGTACCTAATTAGAACTATTTAATGATCAGGTGAAATTAAAAATAATTAGAAGTATCCACTAACTAGAACTAACAGACAGACACCAGGAACCACAGCAAGACTTGAAAGGGTAAAAGAAAGAGAACTTAGGTTCTACAATAAATTACATGATAAAATACATGTAAAAACCCTTTCATATACTTGTTTATTGTTTGTTTAGTATACTTGTTGTTTGTTTAGTATACTTGTTTGGTAGAAACTGCTTTCCTAATACATTTATATTAGTTGGGTTATTCAATATAAATAATCCTGCAACCTTGATCAAAGTATTAAGTATTTCCTTATGAAAATAAAGGTTAGTGACTAAGTAGACAAATATATTAAAATTAAAACCCCCCACAATTTGCATTATAATAAATTGAAGATATTTTAGACTACAAAGAAAGCATAACTAAGGTAGGCTGATAGGAAAAACAAAGGGAAGCAGGATACAGGGAAAAACCAATATAAATCTGTCAATAGAGTTCCGTCAATATAATATGTTCATTTTGTGCCAGTAAAGACGAAAACTGTAGAGGTTTTAAACTGTATAATAGTCTTCATAAAAATGTCACTATGTAGTCAGGGTCTGTATTGTTACTGACAAGAATGAATAGAAATAACATAGGTCTCTCTGACAGAGAAGGGTTCGGAATAGAAATAGTTAGAAGCTACTTTCCAACTTAACTTCTCATTCAGAGTTTTACCTTAGTTTGCATATCAATAACTTCAAGGGTACATCATAATATATTCTAAAAAAAAAAAAAAAAATAGTAGTATTTAAAATAAAAGTAAGAACCACATATTAACTAAGTTATCACCATGGAGAAAAAAAAGTAAATTACCCCCATACACCAATTTCAGTAGTGTGGGTCATTAGGTCTTCAACTTTTCAACAGTAAGAGATAACATACTTGTGTTACACCTTATTTATTTTTACTCCCAGATCAACAATTGTAGTCATTACAAGATAAAATAATTTATTAGTTTCTCAGGATAAAAGGATCTATTATTTTCATACAAAAAGTATATAGGATTAAGATCTCAACAACAAAAAGTTGTGTGTAGCCAAGTGTTATTTCTTCATATATCTATAAAATTTGTGTTATTCCTGAACAAATTAAGGTGTATTCTTCAATGAAACTGGATGTTTTTTACATTTTTGTTTTCTAAAATCATTGAAACTAGTTTACTCAATTTTACATAGAAACTAAATGTGTTTTCATGTTATTACCAATGTTGCCACTATCTTTATTAGAAGTAGAATGATATACTAATATGCACAAATATATACACTAATTAAATTTTCATAGGATGGATATAAAAAAAAGAATAGAGTTAAGTGGTTTACTAAATTATAAAATCTTGTTGGGAAATAGAGCATCAAGAATATTTTCAAGAGTTACTAAGTTAAAACTATATAAGGTTAGTAGTATGCTGTGGTTCAGAGACAAGAACTCTGTCATCCAGGGAATGAAACAAACAAGAGTCTTCGAGAGGATTTTTATGACACTATGTTTAATAACAAAACCTGTGGATAATCAGAAGTAACCAAAAAAAAAGGAGAGATTTTGGAGCACCAAGATATGAGATTTGTGAAGGCGGGAAGGATTACTATAAGCTGAACATATCTAAAAAAATGGATGATGGAAGATTATGTATTATGGAGATCAGTGAGGATAAGAAAGGAAAACTAAGACAGTTATGGAGGATTGGCAGACAAGGAGTAGATGGAAAGATGAGGTAGAAGAAGAGGCCAAAGGCCATTCCGGCCTTTAGCACCATGGAGAAAGTAAATAAGTAATTTACTAAGTTAAATGTTTCTACGAATATTTTTGTGGAGTAGTAAGGGGGCGGGGAGGCCAGGCCTAGCAAATAGACCACATTCGGGTCCTTTTAGCCAACCCCAGTAACTCACACCTATCGAACCACCACAGAAGTACCCTCGAATTTCCTTGTTTGGGTCACAAAGGAGAGAATATCTTGCCACTTTAGTGTGACAAACTCCTCTTCCCTGATTTCCCCTGCTCCTAATAGATGGAAACGTAGTCTTCCATATCCTTCACATACTCCCACGAAGTGGAAGGCTGTCTCCTCTTCAAGCCCACACAATGGACATGTGGGGTCGTCTTCAATCTTCAATAGTGCCAGATGTCTTCTGAGCTGGCAATGCCCTGTCAAGACTCCAACCAAATTTCTTAGATTGGGTCTACCTAATCCCATAAGCCACTTGGTTTTCCCTTTGTCTAGATCAGGCAGTAGCATTTTTGTCTGCCTACAGCCCTCCGTTCCTCTCCATGCCCTCCTTGCTTCCTCCCAGATCCACGCCTTGATGGCTGACCTCACCTGTCCTCTTGACCAATCAATGGCAGGTTCTGGTCCGCAGAATGGCATGGAAGCTCCTATCTTCGCCACTTCATCTGCTTTCTCATTCCCAGGAATCCCCGTATGCCCTGGGACCCAAAGCAGTGTGACCTCCTTTCTCTCTGCCAGTAGCTCTAGTGTATCCTGGCACTCTTTAACCAGTGCTGACTCCACACTTGGGGCGCAAAGTGCGTGGAGTGCTGCCTGACTGTCTGAGCATATGACTACCTTTTTATATGTTGCCTCTATCACCTCTGGTTTCCTCGCTACCTCTAGGATGGCGTAGATTTCCGCTTGAAACACTGTGGTGAATGAACCTAGTGGGAAGCTCTCTTGGGCGCCGGATCTTTCTAAGTACAATCCAGCCCCTGACATACCTATATCGTTCTTAGAGCCATCAGTGTATGCCACTAGAGTTTCCCTGTCAAAATTAATTTCCCCTGATTCCCATCTAGCACGCGATGGGATTTCGACCTTATATTTCTTCTTCAGCTTTAGCTGATATTCAATTCCTTTCATTTGAATCCCTATAAGTGGGATCTTGGATTCAGCCATCCTTCGTAACGTCAAGTGTCCCACTGTGGATTCCCCTCCTTGCTACTGACCATTGTCTCTAAGTCTCACAAAAGATGCAATGGCCTCTCCTTTAATCCATGCATGAAGTGGAGGGAGTCCTACCAATGCCTCTAAGGCCGCAGTGGGGGCAGTCCTCATCGCTCCTGTTATACTCCTGCAGGCCAGCCTTTGAACCTTACTGAGCCCCTTAGACGAGCTAGACACCTCAGTCCTAGGCCACCAGATAATGGCTCCATAGTGAATTCTGGGCCTGATAACCGCTGTGTAAAGCCATTTGAGAATCTTTGGGGACAGCCCCCAAGTTTTCCCCACTGCTCGTCTGAGTTGCCAGAAGGTGATCGTCGCTTTCTCCATTGCCTTGTCTAAATGTGATTTCCAGGATAGCTTGGAGTCTAAGGTTACTCCTAGGTATTTCACCTCCTTTGCCAATGTAAGTTCCTGACCAAATAGTTTTGGCGCTTTGAAATCCACAAGTTTCCTCTTTTTGGTGAAGACTATCATCTCAGTTTTGGCCGGATTGACTGAGAGTCCTACTTCCTTACACCATTTTTCAATGATCCTACATGCTAGTTGCATCCTCTCACAGCAGGTGCTCAGGAACTTGCCTCTGACAAGGACTAGTCCATCATCTGCATAAGCCTGAAAATAAAAATCTCCTTCTGACATCCTCCTCAAAAGTCCGTCCATCACCAGACGTGAGGGGAAAGGCATCTGCCTTGGGGGCAGCCTCCTGTCACCATTTCGGTTGCATTAGTGCCGGTGATCGATGCACTGACTCTCCTTCCCTTCAGGGAGGAGAGTCAAGAGTTACTAAGTTAAAACTATATAAGGTTAGTAGTATGCTGTGGTTCAGAGACAAGAACTCTGTCATCCAGGGAATGAAACAAACAAGAGTCTTCGAGAGGATTTTTATGACACTATGTTTAATAACAAAACCTGTGGATAATCAGAAGGAACCTAAAAAATGGAGAGATTTTGGAGCACCAAGATATGAGATTTGTGAAGGCGGGAAGGATTACTATAAGCTGAACATATCTAAAAAAATGGATGATGGAAGATTATGGATTATGGAGATCAGTGAGGATAAGAAAGGAAAACTAAGACAGTTATGGAGGATTGGCAGACAAGGAGTAGATGGAAAGATGAGGTAGAAGAAGAGGCCAAAGGCCATTCCGGCCTTTAGCACCATGGAGAAAGTAAATAAGTAATTTACTAAGTTAAATGTTTCTACGAATATTTTTGTGGAACTTACTCATAAAATAAAACAGTAAAAGAAAAATCATCAGCCCATTGATGCTGACCAACTGAAGAGGTCAAAACCAGTCTTTATTGAATATTAAATATTGTGTTCTTTTGATGATAAACTGTCAAAATTGACAGTTCAAAAAAGAATGAAGTTAAAAATTAATGTCTTTTTCCAAACTTAACTTTTTAACAAAGATCTAAATAAATTTTAACTTTTATAAAAGCATAATGAATTCATAACTTAAAAATTGAGTTTCATTATCACCTTCCCAAGATAATAGAGAAGAGTAATGTTTTAACAAAGCTTAACCTAATAGTTATTGAAAACTGTAATCAGCCATTCTTATACTTAAAAAATAATATTATTTTAAGACTTTATTAAAAGACACATTATTATTTATTTTAGAATCCATATTGAAATTTTATTTATTTCTTTAAAAATTTTTACTTCCAGAGTAAAATTATAAGTGAAAAGCAATAATGCTTCCATATTCTTTATTACAGTGCTGATAACAAGGCTTTAAACAATGCATTTTACTTTTCTTGTATTCATAAATACAACAAAAATAGAAGCATCTAAAGCTAAGCTACCCTGTAAATAAACCAATATTAAGCTCCCTCTATAAATATAACGAAGTTAAGCCCTTCCACGGGGAAAAGAAGGCATAATAGCCTTAATACCTACTAATTTTAATTTTGGAAAAATACATTTTAAAAGAAATTTAAGCTCCATTATAAATACTTTCTTTTATATTTACCACCAAAAAAATTATAAATTTTTCCTTCTTTTTTAAGTGCTCACAGTGTAATTATAGCTAGATCAACAACTCCAAATATCTTTTATTCAATTCGTACCTCTTTAGGAATCCAACCCAGAGATTAGAGGTATACATTTTTTGTGTTTTATAGACACTATTAAAATTATATTGATGAGTGTAAGAAAAGGGTATTTTAACATCTCATAATTACACATTTAGGATATGGCTATAAAGTAATACGATAATTTTCAATAAATAAACTTATTTTTTCAAAAATGAGCAATTATTTTTGTTTTAATAAACGATGATTGCACTATAGTAGATAATAAATTGCATTTAAAGTAACCGCTGTTATCTAAAAGTATATTAATATATATATATATAATTCCTTCACTACTATTTTAATTAAATAATTATTTTAATTGTACAAAAGAATTTATCTAATTAAAAAAATAGAATTTAGAGAGAAGAAACAATTTAAAGAATGGAAATAAAGCAAGTTAAGCTAGCTAGAGAGACTAACTTACACTCATAGACCCAAACTAAATTAGCAGTTCTTGTGGTTGCCCAAAGCAAATAATTCTCTTAATTAAGGTGGGCGAGGAATAGTTTACCCATATATTTGAAGGAACCGGCACTCCCATACAGTACATTGTAAGAGAATTATCATTCTATTAGTTCATAGAAAAAATCCAAGCTTCCTCTATTTGTCTCAAAATAATTGGTTTGACAATATACTGACTCTTTATTACAATAAGAGATTTATTCAATACGAATAACTAACCACATTAGTAAAAACTAACAGCTATTTCTTTGGAGATTTTAAACACAAACCAGTTAATAACTTGTGTGTAAGTCTTTACAAAGAAGAAAAAAATATCAACAAAGTCTTTCAACAGACAAACATTATGCAAAGGTAAAAATAGTAATTATTTTGTAAGTTATTTTTTCCCATGCTTTTAAAATTATTTCATTGAAACTGTCAAAAATATAAGTTATTTGCTTTACAAGGTATTGGAAACAAATTGAATTTCTAATGATTACATAAGACGTACAGTGAAGCTTTAAATAGACAAATACATAAGCATAATAAGGATAACAGTGGTTACTGTAGGCAAGAGGTGTATGTTACATCACTCAACATATTAACTGTATGATACCCTCAAGACCATAACAAATAAATTTCATAATATCTGACATCAATTTTCCAACAAACTTCCATCATTCTTAACTTTGCTCACCAATTAATTCTTTTTTTATTCATCCAAAAATCAAATATGAAGAAAAATAATTGAAAAGAGAGCATATATAATTTATGAGGCAAACTTAAATACTTATTTTACAGTAAGTTAATGTTTTGACCCATGCACTTCTCAAACTTAAATTTTCAAACAGCAAACTGTTACATAGATTTCAAGACATTCTGTTGTTGTTTTTCCCTCATGCTTTTACACTTATCAACTTAATTTCAATTTAATTTAATTAGTTAGCTATCCAGTGAAAATCTTCATTACGACTTAAAAATTATTTAAATGATACGTAATTTAAACAATAATTTAAAAAATATTAATAATTTTATATTTATGCGTGCAAATCATAAATGAAATACAGTACATCAAGAAAAAACTAATACTACACTAAGCTGTTAAAACAACAAGGCATTATACGAATGAAAATTATAGGAGCTTTACATCAAAGAATAATGAATATAATGTATAACTTATTATATACGAGGCGTGTCCCAAAAGTAAGGTCTCCAAGCGCCTAGCGGCAGAGGGAAATTTTTTTCTCCGTAGATGGCTGCACTGCTATGTAGTTTTGCTCTTCCCCTTCCCCTGGCTGCCCTAGTTGACCAGATCGGACCCTTGGTTGGCGTGTGACGTGCAATAGAGATGGCTGCTTCCACGCCGGCTACCGCCACTTCCTTTCCTGTCGACACTCAGTGTGAACTTTGCTTTTTTGGACCGAAAAGGGGTTCTTCTCATTGAGTTTATGCCTACCGGAACCACAATTATAAAGCCTCTTATTGCGAGACTCAGAAAAAACTGCGCAGAGCAATCCAAAATCGAAGACACGCCATACTGACAAAAAGGATTTGCCTTCTGCATGATGATGCTCGGCCACATGTTGCCCGGGGCACAATAGCCGTTTTGGATCAATTTGGTTGGCAAATTTTATCTCCCCCTCCCCACCTACAGCCCAGATCTTGCCCCGTCGGACTTCCACTTGTTCTCGAGCCTAAAGAATCATTTTGGAGAAAGAAGGATGACTACAGAAGAGGGTGAAAAAAGAACTCACCGGGTACCTGGAAAAGAAGCTGGCAGCGAGTTTTTATGAGGAGGGCATAAAAAACTTCCAGTACGCCTTGGAAAGTGCATCCAAGTGAATGACAATTATGTTGCAAAATAACACTTAGATACACAACATAGCCATCTACATTTTTTTTCTAATAAACCTTTTTTTATTTTTTAAAAATATGGAGACCTTATATTCGGGACATGCCTAGTATTATCACTAATATTTAATTTTAATATTATAATAATTACACAATAATAATATTTTACAACACATTTCCTGCATTATTTTTTTTTTATAATAATAGCACATCTTAAAGGAAAGAGAGGCGCTGATAGTCTGAAATGTTAGTAAGAAGCATTTGACAGCACTTCATCCAACAATTTAACCACTTAATACAAAATACACAATACACTTATGTCATTTAGTTGTTAAAAAAAAATTGCTACATTTTACACTCAAGTGTTACTTCCTTTTATTTGAGCCATATTCATTATATTTTAGAAACAACTACACTATTTTCTTTCTTTACTTTTGAATCATATTATGAATGAAGTTCCATATAATTTTTTATTCCCACCTTCCAGTCACTGAGATAAATGTGAGCATTCCTTTTAAGAGCAATATATTTTCTTAAAAGGACAAAAAAAACCTTCTAACTCATTTGGCTCCTCTTCTACCTTGCGGTATCAAGGAAAACCAAAGAGGCTTCCACCCTCTTCTATATAATGACAGGGATCCAACACGTTGGAAGACGTGACTTTGGGCCAGGGTGGATGGGATGTCTTTTCACGAGATTCTTTTTCTCCCCTAGGGCTCACTTCAGAAGTGACTAGCTACCCATTTTATTAACGTCTCCACACCATCTAAGTTCTTTACTGTTCTCTTTTTAAGGTGATATTTAAGAGGGCAGTGTACAGTAAGGAGTTCTGTGAGCAGCCTTAATTCCAGTTTGCTGAGTGAGAGGTAGCCCAGACTGATAGCACAGTTCCTTCTTAAGGTACTGAATTTCCGTGGCTTGAATTCGATTCAGGCCTTTCTTTGTCAAAGTTCAAAATTCAAAGCCATATATCATTGAGGTCACGTAATTACATCAAAATGTAAATCAATTTGGAGACTGTCATCTTAGTTATCCTAAGAACTGCAACTTTGCTGATAAACTGTTCATGGCATGGAAAATTCTGCCTATAGCGGCTATCCTCTCTTCCAGCTCTTCTATGCATTTGCCATCTGAATTCACTAAGACTCCAAGTTCTTGGCACTATGCACCTATTCTAGCTGCACGTCATGAATGGTGATCTGATGTTCCTATCTCTCTCATGCTACTACCGTTGTCTTAGTTTTAAGAAATAACTTCCTTAAGCTCAATCTTAATGCTGTTGTATTGATGCTGGGCTTAGCGCAGTGTTGTGTTGATATGTTAGGTAAGTATAGTGATAATCAAGGGCCATTTATATGAGACAACAAGTTTATAAATCATTAAAATTGATCAAGTAATAAAAAACAAAGACTAAACAGGACTAAATAAAAATCTTTAAAAAAGGAAACAGCAAATAAAACAAAAACAGATTAATATCTGGTTCTATCAAACCTCTGATATGCACAGTCGCTACCTCATTACAGATAACTCTGATAAGAGAATATTTCCTCTAAATATATTTAGATAAAAAAAATAGTTTAATCTAGCATCCACTACCCCATGTCCATGTCATAAATTATAAATAAATAAAAAGTTCTTAACAAAGACAGATACATTTTACAAATTATTTACTATATCAGTTATAAAAATTGACTTCTTTCTAGAAATGAGTTAAACCAGCCCCTGTTAGTATTCAAAGAGGGAATTCAACCATCAAGGGTCTAGTATTAGCACCTCAAATACTGCAGCTTAGCAGAAATAATTATTTTTATGCATTAGACATTTTATTTTTGACGTTTAATCTTAGAAGCTACCAAGTCAAATTACTTTCAACAAAGAATCATATTTTATTTTAAATTAAATAGTATATAATTAACCTTTAGGATCAATGAAAGATCACAACATTTAAGATTAAGTGGAGACAGCTTAATATAGAATTAATGGCTGAACTGAAGGAGATGATACAGTCGAGAATCGCTTGGCGGCGCAACTTTGCTTAATTTATACACTTGAGATATAATATTCCTTTGTCAAACAGTACATTTGTATGATTTAAACATTAGAGAAATTATATATCTATGATTTTTTCATAGGAGAGTTGATATCCCTTTGTCAAAAAAATACATTGGAGTGAGGCCCAGCAATTTTTTCTATAGACCGCCTCATATTCTCCAGTTTTACTGAATTAATTTAACAAATATCAAACAACTAATTTTGATTTATTTAAAAAAAATAATAGTAAGAAAAACACTAAGGCAAAGTCAGTTTCATTAAAATAGTAAATTAGAAGATAATTAAAAAAACATGGCAAATTAAAAATTAATACATTTTAACGTCAAACTATACACCCACATTAATATGTTACTTATGTTTATTGTAGTTTAATTTATATACCTTTTATTTCATATTTCCAAAGATAAAATATTACTAATGAGTAATAGAAATAAAACATAGGTAGAATAAAAAATAAAGACAAAAAGAAAGGTGGGAATATACAATGAATCACATTTGTAAAAAATGAAGAAACAAAACAGATGATTCTAAGCAGAACCTTTTATTTTCTTTCTGTCTTTGATAATAATTTCTTTTTTATTGTAGAATAAAAACATAAGTATACAACATAAAAGTTGTATGAATCAAAAAATAGTATATACATATAGAAATTAAATAGAAAAGGATGAGGTAGGTAACTCTTCCAAGGTAATTTTGTTAAGGAATTGTTCAAAATTGAAAAATTAAAATGTGATATTTAATAGAATTCTTATATTTTAAATTGACTAAACTTGACTGACTTGAATAAAAATAAAAGAATTATAGGATGTAAACGATAGAAGGAAGTTTTTTTTAAGCACAAGGAGTAAAGAACTTTAAAAATGTAAAGGGTAAAAGTGGTTCATGATTATTAAAAACATAAAAAAAATTGTTCAAATGGGTAATAATTTAGTGACATTCAATAGAATTACCATTACATTACTTTCTCTTTACCCTCAGTTTTAGAGAAAGTAAAAAAGACCTGAAAGAAGGAACGAAGGACGAGATGTCAACTACGTTTTTCATGTTTTATTTAAATAAACTTGAGTATTATTAACTATGTAATTATAAAAAGATAAAAATCTTATCTAATTTTAGGAAATATAATATTGATAATTTGTGTAAGAGCACTTTATTTATTTTTTCTCTTTTTTGGGTAATTCCTGTTGAAAATTTTCCTCAAAGGGTGGTAAAGGAGTATGGGGGGAACAATTATAAACGGTAGGGTGAGAGCACCGAGTGAGGGGAAAAATCAATACCAGGGCACTGGAAACCAGACGCCCTGTTTTATAATTAAGGGCTCAAGGCATCAAGTAAGGCGACATTATCCTAGCAAATAACATTATTACCGGACAAATATCTGCAACAAATATCGACAACGGTTACTTATCATATAACGCAGTTTTAGTGTGCCGAGACGAAAATAAGCTATTTCTGCCACACCCCTAAAGTTAAGGGCTCGCTCAATACCTGGGCTAAAGACCTCCAATGGCACGATACACGGTAAGGGATGAACCACCGTGATAAGCTATCGCTACCACCGGCACCCTCAAATAGATCGTTATGGGCTTCGTCTAACGTTAAACATTCGACAACATTCTAGAAAATTGTATGGACAAGTCAAACGATATGAAAAGGAACGATTAATATAAAGGTTAGGCCCATTAAAGAGATGAGTTATGCTAAAAGGATATTTATAACTTAAAATGAAAACTGATATGACATACGAGGTTTTTTAAAGGAAATCGGACATACCATATTTGATGAGATCTTGTTTCGACTTTCGATGATAAATCACTTCCGACCTTAAAACTTAATAACAAAAAAAGGAAAATTTCTACACCAAAAAGAGTGTTATTTTACTTTAACCACCACTGAAAATGTTCACGGTTTTATATGACATCTTTGTAAAGGGTTAAGAGACTATACACATTAGACAACAAATACACCATCGCGGACACGGGTAAAAAACTCCGGAAAAAATTAACAAAATAAAACCAATTAATTGGTTAAATTAAACTAAACATCGTTTTAAAACCCGATTCGAAGTGAGAATTGTACAATCTTTAAAATAACTGCCCCGATTATTAAAACGCGGAGCACGATGATACCCCGAATAAACTTGACAAACAGCTGATTTTTCCCCTAGAAGATTCCTCTGAGAGATTCGAAATAAACTTCGATTCTAGCGCTGTATAGCGGCTCAAACGGAAACCGTTGACTACTCTAAGCGGGAAATACAAATTAAAACTTAAATATCTCCCCGGTTTAGTTTGTAGTAAGGTTTTTCTTTAGCCACTCTTCACTTAGAAGGGACAAATTTATTCAGTCTGTTTTTACCTCTCAAGGAAACAAATAATTGGGTCAAGTCTATGTTTGTTTTAGATAGTTTACATAATGCACTTGGATACGCTAGTGTCTCAGGGATAGGAGTAGTAAATTATGCATGTGGACGACTAACTAAATATCCGATTTAATACGGGTCTCTTAGTAGCCCCACTTTTACCTCTGAGAGATACAATAACTTGGCAAAGCCCGCTAGTACCACTTCTATTTAAAATTTAGTAAAATTGCTTAATAACAAATAATAACTTAGGGAAATATTTAATAATTAAAAGATTTATTTTGCCTTTTTGCTATCTTTTTAAATGTATCTATGTGAATGGTAACTTTTACATCAGATGTCACTTATCTAAACATCTACATCTCATTTACACTGATACACAACTTCTAAAGATGTGTGGATATTTTCGCTTATATTAGTAGAAAATATTATATTTAGCGTTTTCCTCAGTTATATATATTTATATATATATTATATAAACGAGACTATATCTGGTATTCTAATTTTTATTTTTATTATGAATTTTGACTCGTTAATAATGTGGGCTTTTTTGAAAGCTCATGTGACACTGACCTTCCTCTGTTTATATATATATATATATATACACACAAATTGTGTACCTTATTGCAGTGTGCAAAATCACGGTATTACATTGTTAATATATATATATATATATATATATATATATATATATATATATATATATATATATATATATATATATATATATATATATATATATAATATATATATATATATATATATATATATATATATATATATATATATATATATATATATATATAATATATCAAAACAGAGGAAGGTCCAGTGTCACATGAGCTTTCAAAAAAGCCCACATTATTAACGAGTCAAAATTCATAATAAAAATAAACATTAGAATACCAGATATAGTCTCGTTTATTTTATCAGTATAATATAGTACTGCGTTAGAAATATTATCAGTTCACCGTTATTATTGACAACTACGGTTTTAGTTGCAAGTACCATGTTAGGGGCTTATATGAATCATCTGATTCTCGACTGTGCCCTAGTTATACAGAAGCATGACTGATAGATCAAGGAAGTATAAAAAGTGCTACGGCCTGGAATATAAGGCCAATTTTATCTTATTAGTGTGATCTTAGGCTAATAAGATTGAAGAGGATTGGCATACCCGAGTGTACTCGTAATCTGCCAACCAAATACATATCTGGTGATGATTCGTCTTATGTTTAAGAATTTATTCTCACTGCTTATGATCTAATGTTTTACAGGAAGTAAAAGAAACGGTAAACATAAGGAAATATTAAGATAAATAAATAAGAGTGAATGTGTTGCTTCTCTATAGCCATTACTTGCCCTTCACTGGGCTGCACGCTTGTGCTTACGCGATGAAGCCAGTTACAGTACAGTTTCTTTCGACAAAATCAATCGCTGACTATTCCCAAGTCTCATGTAAAGAAAATATTTGTATTATTTTATCTTGAAATTATAAAAATAAAAAGATGACCCTGGCTTTGACCACCAACAACAGTTATACACAAGCTTATTACATAACGATGTTTTCGTCTATTTTTGTTTAAAATTATCATCTAGTTAAACAACGTTGACTTTGTACATCGTTCCTCATTTAAAATTGTCGACTGAAAATTAATACAAGAAAATAAAATGCACATCTAAATTAACTTCTTAGATAAAACCAGCTCATACACTCAACTCAAATTGATTTATACAACTCAAGCATATAATTCACTATATAAGAATTCTTAAGATTCGACAAAAACATGAATATGAAGTAAAAGAGAATCAAGCGAGGAGAATGATCTATGATACGTTAAATTTTTCGCGGCTCCCTTTTTTAATAAAGAACGCAGATAAATAATTCTGTCAACTAATTCATCTTGTCTAATTTGCTTGTTAATTCAGCCAAATAATTTGAGCATTGTCATACTTATATTTTAAAAATAGTTAAAAATTGTTCCAGGAACAAAACCTACCCATTCTGTTTACTTCATTAGTATTTTGCTTTCTTTCTGAAGAAATAAAATGTAGACAATGTTAATTCACCTTCTAACTGTTGTTAATTCGAACGTATTAATTAATAATAAACGAGACCTAGTTTTAATCGCCTATAGTATTATTCAGAATGGTATGATTCACTAATTATTGTACTTAATCAATAAACAAATTATACTCTTTCATTAATTATCACCTATTATATAAAACAATGAAAATAATTAATAATTACAGTATTTGCGGTATAATATGTTGAAGAAGAGAAGATCTAATCTTTTAAGAATAGATTTAAAACGCTAATTGTTTCATCGTAGGACTTAACAATAAGGGCTGCCAATAAATATACATTCACTGTAACTAAACACACTACTTCAATTTTACTTGTAAAGTTATATTATTGATTTAGTTTCACATTTATATAAAAGTAAACTTACGAATAATATTTATATATATATATATATATATATATATATATATATATATATATATATATATATATATATATATATATATATATATATGAACAATTTTTATAAGTAGATCTTTAATAATATTATTTTTATAAAGGGCATTAGAGGTAGTTAGTGGTAACACTGATAGAGTTTTCATAAGTCTTGTCTTTTTTAACACACCTGTTATTATAATTTCACGCAATTGAATTACATAATGTACTGCATTTTTCAACTCTAAAACTTTATATAAACGCAGCTTTAATCATCATAGTTGTAAGTATAAAGATTATTTGTAATTATTTCAAAATTATTAATATACTACATAAGATACATTAAGGAAGTCACACAAATAAGGAAATCAAGAAGACGCTATTTATAGGCGTTAAGTTGTTTCGTCTGAGTTTTGAAACTTACCCAAAGCAAATGAAATGAAGGTGGAATAATATGAATATGAATTCTTAATACAAAAGACGTAAAACGAATCATTTTACCTTCAAACCCAAATGAAGAGGTTTCAATATAATCTAAATTCATTAACTAATAATCTGACTTATTGTGAAAGTTCATAACCTTATCATGAACATTTCGAATATTCATGACATGACATAATTACTGACGACATTTTGGCATACTCTCAAGGAGATGATTTAAATGTACGATGGAAGTAGAGTAATAAATTTTACGTGCCCAGTTCAATGTCTGGAATCCAGGGGTAGACTCTGCTCCTAATTCCAGATCATTTATTCCATGGTCTATATTCTATATTATGAGGGTAGTAGACACTAGCCAGACCGAAGGAAGACGCTCGGTCTACTTCCTCCGGTTAATTCCCTGCATTCACCGCAATACTAAGCCAGGACACCGCTGCCATGTTGCTTTAGTCTAGCCTCCAGGGGAACAAGAACAGATTCTTTTCGTTTTAAGTTTTATCTTTCTCGTATTTGTAATATATAAATAGAGAATAAGTATTGTGATGCTCGAAAACTAGATTTTAATATGTTGATGGAGTCAAAAACAGTAGTTTTTAAAACTTGTTTTTCGTCTGTGTAGGCATTTGGAGCCACTAAACTACTGGGCCGATTTCAATGAAATTTGACATACATAATTTTACACATCTCAATTGATTTGATCAGTAAAAAAAGTCTCATTTATCTGGGATTTGAGCATAATATGTTAGTGTTGGAAGAATGGGTTCAGGGGAGTGAAAACATTTTAAATGTTAAATACGTAGCTATACCAACATCCTTCTTTAAGTAATTTTGTAATTTGAACATATTACATAAATAACACATTGGATGTTAATATAAATTTGAAATTTCTTTTTAAATGAAAAAAAGGGTCAAGGGGAAATAAAACAAATTTAAGACAAGCTCGGTGCTGACTCGGTCTGATTATTTTAGCACCTGCTGAAAATTAAAACGACAAACCACTGTATTTCGGCACATTTAATTACAACAAAGTATTATTTCTAATTAATAATTTAATGAAACAAACTGAACCAATATTTCAAAAACTAATAAAGTAACAAATGATATTAAAGGACTGAACTGTCTGCACTAATAAAATAAATCACGAAAGTTAATGGTATAATATATTTAATGTCAGCGTGAATATTTTTTTAATGTTTTTATGACATTTTATTTAATTAAGCATGAAAAAAATACGATTTAGACAAATGAGATTCAAATTTATTTTTAATCCTAGACTACTTCGAACACACACACACATATTGTGTATATATATATATATATATATATATATATATATATATATATATATATATATATATATATGTATATATATGTGTGTGTGTGTGAGGCACCGTCCAACTCGACTGAAGATATATATTTAAAGAATCTTCCTGCAACTAAACTCGGGGGAACGGTCAGGGGGAACTTTTCTCTGAAAACTTAATTAGAGTCTAATGGAAAAATTAATATTGTTTCACTTTTTTACAAAGCCTACATTATCATTTTTTATCTTCATGTATGCACACATTTATGACTAATATCAAGTTGATGTTAGTTTGTGTCTTTATATGTTAGTTATTCAAATATTACTCCAAATCAAAGTTGTCTACTAGACGAACTTAGCCAACTACATATTTTAAAGGACACCAAAACATAAATATACAAAAATTTAGCTTGATGTTAGTCAGTCACTTTTATGCACGCTATCTCCTGGACTATTGGTCAATTAAAATTAACGAAAGAGAAATTGCGGAATTAAATCGGAAGTTTTGATATTTTGGATAGTTGTCTATTGATGTTTGAAAATGAACATATAAAAAGTCCTAAGTCCTGAATATACTGAGGGGAGCTACAGCTATCTTGGAAAATTGGTCCATTTTTCACAAATATCTAACAAGAAGATTAGGTTTATATAAAATGTCTTTACGGATATACACAATTAAAATTACTAAATTATTTAATATAAAAATAATAAAATAAATAATATTATTAAATTGTCAACATGATTTTTTTTTACATTTTTTATTACAAATTAAAACTATGTTGAACGTTTTTGTAAATTATTTACTGCAGCTTTGGTTTTTCTTTTTATTAGATCTTATGGTTATGTAAAATAAATAATAAACATAGTTTTATGGGTCATTTTCAAATAAAATGTACCTTTTCTGTCCCAAGATTTTACAATTTTATTGTAACTAAAAATATTCATATTAATGAAAAATAAAAAAACCTTTAGGTTTATTAATCAGATGTCTGTCTATTATTGTGTTAATCAGGGTCATTTTATGGCTTATAAGGTGAACATTTCTTGCTTCAAAAAATTTTAATGTTTAAAATTGTAATGAGTGTTACGTCCCACAGTAGTTTTGATAACATGTAATGTGATTTTTATTCATTTTTTTCATACGTTTTTTTTTCATTATATTTTTTTTTTTTAACCAATAAAATATCCAAGTTTATATAAATGGAATAGGAAAAAATAAAACTTTAGTACAAAACGAAACAAATATATTTATATGTATGTCCCAAGGGTTTTGTAATGAGTGTTACCGATAAGAGTTGGCAGAATTAGAGGGTGAGTATGAAAGAAAGAAGGAGGGATTAGGGTTTGTTTATGTTAAGAAGACATTTAAGTCAGTAATCAACGACTTTTTAGATTGATAGCACTTTATTCTTCTCTACAATTAATATTTCACTAAAAAAAAATGGTGAGTATTTTTATTCATTGTAATGAGTGTTACCATCATTTTTTGTAGTTGTAATCAACATTTATTTATGTTATTAATATGATTTAGTAGTTATTAATTAATATAATCAGTACACATTAAATTGGTTTAATTAAGAAACATAGTTTCCGAGGAAAGATTTTTTAAAGTTAAAAATGTAATGAGTGTTACCTGTAATGAGTGTTACTATTCCGTTAGTTGTACAATACTGTATATTTTAAAACTTAAAAAAAATGATTGAGTTTAATGTTTTTACAAAAAATAAATTTGCCGCATGTAAACAAAAATTGTAAATAAAAGTTTAATGTCTAAAGTTTGTGTTAAAATTTAATTTTTTCTAGGTCCAATATATAAATATGTAATGAGTGTTACCATAATGTAATGAGTGTTACTTGAATAACAACAAATTCTTATGGGTCAAAGTCCAACTATTTTTTTTAAAAAGAAAAATTATTTTTTCTTCTTCTTTATAATAAAAACTTTTATTACAATGCACTGAAAACGTATCCTTTACATTTTTGAAGCTTTGAGGAAACATTAAAAGATAATAAATGTAACACTCATTACTTTTTTTAAAAAATTACAAATATTTTAGGTCTAAAAAAAATTTCTGGTGGGATGAAAGAGAATATTTACGTCATATATAGTAGCGTTTCATAAAAACAGAGAACCAAAATCTAAAAAAATACCGTTTTTATGATAGTAACACTCATTACGACAAAAATGTGATTTTTTATGTATATATGGTCATATTTATGTAAATAAATTTGAAAACTGACTGTTCTTGAACGAAAATGTCATCCTAAGTCCCTGATGTTTTAGAATAATCAATATTATCATGTCTAAGGCTTATTTTAATTTTCTATAAAGTAGCCAAATTGATTTCCCTAAAGGTACATTTTATTTGAAAATTACCCTTATAGTAAATTATTATTTATTGCGCTTTTTGTCTTTCTTGCAACACTAAAATTTACGTTGGAAGGTATATTCTAAGTAATTTGCAAAATGTGCAGTCGTGCATAATGCTTAGTGTGGTTGGAAATTTTCTCAACTTACTTTTCAATTGAAAATAATATATCGAAAACCATTAGAGTTATAATCGTATGGACTTTTTTTGTAGACCATTGTATGATCTTAAATTATGCATAGAATGACTTTTTTGTTACCCTAATCCTAATCATTTGATACATATTGGACAAATCACTTGATACATATAACAGACAAATTGGACCAATTTTCTAAGATGGTTGTCATAGCTTCCCACAGAACCTTCCGGACTACATCAATTAATAATGAGCAACTATATAACTATGTCAAATATACAAACTTTCCGATATATTTATAAAATATGCTCAAATCTGAGTTTCGTATACTGGACTGTTGATAATGAAATGAGACTTAAAAACTGTTTGGTTTTAATGGTCACAGGTCTCAACAAAATATTTTTTAAATTTGAAAATGTCCTCAAAAAATCCCCCCTTACTTCCCATTATATGACCCCCAATATTTAGTCATAGCTAAAAGTACAAGGAGGGGGCCCGCATCACATCATCCGCCTAAGGGCCCAAATCCTCTAAATCCGGCCCTGTTTATATACGTATGTTACAGTCGCCCTGATGATGACAACATTATATAGTTGTCGAAATAAAAAAAATGGGTAAAACCACAACTTTTATTTACTTTTTTCAATCAAATATGATATGCTAAAATACAATATTCCTGCAACTCAGTTTACAATATAATTTGTGACAATCTTAATACTCTTTTTTTTTTAAAATGTTATTTTGTTTGCTAAATATGACTATTTTTGTAAATGATGTAAAGTTCACCTAAATTAATATCCATGTTTTGAAAAGGTCTTTAAAATAAATATTTGACGGAGATGACCTTCATTGTTTTGTAGGAAAGCTGGAAGTGGTCCAGAAGTCGATATAGGACAGTTAGGTGTCGAGTGTAAAGCCTTAATAGTGCCAACTTCAGTCTCGATTCATAAATTCCTACCACTTTACCCCCCTCCTATTCTTCTTTTCCCGAGCTCGCTGTAGAGGAAATGTTTCATGTGTTTCTATCTAGTTTATTCATTTGTTTTGTACGTTTATATATATTGAGGCGCCTTCATTTTAATTTAACAATATAAAAGAGTAAATTATAATAATAGGATAAATTATTCTCTAATATATCCTGAAACAAATTTGGTAGAACAAGGTGAAAATTTTAAAAAAAACCTAATGATTTTATAGTAGTAAAAATTAAATTAAACTCAATGTAAAAATTCGTTCATTCTGTTATGTGAAAACAATTTAAGCTGAAATAATATGTTTAAAAAAACTCAAATTTACAACACTGTTCCGAAGAACATTTTTTTTTTATAGTGCAGGAAAATAGGTGCGGGAGCCTCTTTTGAAACAATATGATTAACATAATAAGACAGTTGTAAGAACAACTCAATAGAACTATAAGTTCTTACACTTAAAATACTTAAATTATTTTTCTTAAATATAAAATGAAACTCTTTTCTTCGAATCTTAAACGAGTCTCACATTATATTTTCTTTGACACAAATACAATAATCAAAATATAAACATTAATAACCCTAGCAACATCTAACAACAGTCTTCTCTTTCTTCCCCCTAATAATTCAGAATTTTTCTGCTTAATACGGTTATTTCCTTTTTTCTGTTACTATAATTTGTAGTATTATGTTATGCTATTTGAATAAATAAAAAATTAAATAAAATATTTCTTATATATTTTCTAATTTTACTTGGCAGATGTCTGCTAACGGAGTCCATACCCTAAAACCAGGTGACATTTAGATTAGGCTTTACGCGTATGCATAGACGACAGACATTTTTTTAAAAACATTTTTCTTTTGATGTCATGGGACCTTAAAACGTGTTAAACCATCAAAATCTCACATTAGAATTACTTATGCCATTTTCTCATTATATTATATACAAAGTATTAACGTATATAAGAAACTAAAAAGTAAGTGTGGAATTTTTAATAAAAAAGTCACAACGTAAAATACTTACGTATTTTATCAGAGAAGCTTTCCTACATAACAATAAACACGTTCATATAATTTTAATGTATATCTCATAAACTGGTTGTTATTTGGGTTCTATTACTAACCTACAAGAAAATATCAATTCAATGATGTAAAATAAACATTTTAGCAAGTATATAAAATATTTCCAAACATAAATTTAATTTTCTACAAAGTTCGAGGTTTTTGTAAATTTAAATGTAAAGCGTAAATATTCGTGTTATGGAGCTCAATGTTCACGATAAAAGCATCTGATGGGTTCATATCTCACGTTAAAGTTGCATAATGTTGGTAGTTTTAAAAAAAACTTATATCAAATAAAAGCATTCAATTACAAGCAATATAATTTTTAAAAGCCCCATAAAAATTTATTAAACACCTTACTGCGTTCAACACACACTTGACCTAATCCCATGTAACTTCTTTTTAAATATACCAATTGAACTTTTTCAATCATTATTTCTTTTTATCTTTTTTAAAGTAGCTTTTCTCAGATTTCGTCGATTTTACTATTCTAGACCCAAGTGCCAAATCAAGATAAGCTATCACTTCCTGGATATTGGATGAAGGGAGAATAAAAACTTGGCAGGGATTCCCATCTGACCCGGTGGTTTGGCCCAATTTCCCCAACTGGTGTAAAAATATAATAGACAACCGTTGTACCGCCCCAAACTGTAAGAGGTGGGCGGCCAATCTTTTATTTTAGATACAATATATTTATACAAAAACAACTTATCTTCTAGACTTTTTCAAATATCTTAATATTTTCAAGTGATATTAAAATTGATACCTCTACCTCTACGCAAGATATTTAACATAAAATGAATTGATTAATATTATATGAACTGTCTTCTTTGTTTTTAAAGGTTCATTTGTTCTAAAATAGTCTATTAGCATAGATTCAAAATTTATTGCACTCATTTGTAATTCTATAGTTATCTCTCTTTCTTTTCTTTGATTTCCATTTTGTATTTTTTCTCTTTCTTCGCTTACTAAGTATTTTACATAATTTATTTGTTAATTGCATTGTTTTTTCTTTAAATGTATTTGTAATTAAATGTTGTTTTTTTTTCGAATTAATTACATGTCACTTAATTTGCTCCTTTTTCTGAACAATTGATATAATTATTAATACTTTCTTTCTTAATCACTGTTTTTTTTTTCTTGTTTCACTGAGTAATTTATAATTACATTTGGTTTCTTATTGTAATATGTCCTACTTTTAGTGTAATTATTTTAGTTTTGTTGTAGTTGGATGTTTCAATCGATAATTATAATTGTACAACGTTTTGATTAATTATTTTCCGCTTCAAAAACTTCAAATGATTTATAAAATGGACATGAATGCAATAACTGAACTATTGAAAAAATACCTAAAGTGTTACAGAATCAATTATTATGGGCACACAATATAAGTGTGAAGAAGAACATTTCTTGATAAGGAATTTCGCTTCACTTGCTTGAGAATGCGTGTAGGAATCTCGTCGCATCTTCTGTTCACTATCAGTTATTTATTGAGAATTAATTCAAACAATTTGTACTCTAGGCTTCTAGTCAAATGAAAATGATACATTAAGATTATAGATTACTCCATTTATCCCGGAGGCATTACATTATATATACATAGTATTATATTAATATATAGTAATCCGATATATAGTCACAATTACATTGAATTTATTTATAACTCAAGTTGATATTATTAAATATAAATGGAGAGGATATTTAGAAAAGCAATAGCTTGATCTTAATCCTCAGAAAAAATTTAACCGCGAAAAAGGGCCAAGTTCCAGACCCCCACCCAAAAAAGTCAGCCTATCAGAGTAGTGATATCTACATCGTGGCCAAGTCTCTCTTTAGTCCATTCACTCCTACTTTCATGAGCTAGACCACTCTTTTATTTTTATTGCTTAACACTTGGCCTATTTCTGAATAATGATAGCCTGACTATTTTGGGAGGGGGTCTGGAAAATTTTTCTTTTCTTCTGAGTTCTCTCCTGCTTATTATTCCACTACACGTGATACTGCTGTTGTATGCCTCATTAATAAATTATATTAAAAAATACAATTTTAAGCCTACAACTACAAAACGGTCCGAAATAAAGTGCTAATCTATACTGAACTAACATTTTAGGTAGAATCGCCTCCTAAAGTATCGAGTGCAGCCGTACCATCATCCTTTACTGTTACTGGAACCATCTCAAGGTATTTTGGACCCCCCTCTATTATCTTTTTTACTATCAGTAGAATTTTATATTAGAATAAGAGTGATTGTTTGAGGATAGAAAGTTGTATACGACACTGCATAATATTTTATTTAAAAATAGACTGTTAATTTGTGTGGCACATAACTTCCTCGCATGCTAGCTCGTACTTTATTGATATCATGCTTTTACAAGCCATTATTTTCTAATTTAGTTTACTGTTTTCCCCGTTTTTTTAATATGTCAAAATTGTTTTGATTTTCTACATGAATTTAAGTATCAATTAAGCAAAAGTTAAAGAGCGCAGACGGTTTAAATTAATCTGGTGCTATCTGCGGACTACTTTCGACAAACCATATAGGTGAAAATAAATGTATGCTTGTGTGCATGTGGTAGAGAAAGAAATAGGCACAGGAAATTGAAACTTATATGGGACCTACCATCCAAATTTTATTAAAATCGTACGTGTAGTTTTTAATAAATGTTGGTTTACAAAAATTGAACGACAGACACGGGACCAAAAATGTTCTCTGATGTCTGAAACGGGTTAATGTCTTGGAATTTTTTAGATCGAAGACATAAAATATTTTTTTTCTTCAGAACGCAACCGTCCCATAGCTTCCGTTATTACCTTCCGGTAAGCTCGGAAGCAAAAATAATATTAATATAAACCATAGGAAAAATATAAATTGTTTAACCTATTTGTGCTGAGTAATTGCCAAGATTTGGTAAAGAAAAGTATGAGTTTGTGAGGGACAGAGAATGGAGAGGAATAGAGAGGATACAGAGACAGGCAAACAACATCCCATACTTGAACTGGATGTATTAGGTATTAGACTAGTTGAACTTACTTGAACAGGGGGAGACTTGGCTAAACAAATGATCTCACAATGTGTTGACTTGGCTTACTTATTTACACAAGTGTTTTTGTTGGAATCGAACTTTACGTTCAACAGGTCAATATGTTCAGACATATACACCTCTATCCACGTCGCAGTAAGTGTGATTCATAATTTGTTTTGGGACTCGAACCATACGTTTAACAGGTCAATATGCTCAGACATAAACAAGTTTTTTTATGCCCTGTAAGTGTGAAACATAGATTATTTCTCTAGGACTTGGACCATACGTTTAAGAGGTCAATATGTTCACACATATAAATGTCTAATCATTTCACAGTAAGTGCGTAAAATTTTTGTACTTCTCTTGGAATCAAACCATAAGTTTAATAGATCAATATGTTTGGACAGTAATTTAACGTATCCACGTGATAAGTTCTATCCGTCCTTAATGATTGTTTACCGCAATAGTATGTTATGTTCATTTTCTTTCCCCACTTGTTTCTCTTTCTTGTATCATAGAAAATATCTAGCCAAGCTCTTATTAGATAAAAGTCACGTTTCATCTGTTAGTAATATTTCAACCGAGTAAAAAATGTATGGTTTTAAGTGATTTAATATAACTAAGCTATGTCCATCTTTTGATATTATTAATATTAAAACTATTATTATATTTTGGGGGCTAACCATTTTACTTGTTTTTTATTATGCTAATTTGATTTTATGGGTGGTTCTCAGACTACAGGCAATTTTCATGTCCACACTCTTCAAATTGCACATAGTGCTATAGTTTTATTTTATTTTTTAGATAAATTATTTCTACCATAAATATGCAAGTTAAAATTAAATGTAAGTATGCTTTAACAGCGTATTTAATAATATTCGGCTATAAAAATATGTTAAGAAGTGGTAAAACTGTAACTACCGTGGTTTTTAAAAATGAATAAGAGCCACGGTAATTACAACTATTTAAAGACATGGTAATTACATTTCAAAATCATAAGAAAAATTATTTACTTTAAAAATGTCTTTATAAAATATATTGTTGACATAATGTAAACAGGCAGTATTATGCTAATAAATCACAGGAACAAAATCGTTCACAAACAATTATAACCTGTGTTATAAGCAACCATGGTAATTTCAATTATAAAGATACATACCAGAACACGTGATTTCTTTTGATGGTAGAAGCAGACTCACCTTGAATAACATGAAACTCACTGCCTTTTATTATCAGCAGGCATGCCAAAAGACTTTCGATGAGGAAGAAAAAAAAAATTTGTTACACTAAATTTCTCTACGATTTGTTTTCATTTCGAGCATGGTAATGACAAATAACAAAAGGACACAAGTCAAAATGCTCTGAAAATTAATACAATATTTTTTTTAAATTAAATATTGCGTTTTATTAACTATTCACTAGTATTGAATGCATGTATTTATAATTTTTATCCATACACTTATTTAAGGTAAATATATTAACCAAAAAATGTTAAAATCCGATTTCTGGACTTCCATGGTAATTACAGTTTTACCCATAATATATCTAAAAAATAAAATAAAATTATAGCACTATGTGCAATTTGAAGAGTGTGGACATGAAAATTGCCTGTAGTCTGAGAACCACCCTTATATAATGTGAAAGAATAAAAATACTAAACTGTTTAATATCTTTTTTACTCGGTTGAAATATTACTAACACATGAAATGTGACTTTCATCTTATAAGAGCTTGACATGATATTTTCTATGATACAAGAAAGAAAAATAAGTGGGGAAAGAAAATGAACATAACATACTATTGCGGTAAACAATCATTAAGGACGGATAGAACTTAGCACGTGGAAACGATAAATTATTAGAGTGAAAAGGCAAGAACAAACTCCTCACATAAAGGTAGCTTACATCAAAAGTCACGGTAAGGGTAGAAACTATGATGGGATTAAAAAAAAATACACACATATATATATATATATATATATATATTGATCATGATTTGATTAATATCCAATAGCTTTCATCAGAGCTGCAAGTGAAAGTCTCTAGGAATGATAGAGGGTTCAATATATCAGGGAAGTCTGTTCGTACCACGGGCTTCTAATAACAACACACGAGTACAGACATCTGGTTTCTATTCTGAGTGAGATCAAACTGTTTTTTATACACTTGTTCTTTTTCATTATTCCTCCTTGTGTATTGATATGGTAAAGTGTTGCCCTCCACTCTGATCCGAGTGGGGGATAAACTCGTGCTATAAATATCTCTGGAATATTAAAGTTTTTCAATTTTTTTGTGAGGGGGTAATCCTTTATTTGGCGTCTCTTGTACTTAATTATTCTTGAAGTTTTCGAGGAAATAGAAATAAAAATTACTTCCTTCATAACTTCCTTACAAAAAAAATTAAACCATTTTAAATATTTGCATTACAATTTCTAGTTCTATATAAATCGTGCAATACATTTCCCTTATGTGTGTTGTACCGTTCTCAAGAATAAATATACTTTTTAAAATAATCACTTTTCTTTTCAAGAAATAATTTAAAGAACGCATATTGGGTTCAATGTCAAAATTATTATTTGTTATCAGTTATTAAAGTGACCGCACTTATTGATCATGCATCAACGCGTAAATTATTGGGTTTAATCCTAGACAAATGGTTAAAAATAATGAAATATGTCGAAGATGGACAGTATGGGCAAGAATCATGTAGTGCCTACCTAATGAATAATGAATGACTATCCACCTTCGTAGGAATGAACCACAATGGAGGTAAACTCATAATTAGGAGATGACGTATTAATCCCAAAAAGTATTAATTGTACAACAAAAATTACCGATAAGTAATTTTGAAAATTGACCATGCCCAGCCCATATAAAATTATACTTACTGTGCGCAGCAGTTTCTATGGAATCTAAGAGCTCCATTGCTACCTACATATTATGTTATAATTTGCTTAAACATTTTTTCTTAGAAGACCAATTATAAAAATGAAAGTTATCGGC
This sequence comes from Gerris lacustris, assembly GCA_951217055.1. Taxonomy (NCBI): domain Eukaryota; kingdom Metazoa; phylum Arthropoda; class Insecta; order Hemiptera; family Gerridae; genus Gerris; species Gerris lacustris. The sequence continues at coordinate 38,874,387 of OX578281.1, forward strand.
TTAAAGTACATTAAAGAAATTGCAAATCAATTAATCTTCAGAACATTGATTTTAGTGTTATTGATATGTTATTCGCTAATTGTCAAGTTTATAAACTATTTAGAGAATCTCTAAGAGCTGGGCAATAGTTCTCTCCTGACTATTTCCACACCAGAGCCCAAAAACACTTTATTTTAGCACAGTGACTTAGAAATCGTTCACTCTCATATTAAATAATAATCTATTGTTGTGAAAGTAACAATTGATCTTTACTGCTGCACGTGTCAGGTAATGAGGATTTTTTAATGCATTGATTGTTTATTGTTTTCTTTTTAAATTATTTAGAAGAAAATATTTTAAAACCCTTGATCGAACAAATATTATTAATTTCACCTGAATTGATCTATCTTTAAACATTCACGCCATTTTACTCATCATAAATGTATCAGCATCCTTTTATAAATTGTTTACATAGTTTCACTTTAAGGAGGGAAATTATTAATTTATTTCATAAAATAATGTGTTTATTTAATTTTTTTTTTTAATAAGGTAATAAAAAATAATAATTGAGAATGTTTTTTGAACCGTAACTGACGTTTTATTTTTTTTTAATTTCATATTCTTGTAACAGACAAATCATCTCAATTAAATTTTAAATTTAAAATAAACTTAATGTATTTATACCGAAGTATAAACATTTATACTATACAAAATTAAAATTATTATAATCATTAAGGGATAGAACGGAGAAAGAGAGAGATGGGAAAATGTAAGAAGTTCATTAAGTAATAAACTACATAATATACATGGCTTTAATTTTTAGAATGAATTCAATAATTATGTATGAATTGAAAAAAGTCAAAAGTGTATGTCAAGACAAATGCAAACATACTTATAATGAATGAGGGAGAGTGTAAATATTAGATATGAATGGCCTTATTCTTGTTCTTAATATGATAATGAAATAGTAAATAATAATAGAATGAATGTAATCATATAAATGAATTAAGAGTTGGAGAATATAGTAGTAGATAGTAGTAATACGCTTTTTAGTTTATAGGTTTGCATTTACTCGTACATAGTATGCTCTGATTAACTCTGTTTACATTATTGAGTTCATTCAGGGTATTGTAAATAGACAGAGAGTCTATTAATGAATGGAAATACAAAGTGGATACAGAAAGAGAGTTTTATAGTTTTAGTGCGGGAATATTAAATTCCTAAACTAGTAAAACCAGTTCTACAATGAACTTTCACTCCGGTCTGAAGAAAACATAAATAAATAAAAAATATCGAGATACAAAAAATAATATTTATAATTTTTAATTAAATATACTATTACATATCTAAAAAAATAGTAAGTACATTATGCAGATTTTAAATCTTTAATTAAGAAAGTACTAGCTTTGTTATAATAATATAAATATCACTTATCACAAACCACTGCTAAAGTGTAAACAATTAAGTCGTAAAAAAGTTAACTCCAAAAATGTGGGCTGAGAAACTGATGCACAAATCCACAACGATAAAACGACTTTTAGTTTTAACGAATTTGTACCTCTTTAACTAAGAGGGAAAAGAAAAAAATTGGGCCTAAACTAAACCCGAAGAAACGAAATTATAAAAGTTTTATTATAAAGAATAATAGGGAAAATTCAATTTGGCCACAATCAATAAATGCGCTAAAAATTTCGTTATTATAAGCGTAATGTACTCAACTCATCTATTCCTTGATAGAACAGAATTATCTTGTTTTAATAATTTTGTTTCGAACTCTGTTGATAAAAATTCTTTAAAAAAACAAAACAAAATCACTAACACGTAAACTATTTTGATACCAATTTTCAAAATAAGCAACAAACCAAAAAAACTTTATTTTATTTTAATCATAAATCAGCTGCGAGGCTATTTAACGGACAGCACTTGTTATATTTAGGGTGACGCCTTACACCCACTCACTGGGAACAGGTCCAGCCTCACTGGAATTATAATATTACATTCATATCTATATCTATCAATTGTCACAAATCTTTCAAAAAATAAAGTCTAATCTCAACTTAGAATCAAAAGGTAGGGAGAAAAATTAACAAGATATTTGTTTTAATAAAACTTGTTTATGTCATCATAGAAAGAAAACAATCTCAGAAGATGTGAAAATACGTAAATGAATAGAAGATGTAAAACAATATTTTAAGAATTGGTTCAATAAATTTGAAGATGTAAGATTCACGTGAGTTGTGATGCTTTCACTAGTGTGATGTCGAATGATATGATGAGGAAATAGCTCTTGCGTAGGAATCGAACAGATGAATTTTAAAGAAAAATATATAGACGAAAATAAACTCGAACACATATTAACAACTTTAACAGAAAATTTAGCGGATTGAAGAATATAAAAAACGATCTAAGAAATTAATAAAAAAAAGTGTTAATTAATAATATATCAGATACTAGTGAAGGTAATCCAATTAAAAAAGCTTCCTTGCCTCCTTATATTGTGATCCCACTGAGGAAATGCATAGTTTGGATCTGTTTTAATTTTTAGTGGTGCTACATTTATTTTAATGCAAATTTAAATGTGCGTTGGCGGTGTGAAATCAATATGGAACCATCGTGGGCTACTTTCAACAAACCAAACAAATTTCTTCAAATTTCGAGATGATGGAGCTGTTAATAAAAAGTTTTTTATATAACAAGTTTGTGCGTATTCGAAAGGAAGCAATGCAGACAGGTTGGAATTAATTTGGGATTAACAGTGGGCTGTGGTTATGATCTCCCATCCAAATTTCATTAAAATCAGACGAGTAGTTTTTAAGATATAGGGGTTCGTAAGAATATTTCCGGGCAGACAGACACGAGACTAGAAATGTTCCCTAATGTCCGAAACGGATTTCTTCTTTTTCGGCCAGGAATTTTTAAATTTAGATTATGTCGCTCTTTATAATTATCTCAATACCTTAATAAGTATTAATAATTTGAATATTATCTATATAAAGACCAAATAAAGATACTTATAAGCGACTAAATAAATTTGGAGCAAAACTAACAGCCATTTTGAAAACAGAATCAAAAGGGTTTCCTTCATTAGTAGCAACTATAAAGCTCGTAGTTCAGTTATCGTAAATATATTTTCATTATTGTTACCATGGGCTTATGTAGATGAAGACACATTAAAAAAGTAGAAATGTCGAACATTTAGGATTGGTTTAATATATTCATATTCATGAATACTGCGTTAAACAACTGTGTAAAATAAAGTGTGTTTATTCGGTAAAATGTCAGAGCATTCAATAGACTTTTAATTCATTTAACATACTTCCGATACTTTCACTTGCAGAAAGAATTTAATGTCTATAGATTGAACATTGAACCAAACATTTATTTTTCGTGGCGGAAATCTAAAATATCCCGATGCAACATCTACTTCTCCCGGAATATCTAACATCGGAAATTTAATATCTCCGGATCGTATCCCGGAACCTCCAAGCAAATCCATAGATATTCGCCACAGACACCAAAGAAGATAAATAACGAAGTGAAATTGATAAATCAAAGAGCTAAAATCCAATAAACTATAGAACTAACTAAAAACACCGAATTAAAAAAATAAATCGTTTTAGGTGAATGAACTTTATAAAAATACTTTTTTTGTACTTTTTTAACACAATATTATTCATATGGAATGCATTCAAAACTCCGAATAAACTCTCCAATAGAAAATAATATTTACAAAAACAGACTAAGATTAAAACCACAAAACTATGAAGGCGAAAAAAATGAATGCACAACTCGCATAAATTGTTAAGTATGTAGGCTTCGTAATAGATCTTTTAATTTAAAAAAAAAAAATTGTACAAATAAGATCTCGCTTATCCAAACTATCAAAATACATATTATAGTAAAACAAAATTAATCTTGCTGCTAAAAAAAGAAAGTCGTGAGCTATCATGTTACGTTAAAAGAATACATTTAATGTAATATCTAAAGCTGTAGTTATTCTGAGCCAAATTATTAAGAAATAAGACAAAAATCCCTTGAGTCATTTTTTTGTCAATTCCTAGTCTGCAAAGATTTACTTTCTCGGTGACTTTCACATATCAAAACTTCCTCGTGTTTCCTCGTGTTATAATATTGCTAACAGAACTAATTTCTTCAAATTTATTGATCAGCCTCTAAAATGAAGTCTCGATAAGTATATAAAGAACCACTACTCCCGCATAACTCTCATCGTACCCCGGTACCTGTAATGCGTTTTCAATATCATAACATGCTGCTCAGTTGTAAACCGCTCAAATAACAATGTCTCAATCAATCGGAGTGATATTAAATAACACAAATTATTATAATAGAACTGCCAAAATTTAGTTACCAAGTTTGTAATTCATTCAGTACACAAATAGGTTCTAATTTAACAAGCGGACAAGTCCATTAAATAGCATAATTTTCCCAGCCGTTTCAAGATGGCGGCCATTTAAAAGTTTGTTTTAGTTATAACTTTTGAACCATTTATAATAATGACAAAATGTATTATAATGTGAAAACGTGCATTTTTGCCGTCCAATCACAATGAAACTACTCATTTAAGCCTCTAGCTAACACCGTTCCTAAGATATAGAAATTTGGAAGGGGAACATTTATTTCTTAAAAAATATGTTACTTAAGAAAAAATTATTTCAAAATGTTTTTTTTTAACAAACAAATCTATGATTTTTTAAAAATATAGAGGGAAAGGGGAATAAAAACGTAATTTTTAAGAACACATGTATGTGTACAAAAAGAAACCAAATATATAGGCGTCCTTACAACAAGACAAGACCCCATCCTTAACATCCCACATTACGCACTTCCTTTAAAAATAAATGTTCAACCCCTGTTGTTGTGGGGGATGGTTTTTCGAGGCTTCCCTATATAATCCGTGGGTTATTACATATAAAATAACTGCAAAGTTTCAAATTTTTGTGTTAAATACTTTCAGAGATCAGGTGCATTAACGACACACAGACAGACGGACAAATGTAGAAAATTATATGGGTGCTTGGTCCACATCACGAAAACCGGCGCTTATTATTATGGAACACCCTATAGTTCATTAAATGTTTTATTTTATTAAAAACAAAAATGACTGAAATACTAATTGAAATCTGCCTAAAATTGTTATAATTAGAACGAAAATCTATTATTGTGCACAAGTTTATTTCCTTCTAAAATAGATTTTTCTAAGCCTGAAAAATTCTTTAAAATTTACTTTAAAGGAAATTTTTCCATTGAAGTCTATACTAAATAAAGAGTTTCCTTTGTATTCCTTTGTTTTTGTTTTGATGTCTTGTTAAAAAACAAATGATTTTTCCTGATAAGTCTAGTGAGTTCTATTTTTCCAGCAAGTTCATTGTTTTTCTTTTCACTTCTTTATACTTAAAGTTAAAAAGAAAAGCTTTTCAAAGAGAAAAACAAAGATAAAGTAAAGTTTTTTCCTAATCCTTTGTTTTAATTCGGAATGAGCTGTTCAAACATCTGCTCGCATTTTCATGCATAAGATAAAAACCAAATCAGGGAATAAAATAAATATAAAACAGTAAAATCAAATAAATAAACTTTAATCTCAGATTAAAAAAGGTAAAAAAAAAAAATTGGAATCATTTTGTTGATCATTCACTATGAAAACTTTTATTTCTTCTGAAAAAACTTTTTACTATTTCCTTGAATACAAATAAACTCAATTTATGGTTGAAATGTAAAGCCGGAGAGAGAAACGTATTGATGTATTCGTATGTTATTGTTTTCACTTAGTCTGATTCTATGCTTAATTAACTTAAATTTATCTCCTCCTATTTCGGCTTTTTCAAGGCTAAAAACATTTCTTGAGAAATGTGTTTAAACCGAAAAGCAAATATATCTCTATTTGCTTCGGGGAAAGTTTTGTTTGATAACGAGAAACCACATCAATCAATCTATATTTGATTTTTATCTACGATTGATACGAAATATAAACATTATATCTCTGTTTAGATGCGTAGAAAGTGATTATTTACGTACTTGTATACATTTTTTCCATACTCGACGCGTAATGTACTATAACATAATAATTATTATGTTACACTACTTCATATAATTTTTGTAAAACGGTCATTTTTGATAAATGGTAATTACCAATTACCTTCTTATTGATTTAAACTTTCCTCTTTGGGTACGTTTTCCACTTATCTTTTAGCGAATTTTCGAAGAAGAATATTAAGCTTTTGAAAATTTTCTCCATGGAAATTTTGACAATTAAGGGTCAAAAATAGCATAAAAACGTGTTTTTTCCATTTTACCTTTTACCCCCCTCTTATATGAAAATATGACAAAAGTGTACATAACAACAATTACTGTACTCTTAAAGGGCTTTCCAACGACATGCATCTTGAAGGGTAAATACTATTTTGACTTTTGTAGCCCGTACCTCTGTGTACCAATTTTTTTCCATCCAGATTCTAAACCAAAATTTTCCTATATTATCATAAGCCAATAAATAATACGCAGGTTTCTTTGAAAATTCGCTCATTAAATCATGATACGTGACTGGACTGTTATATTCAAAAGACAAGACCATAGGGGAAATTGAACATATTGATTATTGTAGTTGAATCTATAATATTTTATCAAAAAAACATCTTTAGCCTTTTGTTAATACTGATTCTCTTTCTTAATAAACGTCAAGCATCGTTATATCAGTTTGGAATAAGTTAACCTCCGTATATGGTTGTATGTTTGGTTTTTGTAAACTTTCGTATAATGAAGATCCACATTTGACATTAGTACATCTGCTATATTTTTTTCACAAAAGATTAAATCCCTTTGTCTTAATATGTAATTTATAGATAGGAACATGGCGTTCCTATCTATCTCTTGTACAAAGTAACAAGTCAGATTAAGATTTCGGATCTTTATCTTTTCTAGACTTAAAATAGACATTTTGTCTCTTTGTCTTAAATACTCATTAAATAATAAACTAAATCATGTCTCCTACAAAAAGAAGAATCGACTTCTTTTTGTCTTAAGGTTTTTCTTGAAAAAGGAACATCATATCTCTTAAACAAAGAAGAGTAGGCATCCCATTTTCTTGTTAGTAGTTCATTAGAAGTAGGACCATCATATATGTTTAGCATGACTACCAACTACAAACATATGACGTATATAACTAAAACATGACACGATATCCCTTTGTCATAAAGAACAACATATGCTTGAAATTTAATTTATAAAGAGAACTTCTAATTTTTTTCTGGTGGAAGAGAATCGTCGTTCAAAGTAAAATACCTTAAGTGTTAAAACATATAATTAACTTCCGCAGAATTTTAAACTTTTTCACTTTAGACCCGTCTAATATTAGACCTAGTATAAGAAAATATATAATCAAAAAAGATGTTTGTTTTAAGACTGAAAAAGAAGTAATGTGTTTATATTTATTCTTTCGTATCTTTTTATAACTAACTACTATGATCAAACTGATCTTGACCCTCGCCGAGAAAGATCTTGTTTTTAGTCAGGAAAATATAACTAAAAGTCAAAGAAATGTAAAGAAGAGAAACTAGTGGAAATAAAGAAGAGTAACAAGTAATATAAACAAGGAATACATTATGACTGTGTGGTCGAGAGAAGAAAAATTAAAAACTATGAGACATGTTGGTCGTTTCTATACAGACTTTTTACGAACGAAACATCGAAAATTTCTTATTGATTGTACAATAAAAAGTAATAAGTTTACAAATTTTATTATTATTGTGGACAGAAACAAGGAAAGATATCGTAGTAGTTATTACAATTTTTAAATTATTTAGTTGAAACATCACAGGAAGATGAATGATAATGACAAAGACCTTGAATAAAGTTTAGCTAAATATATTTAGTTTAACATTAAGTTTTTTTTATAGTTTTCTTGTAATTCCTACTTTTGTTAAATGAAAAAGAATTGTTATGACAATTTTCGTTGTTGGATTGGAGGTGTTTCTGTTATTAATTTCTTCTGTAAATAAAAGAATACGTTACATACAATGAGAACATTTTTGATTTTGTTGAAGTCTGTTTCCGTTATTTACCAACGAGGTATGAAACGTAAATATTTATTGAGAGTATGTAGGATTTTTAAACTCAACTGTATGAAAGTGTTTGCTTCCTAAAATATTCATGTAACATTGTGCCAAAAATAAAAATCCTAAAATAATTGAGGGCGACGCACAACTATTATGTATATTTACACGAATAAAAAAACAAGTTAATATAAAAAAAAAATTAAAGACCGTATGATTTGGTTTTCATAATTTTGGGTTCATATATCATTTTATGGAAACTTGTTCTAACTTAAAAAAAAAAAAATAAAATAAAAAATAAGAATGAAGATATATTTTAATTGATGCCTAGGAAATTAAATAATTAAAAGCTTATGAAATAATTTATTAATTATGTTATACTGTAGAAGCAGAAGAAAGAATGACATAAAAAATGTTTGGCTTTGAATTGACACTATTTGTTATTATTAAAAGTTTTTATACGAGTGCATTAAGACATAAAATTAAAACTTGTGCATTAAATATAAAATTAAAAAGTCTACCAACGAGTTGATGAGCCGAATGCGATGCAGTTTGCCATACCCTAAGGATAAATCTAGAAATGAATTGTAGTTCTAACTTTAGAGGCGTTGTCCCCAAAAACTCTAAAAAATCTTGGGAAAAATAAGTTCTCAAAAACGATTCCTATAAGATTTGGATTTAAACATAAATTTTGTATGGTCTATTTAAATACAAATTTAACCATATCAGTCGTAACATTTAGTTTCAGATTTATTGATTATAATAAATCTGATTTAGCTAAAAAATCTATAACTAAAAATATAAACAATAACGTGTTGAATACGTTTTCAATATAATATATTTTTTAATATATTAATATTATTTAAAAATGTCAGCAATTTAGTGTGGCGCATAGATTCCTCGAGTTCTATCGAGCGCGTACATTAAACATGATTAGTTTTAACCACCCATTATTGTCTAATAAATTCAATTTTCTCCGCTTTTTATTTATATCGGTAAAAATTGTTTTGTTTATTTCATGAATAAAAGTTTCAATTCAGCAATATTTAATGCGTAGAGAGTTGAAAATTAAATACCAGCAAAATATCCTTAAAATCGGGCGCGTAGTTTTTTTTTTTAGATATGTTAGCATCAAAAATATTTAACGACAGACAGACTGACAAATTGACAAACCGACAGATACGAGACCAAAAGTGTTCCCTGATGTCTGAATCGGATTTTTGTCTTGAAATTTTTGAAATCGAAGACAACGTAACAAAATCGTTTATCTACGATTGATACGAAATATAATCTGTATCTCTGTTTAGATGCGTAGAAAGTGATTCTTTGCGTACTTGTATTCATTGCGCATGCACGTTTCGTAATTCCTCTTTCGTTCCGCCTTAGTGCGGTACAAATGAAGACTCCTTCACCTTACCGCACGATTAGCGAGGTTATTTACATTTAGCAAAACTAATTTGCTGTTTGTTTAATTAAAGTAACTGTTTATATCGAGTTTTTAGTGAAAAACAATTATATTTATGTCATTATGACGAAAATGAGGAGAATAATACGCCTCCCGAAATAATTCATTCGGCACAAAAAACAACTAATGTCATTTTTATCAAAAGAGAAATACGAACTTACATACAAGTTTATTAATTTTTTTTTCTGTATTTATTATAAAAATCCAACAATCCTAGATAAAGTACGGTACGTAACTAGTGCGAAAACTGCATTTTGCTTTACTCGTGTGGTTTTACTACCCTCGCTGTCACTCGGGTGCAAACTCCACACTTACATGCAAGATTCTATGCTAATGTACTATTTTCGGAACGATCATAGTGCTTCTGTTACCTTTGATAGGCTTGGAAGCAATAAATAAAATTAGATATTACGGAATTTAAACTATTGCTATGTTATGAGTAGGCTTTGTTTGAGGTTGACGAACAGATTTTATTCTACTTTTTCTCGTCTATCTACTTAGTTACTATTGTTTTACGTGGCTGTATAAATTGCTTTCCCACGCGTTGCGGTTTTAATCGTTACTTCTTAAGTTGTATTCCTTACTGATTGCAGGAGAAACAAACATACAGTTGATATTTTACTCAATTATTCATCCCTATATTATTCTATAACTAATGATTTTAGTAATACTAATAGAAAGAATTTAATCATATTTTCACATCTCTCGAAAAATTAAAAAGATCTAGCGGTACTTTACGGTACCATGGGAAATAAACAAAAATTAAAAACAACAGCAAACAAAACATAAAAGATACAGCTTTTAAAGACTACTATTAAATTATACTCTCTAGTTATGAATATACAATAAGAGTTAAATAGACGAGGAATTAGAGAATATAAATAGTTTTAGTAAGATAAAAAATAAATCGGTCCGACAAACTCGAAGAAAATTTTTTATGTACATAGAGATAGTGAATTTAAATCCTATAAGATCTCATGTAATTTTAACTTCACTCATGAAATTTTAGTAATGCTAATAATTGTGAGGTAGAAAGAATTTAATCATATTTTCACATCACCCGAAAAATTAAAAAAACATTTAGCACAAAACCATATAGTTGTTAAACATATTTAAAAAATACTCTGCCAATTAATGTGGCACATAGCTTCCTCGCAAAGAAAAGACCAAATTTAGAAAAATACCTCGATAAACATAATCAAAAAGTTGGAACGGCGCTGCACTGTTCCTGTAAATATTTAATAAAGTTGAAGATATTTAAACATTTGTTGGAGTAACAAAGCCTCCAACAAGCACCAAAAGTTAGCGCACATATAATTAATTTAATAAACAAATATAAAACAGCAACCAAATCGTAGAAACCCCTGTATAAACGGTTTTTTTTTATTTTACCCCCCTCAAAACTAAAAATAACACAAAATAGAATATAACAAAAATTAATCTACTATGCAAGAGCTTTTCAACGATATACATCATATTATAAAAGATTAACTTTAACATTTGTACCCCTGTACTCTGAGGTACCAAAGTTATATTTTTAAAAACAAACAATACAAAAGGGCATTCATTTAACTAATAAATACATATAAATAAAAAACCTAATATCAAAAAAGTATTTAAACCCTTTAACCTACAACAAATTTATAAATCGGTACAAAAGTATATGTACAACATTTTTAAAAAATCAACAAATAAAATAGCTTTAATGTACATATCAAGGCCTTTAAAATGATATACGACACAATATTAAAAACAAAAAGAAGTGGTCACGTGACACGGCGCACGGGAAAAAGTTTACTCTCATGTTCTCAGCAAATAAGATGAACTAATGAAATAAAATATACTCAATTTAAAGAACATTAGTGTGAGGTTCAATCGCCGCAATCAGAAATAAAATCGGCCAACTATTATAGAAACTATGGCCATTCAAAGACAAAAATGGAAAAAAATAAAACCAAAAAATAACAAAATTATCACCATCTAGGGTACAACCGATGATGATACGACAAAAACTCATAGGACTAAAGTTGTAGATCTTTTAAAATCAGTCACCACTTGTGCTATCCATTTTCTAATACGACTTACCTTTTAGCCGCAATATGCCCCCAAACCAGCTTAAAAGTCAAGTCACCCATTTTTATTTTTTTAAGGGTGGAAGGAGGGGGAAAAGTGAACTTTGTATAATTATTTTGGTCCACAATATGGACGTTGCGCGTCGAATGGCGCAAACCACATGTCTCTAGCTCTTCTGGAAGTGGGTAAACATTAATGTCAGTCAGTGAGTCAGTTAGCTATGCGGCTTTATAATATAAGACATATTAATTTAGCACGATTTAAAGTGCGCAGAAGGTTGAAATTAGGCAGGAGTTATCTGCATGCTACTTTTGACCAACCATAACAATTTCATAAAAATCAGATGATTACTCTTAAAGATATGGCTGTAAATAAATGTATGTTTGTGAGCATGTGGATGACAAACAAATAAGCGCAGAAGGTTGAAACTTATATGGGACCAACAATGGGCTAATTATAACCTACCATCCAAATTTCATTAAAATTGGACGTGTAGTTTTTAAGATATGGTGGTTCGCAAAAATTGAACGACAGACCGACAGACCGACAGACCGACAGACCGACAGACCGACAGACCGACAGACCGACAGACCGACAGACAGACACGGAACCAAAAATGTTCCCTGATGTCTGAAACGGATTTCTGTCTTGGAATTTTTGAAATCGGAGACCTAAAATTTTTTCGTCCTTCAGAACGATCACATAGCTTCCGTTACCTTCGGTAAGCTCGGAAGCAAAATAACCACGGATGGCTTTCGGCAAAATCAGATTTATTTTCTTCAATATTTCAAAACCTGGGTTTTTCTCAAGATTTCTACTTATATATGGTTAGATTAATGTTTAATGGTCTACATTTTAAAATTGTTATTTTTTAATAATAATACTACATTTTATTTAAAAATAATTTTACATAAAAGAAATGTTACAATAAATACATAATTAAATAAATATTTATTTAATAGCCACAAAAGCTATTTGCTTGAACGTGGCTAAAAAAAGCTAATACGTTTAGTTTAGTTAAAATCCTCAAAACTGATATCAGAAAATATTTTTTCCCCGTTTTTCAGAGTTTACTAGGCGGTACCGCCCCCGAAGTTAGAGCTAAAATTAATTTCTCGATTTTCGCCTCGGTGTATCATTTTTTTGAATATAGTATATTATGCTAAATTTTATCGAATCCTTAAATTCATCAAAATCGATTATTTCCGCCATGACACTACTTTTTTCTTTATATGTATATAACAAAGTTTACGCCTTAATAATTAAAACTTAATTTTTAAATCCGACATTCAGTCTCATAACAATCTTCAGTTCTCGTAAGTAACGTCTCTTAAGTGAATCATCTTGGTGTCCTGTGTCCTTTATTGTGTCCTTCTTCACCTACTTCTAGAACTTTTGATGACTGTGGTGGTGAAATCCAGTTTTAAAATTTAAGTTCTTTTTTTAGAGGCTTACGTTTTTATTTTTCTAAAGAGATGGCGATAACCTTAATAAAGTTGTATAAGTAGTTTGTTCTTGATAGATTTTTTAGGTGTAATTGAAAGTAATCAAATTTAATTAATTTTCATAACTTTATTTGTGAGACGTTTCGACGCTTTGTCTAAGTCTAAGGTCATCTTCTTATCACATATTTTCTTACTAAAAATGAAAAACATATTTACAATAGTATTAATTCAAAATTTCCAAATCTTTTTTCTTATTGTTTAAATTTAACATTATAATTACAATATACATATTTTCCGACAATTTAATGATACAAACTATTATATAAACTATAAAATTTAACTTACAATTCAGTGTAGCATGATTGAGACTTTTTACAATTTCTTGTAATTTTACCGTTAATAAATAGAGAATTAATCACAATGTATAATTATCTGGAATAAATATTAACTAATATTATACAGACAATAGTATGTTCTACATGTTTCCAGGTTTATATTAAGAAATATAAGATAATATAATAATAATTTAAAACGAAAAATAACGTAAACGTTCTCAGTTATAAATTGGTTACAAATTTTAACAAAATACGAATTATTAGAATAAATAATTTAAGTCGTAATTGCTATCATTATATAGATAATGAATTTTAAAATTTATTTTATGTGTGTACTCTGTGTTTTTTTACTGTTGGTGACTTGTTACTTTATTTTAACTGATTTTTAATCATTTTTAATTTATTGTAAAATATTCTGCGGGATTTTTATATGTATAACGACATGATTAACATGACGATCTCTCATGGAGGTGATTTATCAATTATAAGAAAAAAAATTGAAAATAAACCATTATAAATTATAAGTCTCAATCTTGCGCTACACTGAATTGTAAGTTAAATTTTATAGTTTCTATAATTAAAATGTCGGAAAATATGAATATTGTAATTATAATGTTAAATTTAAACAATAAGAAAAAAGATTTGAAAATTTTGAATTAATACTATTGTTTTTCATTTTTAATAAGAAAAAATGTGATAAGAAGATCACCAAAGACAAAGGGTCGAAACGTCTCACAAATAAAGTTATGAAAATTAATTAAATTTGATTACTTTTAATTACACCTAAAAAATTCATCAAGAACAAACTACTTTTACAAATTTAAAGGTGTTAAAGTTTAACAACTTTTATCACTTAATAAAGTTTTAAACTATTCCTCTTTGACTGATACTTAAAAGGTGAACTTAATAATTTAAATTTCCATTACATCGACAAAGAATTCCTGTTTACAATTCGATACACCCAATGTAGCTAATTTTATAATACCTTTACTTTACATAAATTACGTATTCGTATTAAAATGAAATATAAATTTAAATCCTACTTCACTTTCCATTTCTCACTTTTACCTTATACAAAAAATATTTTATGATCATCGGAACAATCTTTGGATTACTTTTAAGAGACGAAGAAAGAGAGGCAGGGGGGGGGGGTGTTAAAGAAATATTCAAATCACAAAATAATTGATTCATCATAAAGTGATTGACCCCGACCTCGCAGCATTGATTGATTGGTTGATTTTCACATTAAATTATTCTGATTATTTTACATGTCAGACTGCAAATTCTCTGGCACAATTACAATACTTCCTCATTGTCTCGAGTAAAAAAGCGATAAAAAGTCAAAGGGAGTTAAGAGAAAATCAAAATTACCAGCTTACATACACATGTTCTTTAAACACGTATTGATTGCATTTTAACACGAATTATCTTTACAGATTTAGTTTTTTGAGACACCAGAAATCATCACATCTCTTTGTCTTTAGATCTTTTTATTAGATCAACTCATAAAGTATAGACTGTTGCAAGTGCTAATAAAAAAAAATAGCTTAAACAAAAGCAGTTAAAACGTCAGACTAATATCTAATGTTAGAATGTCATTAATTCTACTTTCTGCTTATTTGAATTGTACTATTTTAAACTTTTTTTCAGCACCATTTAAAAGACTAAAAGTTATTGCTTTTTTTAATATTTTATTTTCTTAATATTAGAAAGAGACGAGAAAAAGAAAGATAATGACACTTTAAATCAAACAAGATTGCAATTAAAATTAGGAAAAAACATATTATATATAACTAAAAACATAGTGGATTATTTTGGCAAGAGACTATTTTCCGTTTCTTTACCTCACAGACAGTTCCTTAAAGAAACTGACAGCTGCCGACTCAGTTACTTCCCTGTCTGGAGTTTTAAGCTAACCTTTGACGTTTTATGTCCAATTAGTGTTTTAAGGTCTACATTCAAGGTAAGGTTTAAGGGCATCTTAGAACAAAATATATGTTACTTTCTTTTGTCGAAGAATTCATAATTATTAATTATTACATGAGAGTGATGCGTATTTACTCACTGGTGATTATTATTAGCGAATTTTTGAAGAAAATTAAGCTATTGCAATGGCTTCAAAATTTTTTTAATGCGTATTATTGCATGGTTTTAGACCACTCTTAAGTGCGACTCCAGCGATAGGCGCTGAGCGATAGTCGCTAAGCGTTGGTTGCTAGCACAAAATTATAAAAGTTTTCATGTTAAGAATCACTCGGCTAGGAAAACGATAACATGCAAACCCAGAAAAGGAGTCCTTACGATAGCCGCTGGGCGACTATCGCTTGAGTGTCTATCGCTAGAGCCGCGTCTAGGAAAATAAAGCTTTAATCAATTCCTGAAATTTAACACATTTTATTGTATGTATGAGTCACTCCAGACGATATCTCACCCTAGGATGGACACAAAAAATCCAAACAAATTTTAAATTGTCAATAATATCAAAAGAAAGGATGAGTTCCTTGGCCAGAAATTTTTGGGGTCCATTTAGGGATCAAATTTTGACAATTTAGGGTGAAAAATAGCACAAAAACGTTCATTTAACCCCTCTCTTATATAAAAATATGACAAAAGTGTACATAACAACAATTACTGTAATCTTAAAGAGCTTTCAAGCGACATGCATCTTGAAGGGTATATAATATTTCGACTTTTGTACCTCGTACCCCTGTGTACTATTTTTTTTTTCACCCGTCCAAAGTCTAAACCAAAATTTTCCTATATTATCACAAGCCTATATAATACGCTGATTTTTTTTTGAAAATTCCCTCACTAAGTCATGGTGGATGACTGGTCTTTTTTTTACTTTTGATCCAATCCAGTTTGGTTTCTTTATTAAATAATGAATATAAGAGTATTTTGGCGGTAATGAAAAATGTTTAATCGTAAAGTTCATTCACTTATAGCCTATGTTGCAACACCTACATCGTATGTAATTCAAATCATTTTCACAAACATTTTCCACACTGATGATCATATAATCAGTATGACACATATCAAGTACATATTATGACTAAAGTGGCTGATCCTTCCGATCTGTAGAAAATTCAAGCCTATTGCTGTAGTAACGAGACGTAATTGAAAACTAGATTTTTCCCGTAAAAGATGTTGAATTAAAAGAAACAAACTAATTAGAACTGTCTTCACAAGCAATTGTGCAATTTTGTTCATGTTAATTAAGTATATTGAAAACATTTATTTTCTAATATTCACATTAAAGGTAATACAAAAAGTAAAGATCGTGCATATAATTTAATTTAATAGTTAACTCAATAAGAAATTGCGATCGTGACGAAATTGCATTGAAATCAGTAGATTCGTGATAAATTGTGTGCTTTATTTAATGATCAATTCAGTTATTGGATGAATAGTTTTTAAAAGAAAGTATATGTTGTAGGCACGATTGAACTTTATAAACGTAATCTAGGTTTTAAAAACTAAAGCAAAATTCATTTTCCCAACAAAAAAAAAAAAGATTTTATACGAACTCGCTTTTAAAATAATGCTAAAACCAAATTTGATAAAATTGAACAGAACTTCCTCATATACATGGTAATATTGAATTTAAATTACAAAACATCATAAACATATTTAATACATTTATTAATAAACATTTAATAAAAACATTTTATCATAAGAGATGGTTTTCTTACTAGGACCGGTTTTGGATTTAATTTCCTGCAGGGTAACGTTTATTTTTATTTTAAATCCTATTTTAGAAGATTTTTTTTCGGGACAGCATATAATATATTTTATATATATATATATATATATATATATATATATATATATATATATATATATATATATATATATATATATATATATATATATATATATACAGTGTGTCCCAAGATAGAGTATCCGAGAGGAAAATTTTATTATTTTTGGGTTTTCGAAAAAAAGTCATTCTTTATAAAATTTAAATTTTCTGAAATATTACATTTTAGTTTGTTTTCTAAAAATAAGCAAACAACAACAAATCTGTTGATTTTTTTTTGTTTATAATATTTATATAATCTGTTGATTTTTAATATAATATTATTATTAAAAATAATATTTTTCAATACCAGTTAAAATAGGGTAGTTTACACTAAACAAAAAAAAGTTAGTTTACTCTTAACAAGCTCTTATCTTTCAAGCTATTACCCACTTGTTTCTTATCACTTATCACACTTGTTTATTATAAAAATCCAAAGAAAAGTATTTGTTGTTGTTAGCATATTTTTAGAAAACAAACTAAAATTTAATATTTCAGAAAATTAACTAAAATTTAATAATTCATGAAATAAATTAATATTTAATATTTATTCGTTTATAGCAATTCTGAACCACTTGTTTAAATAAGGGTAGTTTACTCTTGGTCATATTTTAAAATTTTCAAAAAACAGAACACCCTGTACACAAAATCAAGAAAACTTTATCATTTTTAGAGATTTAAGAACAAGCAGGAGTTTTGATAAAGAATGACTTTTTTTCGAAAACCCTTGGGACAAACTATATATAAAAGACTTATAAATACAAATTAAACTAAATTCTGAAATTGTTTAAAACAAAATTGGCGGAGCAATTTTTTCGCAATTCTTAAGAATTATTGTGGGGTTGCATCCCCTATGTTTATATTGCTAAAATTTATTTCTCGTTTTCATCTCTGGGTATGATTTCACATTTTATTGAACTGATTCAACTGAAATCAGTTTGTTATTACAATGTTTAAAAACCGCTGTTTGGACTTTGAACGTATAAATCCATCAAATCTCTAAATCTAAATTTTTACTTCGGCACAATAACTACTTTCTCTCAATATAAATTTGGTTAATGAAAAAATGTAGTTACTAGGAATGTGTTATGTTTGTGACGTAAAGCGCATAGGTTTGGTCGTGGGAGGCGACTGATGTTCAGATTGTAAGACTGAGAACACGGCCAACATCACAACACAATGCCACTCAAAATAGAAACAGTTGGCTGGATCTGCTTGAGTGGAGAACAAGTTTCTCTCAACTTTTCTTTAAAAAATAAAACTAAACAAAAATTTAATATTTTATACATAAATTATCAAATGTTTTTCTCTCAAAGGAAATTTAAATTAGTACTAGTAAACAAATCCTGTTGAAGTTTAACCGTTTGCTTGAGAGATATTTTGTGCCTAATAAAACCAATTTCCACGCTCACATACACATATACATATATATATATATATATATATATATATATATATATATATATATATATACATATATATATATATATATATATATATATATATATATATATATATATATATATATATGTGTGTGTGTAATAGGTTTTCCATTTGTTAGTTCTTTCGGGTTTTCACGGTTTTATTTATTTGTTATTCACAAAAATGGCAAATATCTTTTACTTACTATCAAAATAATTTCCAAATGTTCCAAAATAATGTAACATTTATAATATTTCTATATGTTATAATTTTAAATTGTACATAAACCAATTCTCAGACAGGGCCCTCGCTCTAGAGTGTCTCTCTCTACTGAGGGTTCTCACCAAATATATATATGTATAAATATAAAGAAAATAAGAAAATATAAAATACTTATGAAGTAAAATTGGACAAATTATTGACAATATTGTAAAATAAGGAAAATTGTAATTATGTATTGTTTTATTTATTTATTTTTATTTCTTTTTTTTTTTTTGTTCTTTATATCTCTTTTCGGTGGAATAAATATTATTATTATTATTATTATTGTTATTATTATTATTATTATTATTAAGTAAAAATAGGAAACTAAACAGATTGCGTTATAGAAAAAACACAAAACTATTTAACTTGCGGAACAATTTCAATAAAGGGTCCTCAGTAAAACCATTAAAGCTTAAAATAAACCAACACATGAGAATTTCGTAAAAACTAATTAAACATCGAGCCGAACGTCAACGAAATATATATTGTGTTTGGTAAAACAATTTCATCTAAAATTGGACTCGAACCCCAAACCTTTGCATGTTTCGAGTCTAAGTAGAAATAAAACACAGTTGGCAGTAGGAGTTCCAAAAGAGATTAAAAAAGATATTAGACAAACAGACTATTTGTAAAACGTGTACGGTCTTAACTCGTCCTTCACAACTATTTTAAATAACTTCTTACTAAATTTAAACTTCATTAACAGTATTTTTTATGACACGGGGTATTTTTAAATGCATTTCCATTTAAAGAACATCTAAAAATACGTAGATAAATCCACGCTCTCTTTACGCATTTGTGAGAGAAAACTTTATTTAATAAGTTTTTTGCTTTCGAGCTTACCGAAAGTAAGGGGATTAAGCTATGACCGTTATGAAGAACAAAACACTTTTATGTCACCGATTTAAAAAAAAGACAGAACTCCGTTCCAGATAACAGGGATTTATTTTTAGTTCCATGTCTGACGCTGAATTTTTGCGAACACACATAGCTTGAAACTTCTCGTCCTATTTTAATGAAATTTGGATGTTAGGTCATAATTAGCCCATTGTTGGTCTCAATATAAGTGCGCTCATTTGTTTCTCTTCCACATGTGCACAAACATACATTTATTTACGCCTATAGCTTCAAAAGCACTTATCTGATTTTAAAAAATTTTAACATAGTTTATCGAAAGTAGCCCGAAGATAAAGCCCCCCAATTAATTTAAGCAGTCTGCATTCTAAAATTTTGCTAAATTGATAATTTAATTCATGTAAAAAATCTAAACAATTTTGAAGGGTTTAAAAATAGACCGCCAATTAGT
This sequence comes from Gerris lacustris, assembly GCA_951217055.1. Lineage (NCBI taxonomy): Eukaryota > Metazoa > Arthropoda > Insecta > Hemiptera > Gerridae > Gerris > Gerris lacustris. Next base: position 38,894,541 of record OX578281.1, read on the forward strand.
ATAGCACATAGCTTCCTCGCATTCCATCAGGTACTTTATTGATTTAATGCTTTTACAAGCCATTATTGTTTAATTTATTTAATTTATTCCCTCGTTTTTTAATACGTCAACATCGTTTTGATTTATTACATGAATTAAAGTATCAATTTATAATTGTCTTGGTATGCATGGGTATTATATAGACCTAAACTCTCTCAGTGGTATTGAAAAATGACGAAGCAATTAATAATATTTTATTAAAAAAATCTCATTCTAAAGCGAAAAGTTTTTTTGAAAGGATATTTTTTAGAACCTGAATATTCTTTCAGTTTTGAGCTTATTAAGGCTAATAAGCAGGTCCGTTCCAGTCGGAATCAGTCATCTGAGTAAACTCTGTTGTAGTTTTGGACCGCTAGTCTGAAAAGTAAAAGTGAACCTCAGATCTACTACAAATCCGCTTCGAATCCAACTCGTAAAAAAAAGATAAAAAAGTTTAACTTTTTCTTACACTCACAGGTGAGATTAGAATCAAATTAACTGAAATAAGAACTGTAATTTATTTAATAATAGTCTTACATAATATTTACATTTATACTTAACTTTATACTCTACGTTTTAAATGTAATATTGCAAGAGAATTTCTATTAAGATATCATTAATAAAAAAATGAAAATACTTTTATTTTAGAAGGAAGTATAAAAGTACTTATTAACAATAAATTACCGTTCTAAAAGGTAAAAGGTCAAAATTAAAGACTCGGACATTAGTGAGTAAGGAGGACCTTTTTGATCACGATAAGTAAATGTAATTTCGAGAAACGATTATCGCTGAAAAATAAAATGCAAGTAGTTAATTTCTTTGAAGTTGTAAATAAAAGGTGTTTAAGATGTAAAATAGTTTTGCTAAATCTTTATTTTTGTTTATCTAACACCGGAAATTGTTTGCTTTAGCTGTGAGGTTTCATGCAAATCAGTACCGCGAAGTTAGTTCTTTTTTTGTCAGAAGTGTTTCTTCTTCTTCTTTTTGCTTTCGCTTTCCATCACTCAGGTTTCCAAATTGAACAGCTTCAAAGTCCTTCATCTAATTTACCATTCTTATGCATATATGTTTTATTAGGGCCTGTAGGTAAATCGAGGACCCTTATACATTCCTGCGCTTGTCTGTTTCTATTTGTCTGTCTGTAAAGCACCTAACCTCCGAAAGTACCCAATACAAAAATTTGAAACTTTGCAGTTAAGTTATATGTAATGTAATAGTAATAACCCAATCACAGAAAAATTATAGGAAGCCTCAAAAAATCATCCCTCAAAAACTAGAGATTCTACTGTAAAAAATAATAAAATTGTATTTCAAACTTTTTTTCTATCTCCAATATTTTGCTCCTATTGGGGGGCCAAAGTAGCATAATATAATAACCCTTCGAAAATAGTAAAAAAATAACACTTTTATCGTTATAAAATCTAAACGGGTTGAAATAAAGTAATGAAACTTGGGAGATATGTGCCATGTAAATGAATGTGTGATAAGCAGGTGAGGTCATTTTCTTATCATTAGTTTTGTGATTTACTGATAAACTGAAAATTAATGGTTTCTGTTTTACTGTCCTCTGTGAGACAGATCTCTCAGTTCTCCTATGGTCGGAACCTACAATAGTTTTTTCCTGACCTATTATTATGGCTAAACGTTATTCTAAGCCCGGAGAAATTCTAAGAATCCTTCAAAATTAAACGCAAATGAGTCCGGAGAGGAAAGTGTAAGTGAAAATGAGAGTGAGATTCTTCAAGGAAATGATGAGGAAACAATTCGTTGTGATGAACTGCTGCCGACGTGTAGTTTACCTAATGAAGAAGAATATTCAGATCCTTCACTTTCCTCTTCAGTTTCATGCGATGAAGAATTGACTTTGCGTCCTAGGACTAGCAGAAAGAGTGGAAGACAAGTAAAAACAAAGACAATACTAAGAGTAACTGAGTCAACTCTCAGTAAGAGAACCCTATAAAATGAGTGATGATTTTGCCCAATTATTTGACTTATTTAATATTATATAATCATTTCCCTATTTCTTCTTAATGGAAAATGCTAATTAAGCATAAAACAAGTTTAAATTATGTACAAATTAAATCTAATTATACAGAGAAATACTGCGGTCAAAATCACCGGTGGCCGTCTTTAAAGTAGTTTTGATTTCTTGGGCATTCTAGTGTTAAATAAATATAAAAATAATTATAAATTTAAGTTTGTGATTTAATAAATAATTCATGCGTTTATATATTGCGATCCCTTTGGCCCGTGGAAACGGGCTTAATTTTTATAAATATAAAGAGAAAAATAAGAGTAAAACTAAGAAAATTAATTTAGATAAAATATTTTATCTATTTAAAGACCATCAAATCAAAAACAAACATTTATTTTTATTGGAATAAATGTGGCTGCCTCAGCGTAGCATCCATCATTTCAATCACACAAACAACTATCATTTCGAGGTGCGTGCGTCATCGGGACACTACTCGATTATTCTAAGACTATATCACTTAAGTTTTTTAGTTGTGATGATAAATGTGTATTGCTTGAATTCTAAATTGTCCTAAGTTCCCTTGGAAAGGTCGAATTTTTCCTCCTACCCAAATTTACCCCGTCAAAGGTAAATTAATAATGTTTTACTGATTGATCAAGGTTAAACAAAAGTTAGTTATTTGACTTGTATTCAATATTCAATGGAATCAATAACTTGAATTATAGAACTTACCTATGCATTTATTTACGTAATTTCGTTCTTTTAGGCAATCTTCTCATCAAACATTGATGGAAATAAATTCACTAAATAAGAGGGAAGAATATTGTTTGTGTAAAATAAAAGCTGTGAGCTGTGAGTGTTGTGTACAAGATCCGTCAATCATAACTTATTTAAATGTATTCTTTCAAACATAAAATTTGGAAGAGTAATGATTTCTGCAATTGCGAAGAGTATTGCTTCCTTGGTTGCTTTCTTTATTTGTATAATTATTGTTATTTGCACTTTAATAATGTAAAATGCAGGTTACCTAGATTACCTAAATACTTTTTTGTCCAAAGAAATTGCATAAACAACCACATTAAATTTGCTATCAGAACACATAGAAAGGAGCAAAGAATACAAGGAAAGCCCCTTGACTACATATTAAGAATATATAGTATTAAATTTAATTAAAGGCAGATGGTGAGAGACCGGGCGGCTGTTTGGAAGTGTTTGGATTCGGGGGCTGCACCCTGATCTTGGCAGAGATCGGGCCTACTGGGCTTTTTTAAACACTTAAAAAAATATACAGTGGTTCTAGAGAAAGTCCTTGGCCTCAGGTAACTCGAGCTAAGAATATCACAGAATAATACAGACCCGAGGTACACCCATCCTCTCATCTATCTCCTTCAATTATAACTGCTCATTTTAATAATACATCAAACTTTGATTTCAATTTCTTGCTAGACCAACTTCGTATTCGTGTGGAACAGTATGTTTTGTAAACAATTTTACCTGAGTCGAAACCTTGAGAGAATGTTAGTTTTTAATGTTTAGACTGCAACCACGTGCATCTCAATGTTGTTTAGAAATACCAGGTGATTAGTAGCAGTCAACATATCATTTTCATTTGTTAAACAATTAACTTTCGTTGTTGCTTCAATTCTGGATAAATAGAACAATCGAAATCAGTAATATAATTATTCTCCTACACATATTATCTATGAAGTGTAAGGAAATAAGAATCGAATTATAAGCTGAATTTTTGATTCCTATAAAGGTTCTCCTTTATAAGGAAGCGCCGCTACTAGAAAAGGTGAATGTTATAGAGTGTAATATTATGTTCTATGGAAGAAAATCTGTACTTCTTGAATAACTTTTTTATATAAATTTATGTATACCTGAATTGTTTGATAATTAAATGAAATATAAATAGAACTATAATTTCGTCACATTTCTGTTTATGAGAACATATACAAAGCACTAATAATAATAACATTGATTTTTTTTATAGTAAAATAGTTTAAAAAGTTTCCATAGGGGTCTTATAGTAAACCTTAATCCTCCTATATATATGAATAGATTATTCGTTGAATCTATCTTTAAGGCTAATTTTAATTTCGATATATGCTTTCAATATGATAGATTAAAAACCTAAAATATACTCGAATTTCATAGTGGCTCTCTTGACATTATTGTGTCATGGTGTAAAAAATGGACATTGTCCATAGTGTAAAATTTATGGATATGGAGATAACAGATTATAAATCCTCTCTTTATTAATGTTTAGGTGAAGCAACCTAAAAATAATTTCGTATTGCCAACATCATTAAAAAAGTATAATATGTAAGACAGATGAGTTCACACATAACAAATGATAACGACCTCGCTATTAAAAACCAATTTAGGCGACAAATGCCTACCTAGCTCATTATGCGTCGAGGGCGGCAGAAGACCGGTTATCTTTCAATATATTTTATATACATACATATATATGATTATGTTTTTAACAGAAATATTTTCTTTTTTGTTCTATTCTATTTTTATTCATAATATAAGAGACATTCTTTTATTTATATTAATATAGCATACTTTTATATATTATTAATATGTAGCAAATGAGGAGTTAATAAAGGCTTTATTATTATTATTATTATATGATTTGTTCCCAACTAAAAATTTCACTGCCTACTTCCTTAGTTAACAGTAACATTAATTGTAGGCTATCCATTAAAATAATACATGTAAAAAAAATAAATCTATCATCCGGATTAAGTTAAAATGTTTCTGCATTTTTTTTTCTTAATGAATTTCAAATGATTTTTTTTTTTTTTTTTTTTCAAATGAATTTTCATTAATGAAACTCAAAGCGTAAAATTTATAATTTTAAGATCAAAAAGATCGGTCAGAGATAACTTAGACAAACTTTCTCATTACGAGTTTATAACTGCTTGGCCCAGTGTTTTCCATTTATTAGTTTTCATTCGTACATTTAATTATTATTAAACATTTTATCAAAATATATCATAAAAATAATTTCTCCTCGGCGGGAGATCGAACCCGGCCTCTCTTCCTCCGCGTTTATAGCTATTTTCTCAGGAAATAGACTTTTCCCGTGAAAACGGCTTATATCGTTAGATTCGTATTTAAATGGACTACATTTTAGAATTTTTTAATCAAAATCGTCGGAACTGTTTTCAGAGTTTTTAGGGGGTATCACCCCCAAATTTGGAGTTAAAATTCATTTCTCGATTTCGCCTCGGGGTATGATTTTTCTGAACATGTATGCCAAATTTCGTCAAAATCGGCATGGTAGTTTAGGCTCCAGGCGTCTGCACAGACAGACGACAGACAGACATTTTTTAAAAACCACTTTTTTGGACTCAGGGGGACCTTAAAACGTGTAAATCCATCAAAATCTCAAAATCGAATTTTCGCGCTACACAATACTTTCTCTTTATATGATAAAGTAAAAACAATAACTATAGTAAACACATTATACTTTTTAACTCTGACAGCTTGGGAAAATCAAGAAAAAAAATGGGAGGAGAGTGAATGAGAGCTTGAGATTTTGGCGGGTAATAGGTCATTGCCCGACCTATTACCCGCCAAAATCTCAAGCTGTCATACACTCTCCTCCCATTTTTTTTCTCGATTTTCCTAAGCTGTCAGAGTTAAAAAGTATAATGTGTTTACTATAATTAATTAAAATGTTTATAGATTATTGCAGGCTTGGTTTAGTTTGATCAATTCTGTGCCAAGGAATTGAAAGATTTAATTTCAAACGTTCAAAAAACTTATCAATGTCAAGATTAGAACTTTTAAATTCAAACATAGTTTAGGTCTTTCTACCAATGTTCAATACCATATTCTATGATTCCCACATTCTAGCATAAAGGAGGGCAGTAGATGATCGGTTGTTATGTTACAGAATACAAGATACTGAATTATACATGTAACAGAATCATTATGATTAAAAATACCGGTGTTGACCATATTAATAAAAGGCATCATCAGTTTTTTGTTATGTTTCCAGACCAGTTCCTTAATATGTAATTGTGGCTAGTCAACTAATGTGGTCAAAGACGGTCTTCTCGACCATTACTAAGTTACTTATTATATTAGGTAAATACGCTAAAAAAAATTTTTTTTAATTATTTATTTATCATAATACACTTAATTATACGTATCATTGTATAGTTTTAAAACAATCTAGCTCAAGTAAATTGCTAATAGTAAATGTTCCTTGGACTTGATTGACCCAATTATATTTCTGTATGAACGTAATCTTTGTGTAATAATTATTATGACAGTATATTCTACAATCCATTTTACTATTTATTTGTATAAATTGCTCTAGTAACCATAATCTCATTGATAAGTTGCCCTTACCTTTACAAGCCACCTCTACCTTTAGTCATTTTATAAGCTTCTTTACTAGATTAGTTTTCAGGAGACTATGATATAGAAGTTTTGATCACTATTTTTTCCTATTTCATCCTCATTATTATTGTATTGGCGAGCCAAAACTACTTGGGCGAGTTTGATGAAATTTGGCGTACATGTTCAAAATAACCATTCCTCGAGGTAAAATGAAGAAATTCATGTATGTACATATAATTAATGTAGTTGATGTCCAATATATGTAGTCCATTAAATTAAAATCTAACCATATCAGTCGTTTTCGCGGGGAAAAAATGATCGTTTAAACTCTTTTGACTTGTATAATTATGCAGCACAAGGTTAAACATGAGTTACATTAATTTCTTTAAAAAAAAAAAAAAAAAAATGTTATGCAGTGTAGTATACAACTTTGTATACAAAGTGGAGGAAAAATCTACAAAAAAACGCATAAAAGTTCTTCCTTCCTCTTTCAAGCGAAATAGCTCTAAAGTTCTTAACATCAGTTGAGTCCCCTCGTTTGTAATCAATAATTATAAAGTACTTAAATGGTTCTGGTAAGTAGCTGCTCTTAAAAATGTTGCAAGTTGAAAGAATTCTATAGGAATCTTGTATCTTATATTATATTATGGGGAATTTATTCGATTTGGCAACTCTTAGGGGTTTGAAGTTCATCCATTCAAATGTCTGTCTAAAAACGCATCTTTCTGCATATTCGATTGATCTGATATTAATACTATCTTAAATTATTACGGGTGATTTCTAAGCTCCCTCGACGTCAGCTCTCATGACATTTAACTAACATTTTTATTCTAAACATAAGATCTAAACATTAATCATGTCTAGTAAACATTGCCTACTAGCCGAAGAATATTATAATTTTTAGGGTTTTGTAGATTCTTCTCAAAACCCTTATGCCGAGGGTGATGTGTCCGTCTGTCCGTCGCTCTTTGGTTCATAGGGCCCGAACCGTTTAAGCTATAGAGCTGAAATTTGAAATACTGGTGTAACTTTTTGACCCAACCACAGGAAAAATATACAGAAGTTCAAAATTAAATATGCGCATGCGCAATTCGCAAAAATGTTGTAAACTCAAAAATTTATATTTTTTTAAATTTTTGAGTGGGGTATCAAATGAAAGCTGCTGAAGAGTAGGACGCAAATATATATATGCTTTTGTAAATTTTGCATTCCTTATTGGGTAAAAAAATCAAAATATACCCAAAAAAAATTTCCCCCCCCCCAACCACTATACTTCGGCTGGTCCTAAAATTTCGAAATAATTCATGCTAATGCCTTATTGTGGGGCGATGAAAATTCCGGGAGTTCATCCCAAATTTTAAGAAATTGCAAATTTTGGGCGAAAAAATTTGGAGTGCGCCAAAAATTTTATTTTTTTAAAATTTTGAGTTGGGTATCAAATGAAAGCTGCTGAAGAGTAAGACGCAAAGATATATATACATTTTTAAATTTTGCATCCCTTATTGGGTAAAAAAATCAAAATATACCCAAAAAAAATTTCCCCCCCCCAACCACTATACTTCGGCTGGTCCTAAAATTTCGAAATAATTCATGCTAATGCCTTATTGTGGGGCGATGAAAATTCCGGGAGTTCATCCCAAATTTTAAAAAATTGCCAATTTTGGGCGCGAAAATTTGAAGTGCGCTCAAAATTTTATTTTTTTAAAATTTTGAGTTGGGTATCATATGAAAGCTGGTGGAGAGTAGGATTCAAATATATATTTGCTTTTTTAAATTTTTCATTCTTTATTAATTTTATAAGTCAAAATATACCCCAAAAATTTCCCCCCTCCCCAATCACTATATAACGGGTGGTCCTAAAATTTCGAAATAATTCATGGTTATACCTTATGGTGAAGCGATGGAAATGGTTTGAAAAAATGAATTTTTCTAGTCGTTATTACCGATGAAAAACATTGTGACCCCCCGGGGGATCGAACCCGGACCCTTGAGATCGAAGAATAAAATCATAATTACATAACGGGCATGCTTAATCTTCTACAAAACCCTAAAAAGTACTTGGACGCAAGTACTTCCCTGTGATTTTTTATATTTTCTATTTATTTACGGAAGCACCAAGAAAAAGCTATTTGTTTTTACATTCCGTCCTAAATATTTTCAATGTAAGTATTAAAATAGCCACATTTCTATCACAATCAGTTCAAAGTAGTCAAAAAAAGAATGCACGTGCACAGTTTAAATATTAATTATGTTGTTTTAGAATTAATAATCAGAAATATTTTGATTTTCCTATGAATACTTAGCATGTATTCAAAGAATGTTTAAACAGATGCATCTCTGTTGTTAGGTGATGACTGGGGGGGGGGGGGGGGGGTAGTAGATTGTACGTCTTGTTGTGTCTGAACGTATAGAACAATATGTGAAAATAGGGTAGGGTCTGTTGGCTCGGTCCAACGAGTTTGGTTGGCTAAACATATATTGTATCGCGACTTTGCAGGAGGTTCATCGCACTCCCCTTGCGTATTAATCTCATTTCGAAACGCATCTCGACCACAAACCCAACATGTTTTACGCATTTTAAAAAGCATAAGACGGTTTTGCTTTTAACATCTAAAGGATAATGCGATACAGATAATTCGAAGCCGAAATCCTTTTGATTTGTTTGTCCATTAGTTAAGGGTTTAATCAAAGTGGGTTAATTTGGCAAGCTTAAATACTGGATATCATTTAAAATTCTGTTGTCGCATTTTAACCTACTTTCTTTTAATGATTATTGCTTTCAATGAGATCACTATGATAGTATAAAAAATTATAGAATATACAAAAAATCTGTTCGGTACAACTCATATTAAACTTTCTCATATGCGAGTATTTAATTGGTCAGTATTTTGGTCAAGAGGTTTCCATTGATTAGTTGTTATTATTTTTCGTAGTCTCATTTAAAAAATAACTTCTCCCCGGCGGGAAATCGAACCCAACCTCTTATCCGTTCGCGTTTATAGCTATTTTCTCAGGAACTATTTTTTTCCAGGAAAACAAAACTATACTTATATGGTTAAATTCACTTATATGCGGTTCATTCGTATTTAGATGGCCTACATCTTAGAAGTTCTATCAAAATCGTCAGAACCGTTTTCGAGAAATAGGTTTATTGAGGGGTAGCAACCCCCAAATTTAGTTATAAAATTTATTTCTTGATTTCACCTAGGGGTATGATTTTTCTGGAACCTGTTCAGGATAGTTTTTTATACCAGCCATACACAGTTTTGTAGCAATAGACAGTTAGTTAATTTAATAGTTTTGACAACTAGCTCTGCAAATTGTTCAATTAATTATTCCTTATTTTAATTCGAGAAGTTTTCAAATGCAGCACATAATATTTAAATGGAATAAGAATACTACCTTTACTTCCAATGTCACAGTAAGTTAAATTTATAAATTAGTTTTAAGATTGAGCTCAAAACATTTTTCTGAGACATCAAGCTGAGCCGCATAAATATGTCTGACAACATAATTAATCATGTTTCGAACATGTAGGAAACTACATATTTTTTCAAAGAAACTATTCTTTCGGACCCAAGCAATGGTTTATGTTTTAAAAGTAAGATTAGTGTGCCTTTTTCAAACATTCATTGTGTTATGTCTTAAATTCTAGGATAAATAAAAAATGGTACTAAAGTCTTCTATTTTATTGTGGGCACATTAAGGGTAACTTAAAATAATTTAATCCAAATTATTCATCTTGATATGACTGTATTTCTTCCCCCTAAAATGCATAAAACATCAATAAAAAAATCTTTATGCGATAAACTTTTTATAAATTGCAGACATTATTATGTATAGTGTATAGAGCTTAAATTATATCTTTAAAAAATTAAACATTAATAAATAGATAATAGAATAACTTAAGAATCGATGTTCGTCTTGAAGTTTTTAAAATTCATATTTTTACACAATTTATATTTTTTCGTCACAGATTTCGTCAATTTATATATGTAATTATATATTTTATATAATTTTACTTCCTCGCATATCGAATCATTAATTTAATTTACAACTTAATACAATTAACAATTGACTAAATTAATAACGAATAAAATACAATTCTCTAGTTCTTCAGTTCAGAATGATCAAAATGACTCCGTTAACTTCGGTAACCTTATAGAAGCAAAACTAAAAAGGAAAAGGGTCACAAGAACTTTATACACAAAGAATTAATACCTAAATAATTTACTTTTATAAATTACATTTTAAATTTAGTGGAAGATTTATTAGTTAATTCTCAGAAATAAGACTATAAATAATTTCTTCGTTTTATTATCGATTAAGTTTATTTTCTCTATTCACCGGCTACCTTTTTTTATACATAAAGAAATATATGGGATAGTTTTAATGGGAAACTGGACGATGTTCAAGACAGGACGAGTTCGAACAATGGTTTTCAATATATCTAAATAGTGAGAGCCCGGTGGGTGTAACGCTTGAGTATTAATAGAGGAGGTTCGCTGTATTAGCTAGTAATATACGCACGGGTCCAAAACTTTTGGCTCCCCGCTCACAAAATATACACGTGAATTCGAGATTCGCTTTTTAGGTTCGCTCGAATGCTTTGTAATAGTACTACCTTATTAATATTTATCATCGCAATCTTAAATCAAGATTAATTTTGTAAAAAAATAGCTTAACTTATATGATTATTTTATTTTTAGAAAAAGAAGTCAATTATATCATAGTATCAAGCTTGCCAAAATCAGATATTAAATTAACCCAATAGAAAGAGGAAACAAACGCATTGGGAATTATATTTCTTTATTTAGACGAATATATCATTAAATTACACATTTTTTATTGAGATAAGTTAGTTTAATTTTGTTTATTGTCGGACGACAATAATTGTGTACGATTGCTTACTGGCGGGACGATAAAATAATGTTAACTTATTTAATTGAAGTTTTCGCATTTAAGCTCAATTTTTTTAAAGCTCGGGACAGTTAGTTCGCAATGGTTTTGATTAAAATCAAAATGCCACCAGAAGTGAAACGCGGACGTTTTCCGCTTAAAACCAAGTGGTGGAAGCCTACGTATCAAATGAAAAATAGATAGAAGTGCTGCGCAGTGAAACTTCTTCTTCTGATTGTTTTACAATAAATTTAGTACTTCTACAAAAATAGGAATAGAAATTGGAGCGATTGAATTAATTACCTTGTTTAAGTTCGCGAACGTCAATTTTAAGTGCTCTTCTTAAAATTAAATAGCCCATTAATTGGCAGATTATTAGTGCTAATTAGTGTGGCCCATAGCTTCTCGTAGGACTAGCTCCTCGTCCTATTTTTGGACGAATGATCACATGGGAATTGAAAGTGAGGTTGTATGCATGCACCTGTTTCGATTCCCTGTGAGATCACAATAATTTAAATTCTATATTAAATGTGTGCATATACGGTTAAAATTAATATAAGACCATATGTGGGCTACTTGCAACAAACCAACCAAATTTCCTTAAAAACCGATGGCTACTTTTAAATATATAGCACAGAGAGTTAACATTAATATGAGACCAAGAATGGGCCAACAATGACCAATCAACTAGATATCATAAAAATCGGATAGATGGTTTTTAAGTTATGGTTATTGTGGTTATCAAAAAATGTTGAAGGACAGACCAACGACATACACGAGAATGTTCTCCGATACTGCGATGTTTGAAACGGATTTCTGTCAATGTATGTTTGTATTAAGAGGCATAAAAAAAAATCTTCAGCATGATCACAATGCTCGATAGCAGTTAAGTTATACTTGTTACAGCATAGCTTAGGTCTTAGTAATTGTTTTAGATCGATTAATGCTTAATTTTAAACAATAAATAGAACACAATTCTAAATAAGAAATTGATATAAAGCATTGTTGAACATTCATCCAGTAATCAGGGCTTCTCTAAAACAAATACAAATAATTCGACAAACACTTGTTCTAGATTATCTGTTAGAAATTAATTTATTAAAAAAAAAAAACTTAACAGTGGATTTATATTAGAAAGTTGTCTTGTTTACTTATAGAGTTATATCTCTATAAATGCTGAACTTGGACTTGAATGCTGAACGGAATATAAAAAACTTGAAATGTGCTATATTTCAAAAGAATGTACTGCTTAAAAAAGCAGTGCATTTCTAGTTTACAATGATAAAGTAAAGCACTGGATTTTTTCATTAAAAAGGGGATAGAATTAACTTTTTTTATCGTTCGATTAGATAGAAGAAGATGAAAGTAACTTAATTTCGAATTATGTTTGTATTGGAATGAAGTGAAACTCAGAGTGGTTAAGACAAGGTATATCATCTGGTTCTGAAGGATCGAATGGGTAATATATTATGGAGCAAAAGTTGTCCATGTGAAAACCGCATCTGACCGGGACAACCAGTTTTAGCTAAATAAAGTGAAAACTCATCGAAACTCTTTAACTTATATTTATTAAGTCTCTGCAAGTTGATTTTCTAACTGGTTCTCGTCGCAGTACTTCTATACATGTTTTTGCCAATATAATCTTGATATTCCTTTTTTTTTCATTAACCCATTCATCTTATATTCTTTAATCCCTTCATCTGACTAATAAAGAAAAAAATAATAATTTAAGAAAAACGGCATTTTAAAGAAAGTGTAGAAGGATTATAAATAAAATTTTAAATCTCTATCACTTTTAAATTTACATTTTAAATTCACTAACAAACAAATTTCTCTCTCTCTCTCTCTTTCTATATATATATATATATATATATATATATATATATATATATATATATATATATATATATATATATATATATATATATATATACATACATATATCGGTATATATAGGTATATATATTATATAATATATTTACACATAAGAGTTATCGCAAAATCTTAATACTTAATCACTCATTTAACTTTCTTTTATATTATGAGAAAAAAAATTTCTCATAATAGTATAACTGAGTAACACAAGAGGAAGAATAAGTAGGTGGGCAGTTGGTTGAACTTTAAATTTTAAATATAATCACTCCCTTTTCATATACACAGTTCAATGAAACCATAAAGACAAATAATTTAAATATAATAAGGCAAAAAAATTAATTTCTTGAAGAAATGTAATGAATCTTTTAAATTTCAAAATTCTAAAGCGAAAAAAATAGTTTACTTGTACTGTTAAATATAGCAAATATTACTAAAAGAGTAACAGTATAATTAAAATAAGACATTTTTGTGTGTCTCCGAATTTGAAAATTCCAATCCAAGACAGAAATCCGTTTCAGACATGAGAAAACGATTTCGGACTCGCGCCTGTCCGTCTCTCTGTCGGCCTGACTGTCTTTCAACAATTTTGCGAACTAGCATACCTTAAAAAGTGCTCGTTAAATTTTGGTGAAATTTGCATGGTAGGTGAAAATTAGCCCACATTTATGGTCACATAAACTTTCTTCGCACAATAATTTCCCTTACACTATACCACAATCCCTTTTTTTATTAACACCTTTAACTTAAAAAAGTAATCATCCGATTTTGAAGAAATTTGGATGGTTTGTTGAAGTATAGCTCAGATCGTCACAATTAATTTTAACTGCCTGTGCAAATTTGATATTGCTTATTTGATCCATTTATTTATGTGACAGATTTGCAAAAGGAAAAGGGAGGGGTTAATAATTAAATAAATTGTACAGTAAGGTAAACTTCATTAAAGGACGCGATAGACTGCGAAGAAGCAATATGCCACACTAATTGGCATGATCCCATGAGTCCCTGGACTATAAAACAGTAAAAAAAAAAAAGGCCAATAGAATTTTTGCATCCTAACAATATTTTTTTCTATAAGAGAGTAAAATTGTATAATTAATTAATAAATAAAATGTCTTATTTCTGTTTGTCACTGCAAAAATTATGTCTCATTTAAAAGTTTAATTGGCCAAGAAATATAATGCCAATGTTCATTTTCCATATACACATTTTATTTTTCCAGTTGGTTAAATTTTTCTCTCATCAAATCGAGTTGTGTTAACTAGAGTGTTAATTTATTCCCTAACCGGTTAGTTGATGAGTCAGACAGCCTGCGAATATGTCTGCAGAGAGTAACAAGCTTAATTTGGGTTGACATCCAGGGAGAGGAAATTGAGTTCTCCCGGGAGTGAGGGGGCCTCAGATACAGGAGGGGATCTTAGGCTAAATACTTATAACTTCCAAGGTTTTTAGTATCGATCGATCAGTAAGGTCATTTGGGTAACTTATCAATCTATGCTAGTAATTTAATCTTGAGAAAATTAATTGAAAAAAGGTTAATTGATCAGGCATGTTCAATATATTATTTCATTAATAAAAACCCAGGACAAGAAAATATCTATAACAACATATATTTAGTCAGAGAAACAAATTAAGATATAAAATGCTAAAACAAACCTACAGATCGTCATATTTGCTCTCTATATCACTTGTTTCTATATAATTTTAACAGAGTTTTAAAAATAATAACAATGTTTCTACAAATATAATTATAAATCAAAACCGTAAAATAAACAAAATTCAATTTAAAAAACCCCTGAATAATTATTTTTACGACCCAATTTAAAAGGTAAGATGCTCGTATATAATAAGATCACGAACAATCTTAAATATTTCAAACTACCTGGTAATTAAAATTATATTTGTTTTAATAATCATTGTTTTTTAATCGATTTAAAAATAAGTTAATTTAAATGATTTTTTCATTAAATTTAAATATACCTTTCATCTCTTTACTTGCGAATGAGTTCAAGTAAATTATTACTTTTTTTTAAAAAAAATAAACATTATTTGATATAGTAGAAAAATAAAAGATATATTTATATAATGTAATACATATATATATATATATATATATATATATATATATATATATATATATATATATATATATATAAGTATATGTTTTGAGAGTGTAGAGAATAGGGTGTAGGTGGGATGTATATTTCGCGAGAGGCCTTGCCCTCAACAAGTGGCCTGAATCTGTGTAAATGGTAGCTCACATCTCCCGTGCATTCAAATACAGAAATACATGTCACGTATGTTTAAACATACAGCTTTTTAATTAGCTAAAAACTGTAAGAGAGGTTTAAAAATAGCCAACTATAATACTCGTTATAAAAACAATTAAGGAATTAAGAATATATGAAACATTTTTTCATTAAATGGAGACAATTGCTTTCAAGCTTAGCGAAGGTAACGGAAGCATTGTGGTCGTCCTAAAGAACGGATTTATTTATGTATCCAACAAAATCCTTGATAGAAATCCGTTTCAGACAACAGGGAACTATTTTATACCTGATGTCTGTCAGTCCGAAAACCCTTTTGCGAACTTCCATATCTTAAAAATTACTCTTCCGATGGATTTATACATTTCAAAGTCAGTAAAAGTTGTTTTTAAAAATGTCATTGCGACACGTGGAGCCTTAACGACGACTTGAACCATCGACTGAGGACATGGTCTAGTAATCATGCCCTGTACAAAATGAACAATAAATTGTAGCATCACATTTGAGGGTAATTCTTTAATTATATTTAATGCATAGTATTTTAATTCGCCTGGTTTTCCAAAAAACTTTTATCGTTCTAAAACTCGGTCTTCTGACAAACTCTTTTTAGCTATTTTTTTTTTTTTTTTTTTTTTTTTTTTCAATGATAGAAAGGTAAGTGAACATCTCAAACGCATCACACTGAAGTCAGCAAGCAATCCGCAATTGATTGACCAATTCTACAATCAACTGAATGGTTTCAAAAAGAACGAGGGCAGAAACGAGCTATACAACAAAAAAAGTCCGAACTAAATTTTTTTAAAGAGAGACACCTTAAACCACTTTTTTATTCGTATTATGATTTGACTCTCTCTCGCTCTCTCTTTGAGCTGCCTCTGTATAACACAATATTTATATTACAGCCGTAAACCATAGGTATAAATAGAAAAATTGTAAAATCCCCGCCGATTTTACTTTTACTCTTTAAACCCAGTTTTTTTTTTTTTTTTTTTTTTTTTTTTTTTATCGTGTGTAAATAGGACAATCCGATCAAACAAGTAACATATCGAGAAGAAACCTTTGAATATTTACCGACAAGAGAATGAAAAAAGAAATCAGCATTTGTGACGTGCACAATACAAAATACAGATGGACAATGGAAAATCAAAACTATTCATTTTAAAAGAAAAATAAGGACATCGACAGTTTTTGTTTTAACTCTAAATGTAGGTCAAAGAAACCATCTGTGCGGTTTTCGTCCAATCTAGATCCAAAACAAACAATTTGTCTATTAAATCTATCGAATATAGAGAAAGGAAGAAATATATTATTTGTTTGCTTCACACTTAGAGTGAAGTAAAGTAAATAATAAATGAGGTAGAAAAGAGAGATGGAGAAATATAGAAAAAGAAATTGGCAGTTTTCTATATTTTTAATATCCCAATAAAATTGAATCTCGATGTCACTACACACATAATATTTATTCAGTTTGTCATCAGTTTAGAATCGACACAATTCAAACTCAGAAATATTAAACTTACTTCTTACTTGACTGAGAAAGTTTTACGTCAAAAAAGTTTATTTTTGGACGATTATTAGTTTAAAAGCAATATTTTACATTGTTAAAAACAATGTTTACATAAAACAGCGTTCAATGACCCCTTAAGAGTTAATAAAATAAGCACACCAACTCATTTAACTATATAGAAATTATTTCTTTCAACAAAACTTGATGAATTTCCTATAAGTTAATATAATCCACAATTCCTAATCCGCCGAAACGTGAACTTTTCTCCCTAGTTTACAGGTAGGGAAGTTACTCATTGCACCCTGTCAGATTGAACGGGGAGTAAAGGCTCGTTTACACGGTGATAGTTGGCGCGATAGTTGCGGTCACGATAGCAACTATCGCATTGACTATCACCGTGTAGACTAAAGTGATAGATTTTGTCGTGATAGAACTATCTGCCATTACACTATCTCGTCTGACGAGATAGTTGCGTGTTCTATCACAGCAGTCAGAGTACTCACGTGGATGATATTAGAATTACCACGCTAGATACTAGACTTTGATTGGCTTATACTTTTTTATCACGTGATAACAGATTTAAAGCCAACAAATATGATAGCTTGCTTCTTGCTTCACATTAGTATCACTTCATTGATTCACTTTAGTATCACTTCACTGATATCACTTTTTTTTCCGACAATATGAATATACCTTTTGCTGTGTGTGTATTATAATTTAACATTATAATATTTTTACTAATGCTTTATTTCCGTATCCAAGTCAAAAATGAATTATGTGTATGTAACATTGAGTGCAAGACAACAAGTTTTGACGTATTTTAACTCTCACCGTGTAGACTGCACACCTCGGCGATAGTTGTATGACGTAGACTGACATGATAGTTCTATCGTGGAAGAACTATCACCGTGTAAACGGGCCTTAATGGAAAGTAAGGGAATCATAAACTCTCATGATTCTCTCCAGTGTTGCCCTATAGATAAAGCACAAGTAAGTAAAGCTGGTGCTTAACACACAATTTCATTTATTAACTTTTGTTTAATGTCTAAATCTATAATGCCATCTTCAAACATGTCATATAACCTCCACAACGGTGGTTATGGTGATTCATCAGTAAAACAAGCAAACAAGTTAAAAGTGAAATTATACTTTCTAAATGTAGATAAACTAATCCATATGTATGTACATTGTTATCAATACTTTTAAATACACGACTCAGCTACCAGCTGATTCTCCCATCTAATTTTAGTATTGAATTGAAATTCAAATAATTACTATCTATTACCTATTTAATTTTAACGTGATTAAACTTATTTAGAGAATTTTTAATAATATATCAAACTATTGTTTTGTTTAAAATAAATATATAAATATTAGTCCAGAAAAATTAAGAATAATAGGGGAAATAATTTATAAAGTTTTGAAACTTTGTGAAAACACTCTTAAGGGGTGTAGTAGTAAGAAACAGTAAAGTTCCACCCTCCTTAAAGTCCAAAATTTACTTCTTTTTCACTTCAAAAGAAAACTTCAAAACGGTTTATTTTTTGAAGAGAAGTGTTATTACCAAAAACATTTCTCACACAATTCTGCACAAAAAATGTGCGTGTTTAAAGTGAGACATACTGTTTTCGAGATATTGTGGAAAACGATAAAAAATCTATTAGCAAACCAACATAATCTTAAAAACGACTCTTCCGATTTTAATGAAATTTGGACGGTAGGTCACAATTAGCCCGCATTGTTGATCCCATATAAGTTTTAACCTTCTGCGACCATTATTTTATCTTTCACATGCGCACACACATACATTTATTTACACCTATATCTTCAAAAGTACTCAACTGATTATTATGAAATTTGGATGGTTTGTCGAAAGTAGCCCACAGACAGTGGCGTAACTATAGACCCGCGCGGGCCCACATTGCGGGGGGGCCCCCAGTGCCAGGGGCCCCCAAATCCAGAAAAAACTAGAATTACTATCCTTGTACCAACGTCGATGGGGGCCCCCAATTTTTGCTAATCGATATTTTCTTTGAGGGGCCCCCAAAAATTTCATGCGGGGGGGCCCCCAATGGTCTAGCTACGCCACTGCCCACAGATAGCACAAATTAATTTCAACAGTCTGCGCTCTTTACATTTTGCTAAATTAATACAGGGAACCAATTTAGCAAATGTAAAGGGCGCAGACGGTTGAAATTAATTTGGGGCTATAAATTGGGGCTACTTTCGACAAACCAAATCAGCTGAGTACTTTTGAAGATGTAGGTGTAAATGAATGTATGCTTGTGAGCATGTTGAAGAGAAAATAATGGGCGCAGAAGGTTGAAACTTATATGACATCAACAATGGGCTAATTATGACCTACCATTCAAATTTCATTAAAATCTGAAGAGTCATTTTTAAGATATGTTGGTACGTAAAAATACGGCAATGGATTTTTTATCTTTTTCCAACTACAATATCACGAAAACGGTATGTCTTACTTCAAACATGCATAGGAATTTGTGCAGAATTATGTGAAAAATATTTTTGGTAATAAACCTTCTCTTCAAAAAATAAACCGTTTTGCTTAAAAAGTTAAAAAAAAAAGTAAATTTTTAACTTTAAGGAGGGGGAGGGGGGACGCGCCCCCCCCCCTGTAACGGGGATTTGGTGAGTGGAATAAAGCCGAAGTAATAAATGTTTGATATATATTTATTGGTATATTATTGTATGTGTGTGTTGTAAGAAGTGTACACCTCCAGAGCTAAGATCGGACTCCCCATGTGACTCTATGCTAAGGGCTGTCTGTTAGATTCTTGGTGGGGGAAAGCACCACTAGACAGAAATTCGAGCATTTGCTAGCCTAAGGTCTACACTGCTTTCCTAGAATATTCTGGACTTGGCTTCCCCGTTACAGACCCCCTTCTTTAAAGAGTGAGCACCTGCGAACAGGTATAGGTCCCCAAAGAAGGAAGTAGCCAAGGCAGTGTAGCGTTTGTAGTGAATGGACAGCGACTTTGAGCTGAATGTGTATACTTAATTTAGTGTGTCGCGGAATGTGAGACCTTATGTGTTGATGAATTGAAGTGGTCCTGCGATGATAGGTTATGGTAGCGTGTTGATTGGGAATGGACCATGGCAGTTGGTGACCAGGCCATTGTACGTTGTGGGATGGTACTGGCAGTTGGTGACCAGGTTGTTGTTGGTTGGGGGATGGTCCTGGCAGTTGGTGACCAGGTCGTTGTTTCCCCGTTACACCCCCCAGAGAAGGGGACTTTACTGTTTCTTACTACTACACCCCTTAAGAGTGTTTTCACAAAGTTTCAAAACTTTATAAATTATTTCCTCCATTAATTTGCTGTTTTTTTTTTACTAATTTGCCTGGACTATATTTACTTTTTGTTTAATAAAATACTTTAAAATTAAAATCTTATTTAATTAATTTTTTCTCTCTTCTGTAGATACAATCTTGTATCGTAGCCGAGGAAGTTAACATTATCGCTCACGGTACAACTTTTTTGCTCAAGGTACAATCACTTAATTTACACCCTTGGTGCGTAAATAATTATCCTATCCGTAAATGTTTCTATACATAAAGTTTCATTAATTATCCTGCATAAGAAGTTGTCGATAGATATGTAAGATAGTACATAAGAGTAAAGAGGTTGTTCTTTTTTTATGCATTGGGTAGAAGTAGAAATTAACAACGATGAGAAGAATATACTGAGAAAGAATGATTTTAAATAAAAGGTTAATTTTAGTAGATAAGACAACAGTTGTTCCAATAAACTGTGTTACATCATTAGTTGCAATAAATTGTAAGCGCTTGATCACTTCCTCGAGTCTGCCAATCTAGAAACTCCAGACTCTTATATGTACGTAATCAAAACAGGGGTAACGTCCCTCTAAGAAGAAGGTGAAACTAGTCGTCTAGCGTCTAGCAACCTTTTACTGGACATCACTTCATGCTTTATAACAAAGGAGCAGTTAACTTCGTTCTTGGATAACAACTTGCCTCTAATATAAAGGACCTTTTTACAGAAAAGAATGCCATGAATGAAGTTGCCAAACATTAGGGAAAAGATGACGAAACCAACGAGACACGAACCTCCGTAATTACATTCTCTGCAAAACATACCATACAAATTATAAGGTAAAACGATATTAAAAAAACGAGC
Source organism: Gerris lacustris (assembly GCA_951217055.1). Taxonomy (NCBI): domain Eukaryota; kingdom Metazoa; phylum Arthropoda; class Insecta; order Hemiptera; family Gerridae; genus Gerris; species Gerris lacustris. The sequence goes on from OX578281.1 coordinate 38,915,601, forward strand.
TGCAATTACTCTTATAATCTCCATTATAATATTCATTAAATGTATTGATTTAATCCACTATAAGTTACATGGACTATGTGACCTTAATTCTTTTGCGTATATAGGGTAGAAAATAAATCCCTTTTGGCCTCTTTTATTTCCTTTGTTTTCTTTGCAACAGTAGTAGATTGCCCAGTTAGCAGGAAACGTTAGAAGTGTAAAACAATTGGTACAACAAACTCGACAACAACAAATTTCAAAGTATTCAACAGGTAATGGTTTACACTCCGTTTTCGAGAAAGTTTTTGTGGGGGGCGTGCCTCTAAATTTAGATCTGAAATTAATTTCTAAATTTTGTCTCAGGGTATGATTCTTCTGAGCATACATTTCCCACATTTAATCAGGAGGTTAAGGTCCAAGCGTATGCACAGACGACTGACAATAGACTACAGACTACAAACGACAGACAGACATTTTTAAAAAACACTGTGTGGACTCAGGGGACCTCAAAAGAAAACGTGTAATTCCGTCAAAATCTCAGAATCAAATTTTCACGCCATTACGATACTTTCTGTCTATATATATATATATTTACTACCATGCAAATAAGAAAATAAAAATACAACTATTGGGTCATTCTAAAAACAGTTCTGTCTCTTATTCTTATAATAGATGCATTCAAGGAGCTCTAAAAACATCAGTTGTTTTTGAATTAGAGATACCTCAATGCACAAAACGGTTCAAATTTTTCTTCACCTATTAATTGCCAAAATGTTTTTATTACTCTTGTTAAATTTAAGATGTCTTAAATTATTCTGAGACAACATCAATACAATGCTTTTCAAAGGTAAAATTAATTGTATGCGTATATAAATATAGCTTACATACATAAGAATATAAATATAAGTAAACAATTTAACAAAATAAATCACATTTTAGCTTCTGCGTACTTAAATGCTGATATGAGAAAAATGAACCAGATAATTTCGAATCTTAACAATATAAGAAAAGAGAATGATTTGTAACTTTTAAATGAAAAAGAGATGCATTGTTTATTTCTCTTAATATTTTATTTGTTTGTTTTTAACTGCATTAGTGAAGTATTAAATAGTGTCAAGGGTTTAAAATGCAATTAGCTTCGTGCTAAAGAATAGGCCAAGAATATAGCCAAGTTCTATTTTTCAGTGTATGTAAATATATATATATATATATATATATATATATATATATATATATATATATATATATATATATATATATATATATATATGCGTGTAAGTGTAATTATATATATATGTGTGTAGTCTATATTGTTATATTTATTATTTCATATATTTATATTTATAATTTAAAAAAAAAAAAAATCTAGGCAAAGGTAAACTAAATTCAAATTCCAACGTAGACTCAAAACAAAAAAAAGCAATCTGTCATATTTGTTTTCTGACAGATTCTAAGTTTAAAATAATAAAATTATTCCATTTTTTAAAAGATTATATTTTGAAATATGAACTCATTCCTCTGAAACAAATATTGTAAAATGTAATTAACTATGCTCTTAGAGAGTATGAAATTGTTTACTTCACTTGATAAATAATTTATAATATAGTCATTTCTTTTGATCTAATTATGTGAATTTAGTTTACTTTGATACATTATTTATTAGTTAAAATTAAAATTACACAGAACATTCTGCAACGAATGAAGCTATTTACATGTAGTTTGGCTTTAAACATGTATACTACATTTTATCTGCACCTTTTTCTTACTTTTTCTTCAAAAATCACTTTTTTAGACCCAGCTATATGATGTTCTGCTGAGAGTGTAGTCACTTCGGAGTAGTGCCATTGCGATTGAACAATTAAAATGCATATAGGCATTGTTTCACGTCAAATAAATGGTTCAAAATAGCTTGAAAAAAAAAAAAATTGGCTGGGTCAATTATGCTAGTTAATAAAATCTTTTAATTGTAAAATTGCCTACGGGCCCTGTTTAAATCAAGAAATGTTTATATTTAATACGAATCTAAGTTGTTTTCCCGGGGAAAATCTATTTTCCGAAATCTGATGAAAATAATTTACCTGATTTTTCTGATAATCGAAAACGAAAAGTAAACAATCACTTAAACCATTTATTGAAATATGTTTAATAATAAAATATTTAATTAGATTTGATGGAATTTAAAATTTAGAATCCTTTTGTATATTAGAAAGTTTTGTTTAAGTTTTGACTTTTATTCTGAAAAATTGAAAATCCCAGCTAAGCAATGAGAAATCAAATAGGGTACGCCTACAAAAATATACATCTGTGGGTGGCAGAGGTGAAAAAATATTTTGGCAACAATCGCCTCAACTGATGCACATTATTACAATAATTATTGTCCTTAGTCTTTCCTATTTATATGATTTGACGTCGTATATGCCTGCCAAGTCTAGTACCTTATCTTTGAATTGAAGATATGAAGCTTTTTTTTAATGTAATGATGGGTGCAAATATGTTGCATGCAGTTGCACTTATTATGTGAGTGTTAAAATGAAAATTAGTTTAGTTTTAAATGATTATTTTTAATTAAAGTATAATGTTGATAAATGTATTTAATAAAAAAAGAAGAATAATTTTCCAATTCAGATCAATGTACCGACAAAACTTTAATTTTATATAAATAGATTATTTAAAATTTTCATCAAAATTTGATAGTTTATTCAATATACTGTTCTCAGTTTATCGATGAACACTTCTTTTTAGTTTATTGCTGAGTAGTTTCTCAGTTTATTGAGGAATATTTTATCAGTTTATTGAGGAATGGTTCCTCATTTTATTGATGAACAGTTCTTTAGTTTATTGCTGAGAAGTTTCTCAGTTTATTGAGGAACATTTTATCAATTTATTGAGGAATGGTTCCTCATTTTATTGATGAACATTCTCTAAGTTTTTTAAAGAACAGTTGTAAATTGAATTTATTCTGTTGTGTGCTTGGACACATTGTCACTTAATTTATTATATATGTATATTTAGTTACAAAGTAACGAAATAAAATACAGGAAAGTGTGTAATACTACTAGGTATATATTTTATTTTAATTGGAAAATTTCCCCTGGACTTTCTCCCCAAGGCCAAAGAAATGCTTAAAACTAAGATTATATAACAACATAAATTAAAGAGATGACATCGGAAATCATAAAAATATCTGATATGTGTTTTTTTTTATATTTAATTCTTAATTAGCCAAGGTAAAATTTGGATGAGATTCAAATTAGAGCAAATGAATAATTAATTTTGTTGTTTTTGTTCAGAGAGATTGGCGTCATTATGAGAATTCTAACGCATTGATTACACGAAGGATGAGGCGCTTTATTGACGTCAACACCTAGCAACAGGTATTAAATACAAATCTTATTTATTTATTTTTACCAAGCATGAACATAAATAAATTTGTTGACTTTAAGCTGCTAATGAACCCCTATTTTGGTACAATACAAGCTTACAAAGGTAATAGTTTTAGATACAGTCTATATATTAGAGGCGTATAAGAGTTTATGAAAAGGATTTTCCTCACATGAAATAAAATACATAGGTACCTACTTCATTTGTATATTTTATCTTAATATATATATATATATATATATATATATATATATATATATATATATATATATATATATATATATATATATATATAAAAAAATTAGTAATTAAATGTGTAAAACCGGTTTTGGCGTAGTATAATTATGAATTAGAATATGACCTTGTATTTTATCAATGAACTATTATATTAAGAGAGAGATTATTGTACTACCTTAGCAAGCTACTGTTATACGAATGAATACTACTTCAATGAAGTAATGAACTCGGCTGTAGATCAAACTTCCATTCAATAATCTACGAGTGAATGAATTAGTATGTAAACTGTAAACAATAAGCTTTCTAATAAATGAATGTCGAAGGGAATAATTAATATTAATTATATAAATGTTCCAGTGCAATATAAAATATGATATAATAATAAAAAAACAAAATCCTACATTTAATAAACTCAAATGTGATTAAATTTCAATGAATTGAAACCAAATTTTAAAACGATGTGATTATACGAGTAAATTACAAAAAACAAATTTAAGCTATATATTTTAAATCAAAGAAACAGGTTCATATAGCATAAAATTGCAAGATAGAGTAATAAAAATCTGTATCGTACTTTTGGTAAATTATAACGCAATCAAAATATTGAATATGAATAAAAGGAAGGAAATTTGATAGTAGAGAGTGATAAAAAGTTTGTATCCCAACGACAGGCTGATGAACCAACAATGAAAGCAATAATAATCCGTGAGACAATAGTTACAGATGATTTGGGCCAGCCATAACCGGCCAACTAACCATAATAGCTAGTAATGAAGCACATCAGTTCGGTGTGACGACTCTATCAGTATTTAAATATCAATAATGAAGGGAGTGAAAGTGGATAATAAGAGAGAAAGTGATAAAATAAAAGATTGAATAAATTGATTTAACGTGATTAAGCCATGAAGTTAATGAAGGATGAATAATCCAAAGATATTGATAACATTGTAATGCTTAACCAAAATGATAATGTTATCATATTTTCACTAATAACAAAAAAATAATAAATATACTTTTATGAACAATGCTCGGAGTTCTATATCAGTAGTATAAATTAGACACATTAAACATATGTAAATCAAAGATTTCTGTGTGCTAAAAATACATAGAATTATTTAAAATAAATAAAATTATGATAGAGATAAAAATAGTTATGCAAAGAAATTAGAAGAGTATTGAAAAAAAAAATAGTAAATATGAAACCTAAATCCTTTAAATTAATGTTATTGTCAGAGGCTAAACATACCTGCAAAAGATCAAGTCTAAAATAACAGGACTAATAAAATGTAAAGGATAAGTATAAATTCCCCCAAGGAATTCTATGGTGACTACGATTCTGTATGAATATATTTTTATACATTTTTTTTTTTATTACAATAAGTAAAACATTTAATTAAGTCCTGTGGGCAATAAACTACTTAAATTAAAAAAAAAAAAAAAAAAAAAAAGTTAATCAAATGAGATGTTAATGGTGTGTAGATGCGGAAAAATCAACGATTACTTTATCTTTAAACTAACTAATACAAAACTGTTGCACTTACTGTTAATGTTCAATTCTCTGTTCTGATAAAGTTTTATTGATATGATTTATTTGTAAATTATATTTTATTTTATTTAAATACAATATTTTCAATGAATATATATATATATATATATATATATATATATATATATATATATATATATATATATAAAATTTAAATAAGTACAATACATTTAAAAAATCAGAATACGCTGAAATAAAGATTGCTTGTAGAATGCATATAGAAGTTAAAACTTTAATGATACTTTGTTAAAAACAAATACAAATTAAAAATATTTATAATAATGTTAGGAAATTAAAAAATACTAATAGTAGTAATTATTTATATTATAGTGATAAGATATGATTAATTGTCATAAGTTACTGTAGAACGTAAATAAACTCACCATTTCATCCTGGTGAAGTTTGAAATGGAACCAAAGACGACTATGTTTCTTAAGAAGGGTTTGAGTTGATAAGAGATAAAGGTTTTTAAGTTGTTAGTTTTCCAAAAAAATAATAAAAGTTTTGGTTGATATCACTTCGCACTTGATAGGTCCGAGACGCCGAAACAGACTGAAGCCTAGCCGGGGTCTATCCGTACATCGTTTACTATGATACCGTGGAGAGAAGGGGTGAAGAGGTGAGGAAACCAGGGGGGAGTTGTAGCTCACTCTACCCCTTCTACCATAGTGCAAGATAGAAACAGACTCCTGGGGCGGTCTATCGTCCACCCTCGCTTCTTGTATCTTCCTAACAGACAGTGGCTGTAGCCGGGGGCAACTCTATCCAACGAGTAACTAACCCGAGCAAAAGAAACTAAAAGAACAAAGCCCTTTGAAACATTGTGAACGTCTTAAAGATAGTGCTTGAAATAATGAATACTAAAAATAATAATACGAAACATTTACATTTGTAGAAATAATAAATACACTTATGATGATACCAGCATGATTAAAAGAACGTTAAATTTGATTTTTATCAGAAGATAGAAGATAGAAGATAGAACACAGTATATACGATTTTAAATTATACTCAGAGAAATGTTATGGGAAAGTGAAAGTTAAAAGGTGGAGAGACCTTTGATATGTTACGTAAACTCAATACTAAATCTGAACAATTGATTAAGATTTTTTAAAGAAGTTTCTTTCAAGTAAAATTTGTTTGGAGTTTATTTATAATAGAAAATATATAAATTTACCCGTTTATTTATCATTTTAACTGTTTTGTTTTTAAACAAATAAAGTGTAAATGATAGTAAAATAAGAAAAAGTAAATTTTGGATATATGAACATTTGTTGGTGTTTAGATCAAGCACAGTATAAAGAGGTTTATCAGATTTTAATACTAACCGAGGAAGCAATAACGTAAAAATAATTTATTTATTCTTGAAAGAGAAATATTTAAAAGTCTGGGGTTTTGGCTTCCTTCACTTTAGTTTGATTTGAATTAATTGAAGAGTTAAGAAAACATAAGTGTTTATACAAAATTCTAATTGTGTGGAAAATAAAAGTTATTTATCTTTTCCCTGTTAATTTCTTGAAAGAATAATGTCAGAGAAACGTAGTTTATGCTGTAGTTTATTTATGTTCTTTTTAATTTCTAGCATGGCCTTATCCCAAAGTATTCATCATCAGGTATTACAAATTTTAACAATTACATTGTTCTGTAAAACAAAAATCCTCCAGTAGAGGAAACTATACATTTTTAATACAATTTAGAGAACATAACACTTAGGCTATTGGTTAAAACAGCAGCAGTGCACAAGATCGTCTATATAATTTTTTTAAAAATATATTTAATGCCGGTAATGGTAATAGCTAAACTCGGCAATAGTGCACCCCTTCCGTGTAATCCATGTCTTTCGAAGTCGTACAGTTGGCTTCGATATATGAATTTATCCCTTCCATTCGTATATAATAATATATGTATATAATAATTATATATGTATGGTTTGTTCATAGGAAAGTTGATATCCCTTTGTCAACAAATACGTTGGAGTGAGAAGGGGCTATTGCCGATATTTACCCCGGTAATCAATCAACACTAGTAAAAGTATTATATTTTATCTACGATTGATACGAAAAATAAACATTGAATCTCAGTTTAGATGCGTAGAAAGTGATTTTGTACGTACTTGTATTCATTGCTCATGTGCGTTTCATAATTCCTCTTTTTTCCGCCCTTGTGCGGTAAAAAAGAAGAATTTTTCACCTTAACGCACGATTAGCAAGTTTGTTTACATTTAACAAAACTAATTTGCTGTTTGTTTAATTAAAGTAACTGTTTATATCGAGTTTTTAGTGAAAAACAGTGATTGATATATGTCATTATGACGAAAATGAGGAGAATCATACGCCTCCAGAGAAGAATTAATTCGGCACAAAATACAACTAATGAATTAATGTCATCTTTATCAAAGAGAAATACGAACAAACATGCAGGAAATGTATTACATTTTTTTTTTTTTTTTTTTTTGTATTAAAATCAAACAATCGTAGATAAAGTACGGTACGCAACGCGTGCGAAAACTGCATTGTGCTTTGCTCGTGTGGTTTTACTCCTCACTCGCATGCACAATGCTACTTTCCGCACTAGACGCGTAATGTACTATTACAAAATAAATAAGTATCGTGTTCTAGTCGGTATTGTACTATTTACTTTTACATAGAAATTATATTTTCTATATGGAAGATTTTTGCTTCCCAGCTTACCCAAGGTAACGGAAGCTATGTGATCCTACTAATCAACAAAAAATTTGTAGGTCTCCGATTTCAAAAATACCAAAGCAGAAATCCGTTTCAGACATCAGGGCACATTTTTGATTCCGTGTCTGTCTGTCGGTCTATCACTCATTTGTTTCTCTTCCACATGCGCACAAACACATTTATTTACTCCTATATCTTCAAAAGTACTTATCTGATTTTTATGAAATTTTGAAGGTTCGTTGAAAGTAGCCGCAGATAGCCCCAGATTAATTTCAACTTTCTTCGCTCCTTAAATTTTGCTAAATTAATACTTTAATTAAAGTAAAAAATCAAATCAATGTTGCAGTTTTTATAAACGGGAAAATGAAATAAATTTGGATAATAATAGGTTTTAAGAGCATATTATTTTACTTCAAACATTTTGCCCCCTATGTGGGGCCAAAAGTATAAAAATGGTACATTTCACATATAGAGGACCCACCACCCGGTATATTTTAAATATTTGTTAAATGTAAAATTAGTTAAATAAATAAATAAATTAGTTAAATACAAAAATAAATTAAGTACACTGTTCTGCAAAAAAAGTCTCAGAATGAAAATGTCCTTTTTTAAAGTATTTTGGAGTACTGAGTCCGAATCTGAAGGCATAATGTCTCCTCTACGTACAGTTTTCCCGGAAAATGCTCCTAAAGTTCGGAAAAATTTTTGTCCAAAATAATATATTGGGCATTTGAATATTTATCAACTATGAAGAACACGAATCAAAAGTCAAAAAAAAAACTGTTGACCTTACTTTTTTAAGATAAATGAGAAATAAGAACAACAAGAATAATAGGGGGGAGGGAATACTAAAAAAAAGTACATACAAGTTGTGGTTTTGCGCAATTTTTTTTAGTATCCCCCCATTTTTCTTGACCCTTCCTTCCCCCTTCTGTCACATATTTTGTAATTCTTTACAATAATATCAGAAAAAAGTCACAAAATATTTGTTAATTTATATATTTTTTTTTCTTATTTTTCACTTCTCTTAAAGAAGTAAGGCCAACAGATTATTTTTGACTTTTGATTCGTGTTCTTCATAGTTTATAGAGATATTCAAACGCCCAATATATTATTTTCCTTTATGAAATTTTTTTGGACGAAAAATTGGGTCAAAATCCCCCAGAAACACTATTTTTCTGAACTTTAGGCGCATTTTCCGAGAAAACTGTACGTATAGGAAAAGTTTTGACTTCAGATTCGGATTCAGCAACCTCGAAAACATATAGTTCAGATAAAATTTTCTTGAGTACAGAAAGTTCGTTAAATTTTGCAGAACGGTGTTATTGGTGTCCTCTGAATCATCTGCCCATTCTAGTAGGTACTAATAAAATTATAGCCTTTGGGCATCACCTTCTCTGTTATACTTTATGAAGATAATACTAATGTGTATTATTATTATACACTAATATTTCTTACATAATGTTCTCTATCAAACAATGCTTGCTATTTGTAAAAAAAAAAGCTTCTAGTAAAGTGGTATAAAAAAATTTTAAAGGCGAGGGGGGGAAAATGAGGGGAAATTAAAAATAATGTGAGGGGAAAAAGGGGAAATCTGGTTAAAGGTGAGGGGAAAATTGATTGAGGCAAGTGGAAACACTGATGAGATATCTAAATTTTTTTATCTAGGAATGCACTAGGGCCCTAGACGAATCCAAAAAGCCCTCATTCATTAAAATCTGTCACGTGCGTCGTCGCCGGGGGGACGCATTCCCCCCCCCCCCCCCCCCCCCAATATTTGAGATGTAATAAAGAATTTAACATAAAAAAAAGTTCAAAATATTTAACCTGTTTTTACTTTTGTTACATGTATATTTTATCATTAATAATATATTATCTATTCTATATAACTTCGATACCATGTTACTGTTAACAGTGAACAACTAATTTTTAATCTGAAGATGGCTATTAAGTAGCCAAAACCTGTTATCCAGTTATTGCAAATATGCTTTGTGTTACAGAAAGTCAGAGAAACAAGCCCTGGAATATATAAGGGTCCTCTTTTTTGCCAACGGCACTAAAAATACATAGAGTGTATAAAATCCAATAAAATAATAATTTAAACGAAATATGATGTAAAATAATTTTTGTTTATAAAACTGAATTATACAAGTGTAATTAAAAGTGTTTATTAAAAGCTTATAGAATTCCATATTTTCTGATGTAGCAAGTTTGAATTACTGACAAGTTATTTATAAAGTTGTTGATTATCATTTATCATGATCAATTAGATTAATAAGTTTATAAGAATCAAAAAATTACTTACCAAGTCATTTCGTATTACTTAATAAAATAACAGTTGATTTGCTTTCATAAACAAGAGAAAGAAAAATATTTTATTCAAATTAAATAAAAAGTTTAGTTATTTAAATGTGTTAAACAAAAGGAAATTAACTGAATAAAAAATACGGTGATTAAAATAACCACAAATAATCATTTTCCTTAACATTTTGAATTTTATTATTTTTGACGAACTTCTTAAAAATAAACTATACTTCTTGAAAAAAATAATATATTTCGGATTAAATATTTGAAATAAATTCATAACTTGAAATACTTTTCACTAAATAAGATATTGGAAGAATGTAATGTGAAATATTTATGAAGAGAAATCAAATACTTAACTATTTTAATATTTTACAGCAAACATTCGAGTGCAAAACAAAAACTAAGCGATATGATCGATTATAGAGCATTGCTCGTTGCAACTTGCAGGTGTAAAGATTAATTTTAGATGCAGTCAGGGAGTCAGGGTGATTGACTAGTGCTTTTGGCCGATGTTTCTGTCATTACTCAATTCGCTATTGGTTATTAAAGTTGGTTGTTGCAACCCAGCCGAGCGAGTGAGATCAAAATATAAAATCTAGTTGCGATAACGCCGTCTGATAATATACTTATAATTGAACATCTTGAGTGACATAAGAAGGTAGGAAATAAATATCATTGATTAATATAATCTTATTCTAATCAACTATAATGAAATATAATATGTGTAGCTATTTTATTCTAGGATCGTTTGCAGTTTAATTCAATTTATTAGTGTATATATGGTGTGTGTGTGTGCATCTAAATATATAATTTCGCGTTAAGGCGTTAAGTATTAATAAGTGAAAATCACATATAACTAAACCTGTTGTAAAAATATAATTTTTCTTCCTACCTCCATTATTTAGTCTAGAGCCTTAATACTAAGTTTCACATATTGTCTGCTTTGATGAATCGCTTTGGAGGAAATTAGAAGAAACTATTGGGTTTGCTAGTAGTAAAATACATCTTGGATTTTACTACTCTTCTTTATTGGATAAAGAAGAGGAGCTCTTACTCCAGACTTAAGCGCAGGAATATGGATTTAAATAGGGAGAACACGAATGTTTTAAAAATATTAATTAGCAATCACTAAATTGACGACGAAGATATATTTAAAGCATATTCCATATTTACCCGTGAGCAGTTTGTTACCCTTATAAGCTAAGTTGAAAAAGACCTTAAAAAGGACACGCTCCCTCTTCTTTTTTCCTTAGTTCTGTTTCTATTCATTAATATATAGGTACATATAATATAGTAACTAATTTCTTTTAATCTCTGTAAATAATTTAATATTAACTAATTTAATTTCCCAAAAGTTGAAAACGAATCGTGTTCAGAAATCATTATCGTGTTCAGATTTTGTAAACAAATCAATAAAAAAAATTGAAATTTCAATAAATGAATTATTATTAATAAAGCTGGTATAATATAATATTAGATAATGTGATGTGATATAATTATTGTAATGACAGAAGAGAAAAATAATTAATGTATATATTCTAACTTATATCTCTCTAGCGTTCTTTCTTAAACACTCACTCGGAAAATTAGTATACATATATTCCTATGTGGTATCAACATAAATGAGAATAAAGCAATAAATTTGGAGGGTGGTCCACTTCCCCCTTGATATAGCTTGTAACTGTGGGATGTGGGGAAAAAATCTAAAGATCGTGCCAGGTCTTCCTGACTCTAGCAGATTTTAATGCTAAGCTTCTACCTCTAAATATCCGTACATAATATCTCTTTCTAGTCCAGTCTAATAAATTATATGAACTTTCTAAATTAGATAAAAACATATGATTACATCTAGTCGTCAAGGATCAAACTAAAATATTAACTATATATGTATTTATATAAGTATATTTAAACATATATATATATATATATATATATATATATATATATATATATATATATATATATATATATATATATATATATATATATATATATATATGTGTGTGTGTTTGTGTGTCTGTGTCTGTGTGTGTGTGTGTGCATATATTTCTGGCTAATTATCCGTTTATACACATAAGGGAAAAATTATATTTACCGTATCAACATGTTTTTATAAGATGTCTTTCAATCTGCGATATCAGTTTTTACGTAGCCCCGATTATTTTATTAAATTAACCATATCTTGAACATCTCCTTATAACCAATTCACGTGCTCGAGTAATCCAAAGTAGATCTCTGAATCTTTTAAACATTAAAATCCCTAACAAATCCCGATAATCCACAAATCAGGTTTATCCGAAACCATCTTGACAAATGTGTCCATTCGTGTATTATCTATATCTGTAGCTCATACGTCAATTGTTGTGTCTTATTATTAAATTAATATGAAAATTACATTTTTTTGGTACTTACTAGAAAAGTATTGTAGTACTTTGTTAGTAAATGAAAGATAATCAACTATATAAATTTTGAAGAAAGACAGCTCAATTTTATTTTTTTAGCGAATAGAAAATTGCTTTCCAGTAAATTTGGCTTACAATAATATAACTTTAAAGTACAAATATATACAATATAGTATGTATAATGCAATGTTTACATATTTCTTATTTTATACTATTAGGAATAAATGTAAAAATTAATTTTAATTGTAAAATACTTATGCATATTATTATTTAGTACAATGTACAATGTGTAATCCGAATTATTACCAAAAATCTTGTTCCAAAACAAGCCCGTAGGCCCTTCTAATTCTATTATGCTATTGATATTATATGTCTTATTAGTAACTGGGATGTTCTAAATAATGTTTAGTCAAGTACATATATTTCTATGTGGTATCAACGTAAATGAGAATAAAGCAATACATTTGGATTATTAAGGAAGAACAGAAAAAAATCTTTAACTTGTTATCAAACGGTTTTAACGATTTTTATTTAAAAGGTAAATGCAGTCCATTAAAATACCAATTAAACCATATAAAGTCGTTTTTCTGAAGAAAAAAAAATTCGAGAAAATAGCAAACATAGTTGCAGGTGGTAGACGGTAGATCGGGGTTCTATTATACCACCGGTATAGGCTTAGTTTTACTGTAAATTTTTATAAAATAGTTAATCATAATTAAATTGTTGGACAAAGAAATTCCAATGAAAAAAATACTGAATTTGAATGTAAAAAGTAATATCTTTGAAACTGGTTTACTAAATTAAACCATAGGTATTCCTTGGATTGATTAAATAAATGTTTAAATGTTTTATTCCTATTAGTGTATTTTATTTATATCAACAAAATAGAGATATAAATAAAATTGTTGCGCGTAAAGTCTCACTTAAAAAGGGTTTCGTTGGTATGGTGAACATGAAATTATTAATCGGCAGAGAATCTGCATAAAAAACAAATGCACTATGAACCGAAAGCAACGATAAACTATGTGATCGTTCTGAAGAACGAACTTATTTTATGTCTCCGATTTTAATAATTCCTACACATAAACCCTTTTCAGACATCAGGGAACATTTTTGGTTCCATGTCTGTCTGTCGGTTTGTCGCTCAATTTTTGAGAAACCAACTTTTATTGAAAACTTCTCGTCCAATTTTAATAAAATGTGGATGGTAGTCATAATTAGCCTATTGTTGGTCGATTATAAGTTTAAACCTTTTGCGGTTTTGCGCCTATTTGTTTCTCTTCCGCACAAACGCTCAAACAGGAATTTATTTAGACCTATATACTTAAAACTACTCATCTCATTATTATGAAATTCGGATGGTTGTTAAAAGTAGCCGCCTGCAGATAGCCCCAGATTAATTTCAACCCTCTGTGCTCTTTAATGTTTGCTAAATTAATATTTAATTTATGCAAAAAATCAAAACAATTTTGACAGATTTAAAAACGGGGGAAAATTAAATCAATTTGACAATAATTACTTGTAATAGCATAAAATCATTAACTTATACAATGTAGGTAGCGAGGAAGCTATGTGCCACATTAATTGGGGCCTCCATGAAAAGTGACTTTGTAGAAACTGTAAATTCGATTTGAAAAGTGCTTCTAATCTACTAGAAGTGCGATATGACCTTCTCACAACTCAAAAATCGTCGATTGCCCCTATATTTAAAATATGTCACTAATCTCTGTCAAATTTGTTATATTATGATGGAAAACAATTTTGACAAGTGTAATATATTTTTGTAATCTACTCTTTAATATTCATTTGATTCCCCATTCAAAATTTAAAAAAATAAAAATAAAAATAAAAATATCCCTTGACATGAATTACCCGCCATTTTGGATTCCCAGGTCAGTTTAAAAACCTATTCTTTCCATTTTTTCCATGGCCCAACGGACCGCATATTATTTTAATATTTTTAGTACAGCAGAAATGTGGTTTTTTGGGGGAACATTTTCATGTATTTTGACAAAAGCTCGTGGAAAATTAAAAAATTTCCACAAGTGTTACATTTTTGTAATCTATTCTTTAAAACCTTTTATTTGATACCCCACTCATTTTATTTCCAAAAGAGTAGAAAAACGCGTGGGATTTTTGAACGGCTAATAATTTTGAGTCCGCTATATTTTTCCTGTGTGCGCGCGTCAAAAATATTTTTAACACTGAAAAGTTTTATGTTTTTATCTCTATTTATTCAAAAGTTATTGGATCTGTACAGAGTGACAGACAGACACAGGAACGAAATTATAAGGTTTTCTTCTGGTTTAACCAACGAAACTTTAAAAAAGATATAAAAATGAATGTTATGAATGAATATCATTCAGTGACTATTTTTATTTGGTTTAGTATTATCATATCAAGAGCATAACAAACATTTGTTTTTATCTTCATTTTAATCAAGAATAAATGTTTTAGGCATAAAGCCATAAAATGCTCCATTATGAATGCGATAATAGTACATTACGCGTCGAGTGCGGAAAGTAGCATTTTGCATGCGAGTGTGGAGTTTGAACCCAAGCGACAGCGAGGGTAGTAAAACCACACGAGCAATGCAAAATGCCGTTTTCGCTCGAGTTGCGTACCGTACTTTATCTACGATTGTTAGATTTAAATAATAAATACAGAAAAAAATAAACTTGCTGTATATAAGTTCGTATCTCTCTCTTGATAAAGATGACATTAAGTCATTAGTTGTATTTTTTGCCGAATTAATTATTTCTGGAGAAGTATTATTCTCCACATTTTCGTCAAAGTCACTTGATTCACTCATTGTTTTTCACTAAAAACTTGATATAAACAGTTACTTTAATAAAAGAACAGCAAATTAGTTTTGTTAAATGTAAACAAACTTGCTAATCGTGCGTAAAGCTGAAGAATTCCTTTTCTTTACCGCACTAGCGTGGTAAAGAATAGGAATTATTCAGAACTATGAGACGCGCATACGCAATGAATACAAGTACGTAAAGAATCACTTTCTACGCATCTAAACAAAGATATAATGTTTATATTTCGTATCAATCGTAGATAAAATCCTTTTTTTGATGACTTCATATAATATGTTAATCATAATCTTTTTTCTAGGATTTTTATTTATATAATTTAAGGTTATCTTTCTCTGATTAGCCTTAAAATATGCACGTTCTATCTACTATGAATTTCAAAAATAATGTAATAAACGGAAAAACGACTTTCTAAATTGTTATTTAAGATCTTATTTCTAGTGCTTAGGTTTTATATAAGGACAGATAACTCCCCTATTCTTGAAAGATATTAGCCAGATCTGATGTCCTCTAGCCGAATAAAAAATAATCTTCACAGTTTGAGCTAAACCGCTGAAATATAGGTCTAGGGCGCCCTTTGGGTGCTCTAGCTAGACCTAGAACACCCTAGTTTAGTGGTGAAATGGTGTTCGAATATGTTTTTTCCCTGACATTTTGATGATTTGGGAGGTCAGACAAGGGGTTTTCGAGAGAAAGGAATAAACTTCATAAAAATGCATGTCAGTTATAGTAGATTTAAACCTCTGCCTCAGATCCTGTTATTTGTTAATATATTCTACAGTTATTAGTGTGTGTATATTTCTTGAGGGTAAGTTTTGCTATCTATTGATTTAATGTTACGTCATAGATGGCATTGGCTTTCGATTTCACGAATGGTTAAAATCATATATTTTTTTGGACATCTTGGACAAATATAAATTAATGATACTATAAACGAATTCAACTTTAGTGAATGATATGGAACTATATTATTACAAATCAAGAAGGGTTCTTATTACTCTCTGAATATAATCTACCTAGTTTCATGTTTTTTCCCCCCTGAGATAATAACATCAAATTATGTGTAAAATATAATTGGTTGTTTTCTTTTATGAATCAAACAGAGAAGAAATTACGCGTAAATTTATTTCAGTCTTGTGAATTTTTAAAGATATATCTTGGTTGTTTTAACGTTATTAATTAATTCTGTGGTGTCCATGTCTCGAATTCAGGTATAATTTCACCTGGTCGGTCAGATCCGATTTTAAAAAGCTTTTGACCCCAGAGTATGTCCGCCGTATCCCGGCACATCGCTCGTACTCGGTGCCAAAAACCTCAGATATTCACCTCACCTCATTCTCTTCTATCTGCCAAAAGGTACAATGGTTTTATACTCGGTGCCAAAATTTTCGTAGTTTACTTCTCACACTTTTTTTTTCAATTATACGTACGATTTAATCCATACATTTATTAGTTTACGTTTGAGGTAACCGTTACCATATTTCAAGTACGTGAACTTTTTTTCTCTAAATATTGCCGCTCCAGTTGGCTATGAAAAATTTCTTTTTAAATAATTAATTTAAACAACTTTGTTTTTTTTTCTCTATGTAATTAACCCTTGGCCTGATTTTTTTTTACTATTATTGTTGTTTTTTTAAACAACTTGGTTACTAGAAAAAAGTAGGTCGGTTCAGATGAGAAAAAAAAAATAAAGCCACCTTTTAGACGTTCGCAAATACACAATGAGCCAATCAGACAAATTCAAATAAAGAATAGAAACGAAATAATATAAGCACTTGTTAAAATAAGTTAACATGCTCCGACCTTTACAATGGTTCTCTACATATTCATTTTAAATATAGTATTGTGTCTTTTTAAGAAATTATTGTTGTAAAGGATTACAATATTTTATAGGAAAATAGAAAGAAATAACAATTATATTATATTTAGTTAAGATATATTTACCTTACCCTTATAGTCTTATTTTGAAAATAATAAAAAATCCCTAAAAAGTAATAAATAATTATATGATTCAGTAGCGCACCCAGAATTTTTTTTTGGGAGGGCACAGATTAAATAAGGAGGGGGGGGGGGGGGGGGGGGGGAGGGGGGAGAGTTGTAATGTGGGCTTAGCATAATCACAGACAATTAAGATGTCTGGTTTTCGAAAACGTCTTTTTAGCCTATTCTAAGAGCATCTAAAATGTTATTTTATACAAATAAATTTAAGATTTTTATGAACGGGATATGAAGACCGGGGTATTTTATTTAAAAAAAATATATATCAATAATATTTTATTATTAAAAGTTGTACATTATATAATAGATTAATGTTTTATTTTAGTAGCCACAAAAATGAATTGGTACATTTAAAAATATTTTAGTTACGTGAATTAAAAAAAAAGAAGTACGCCAAATGTTTTGAATTCAACAGAAATTAGCTGAGAGTATTAGGTTAAAAATAAAAATAGTAGGGTATCTAACAGTCCAGTCAATAAATACAAAAAATAGTCTTCCTTGCCTTAGATCGGGTATCTGCAATTTTTAAAATCTTATTCTACATTTGAACCCGTTTCTAAATTAATTAATATTAATTATTCGATACATAATTAAAAACTATTAAAATGACTACTACTAACAATTTTAATTAAATTTAATTAATATATTAAAGTAAAACTGTAGATTAAAATAAGAACCCTTAAAACAAGATAATATTTAATTAAAAACGTGATTTAAAAATGTTATATTGTAACCTTTCATTCAAAATAAACAATGGATAATAGTCAGGAAGAAATTCGTCCCACTAAAGAGTTCTGAGCATGCGCAGTCGTAATTTTATTTAGATTTTTGTTCCAAGTTCTATAGACGACACTTTTTTACCCAGGAGGTATATGTACTTAGTGCTCCATCCCATTTTTATAGATCCTTGGCCTAAACGGATTGGTAACTTTACTTACTTCTATTATTTTTCTTCATCTTCTATATATATATATATATATATATATATATATATATATATATATATATATATATATATATATATATATATATATATATATATATATATGAGTGTGTCGGGCAAAACTAAGTATATAATTACTTATTTATTGATTTTTTTGACTATACAGCACTATTGCTTGAAAATGTGCTGCGGAATTGCATATTTAAATTTCTGGTCTTTAGCTTTGGGGAGGGCCCACCCCCCCCCCCCCCCCCCCCCTTAGACGCGCGAACACTTGGGCGGATGACGTTGTCCAACGAACACGTCCTGGGCATTGGTAAAATGAACATAATATCTACAAAATTTCATCAAAATCCGTCTACTTTTACTCGAGTTATCGTCATACATCGTTTCACGGTTCGCGGACAGACAGACAGACACGAGACCATAAATGTTCCCTGATGATTGAAACGGATTTCTGTCTTGGAATTTTTAAAATCGGAGACATAAAACTTTTTCGTTCTCAAAAGTGAACACAATGCTTCCGTTACCTTCGGTAAGCTCGGAAGCAATAAAACAACAACTAATAAAAGGAAAACACTAAACCAATTTATTATGTACTTGTACGTAAGAAAATTTAGTAAGAGTTGTAGCGGATAGATTTTTTAAATACAGCAAAACCAGTCTAAGCTTGAACCTGGGTAAGCTGGAAACCTGCTAAGGTGGGAATTTTTTCTCATAACGGAGTTTTATTCAATGTAAAACACCCTGTATAAGCTAGAAACCTGTCTAACGTGGGAGGGGAAAAGAATTTCCGGAACCATGGGAGGCGATAACCTGTGAAAACTGGAAAAATACCTGGTTTACTGCGCAGCACCTAGCGTTGTTACTTGGTAGACATGATTATCACTTTCTTTAAAGTCTTCCCTTATCAGACTCCTACTACTGTCTTGCACTGAAACCCTCAAGTGCAAATATGGCCCTCATGTGCAAAATGCAACATTCATGTCGCAAATTTCATGTCGGAGATGTCAATCTCCGACATGAAATATAGACTCACCTCTCACGAATCATTTTTTTATGTAACTTATTCGTTTCTCAATCGGCACTGATAGGCCTTATGAAGGTTGAAAGCTGCTTTGTTTAATAAGCCAGTTTTAATTTACGTGGAGAGACAATTTATGTTTTCCTTTAAGATGCCCTCCATAGAAGCTCCTATACCTAACAAACTAAAAGGTGTTTTCCGTTCAAATAAAGTTTTGGTCTCAGAACTAAGTTACATATATTATTTATTAGTTATTAGTATTTATTTATGTTTTAATTAATTAATTAATTAATAATTTATATTCCATTTAATAGTCATTAAATATAATTTATAATATTTCAATTATTAATAGATATTATTTTTAATTCATTAAATTGACAAAAATGAAATTATACAAAACCTGCCTGAACTGTCTAAGCTGGAAACCTGATGAGGTGGAATTATTTTTCTGGAACTGTGGCTTCCTAGATTAGACAGGTTTTACAAATTATAGGTCTTTGACTAAAAGATTAATTCCTAATCAACAATTGAATAGTTATTTTTAGTTGAAACTAAATGCTATCTATTTTTAAATAAAGGAATCACTAGATAAATCAGGCAAGAAAAACAAAACAAGAAAAAGAAAATGAAAATGTTATTAACGAAAATAAAAATGTATTAAAAATAAGCGAAGAATAGTCAATAAAGCTAGACAAGAGAAGAGCTAAGGGAGAGATTGAAAGCAAGATAATAAGGCCTGACACATTGTTGAAGTGTTATGGTAATTAGTTCTCAGGTATTACGAGGAGAGGAGAAACAACAACTTGAATCTGTTTCTGTTAATCTTGGCTAACAAGATTAATGGAATTTAACAATGCTCTAATTCACATGTCCCCCAAAAAGTATAAAACGATAAAAAAAACCTGAAACTAACCTTTCTCATTATTTATGTCGGAGATAATAGACTGAGATGGTGGGCAACGACACTTTATACTAGAATTTACAGTTCCATGTTTACATCGATAAAGGGCCATTTTAATTAGGCTCCTCGAGACTATTCTCAAAAAATTAATACTCTTCCGCATTATATAAATTTATTTTGTATTAAAAAAACCTATGATTTTATGTAGATCTCATTCTTCAAGGAAAATATCATCAAATAGTGTTATAGTTTCTTTTAGGTCCGCTGGCAAAAACGAGGACCCTTATACATTTTCTGCGCTTCTCTGTACGTCTGTCTGTAACGCACCTGATCTCTGAAAGAACGCAAAAATTTGAAACTTTGCAGTTATGTCAATTACAGCTATTATCAATTATGCAGTTATTATTAATTCAAGTTTAGAATTTATTCCAAATGTTTAATATCCAATATATATATATATATATATATATATATATATATATATATATATATATATATATATATATATATATATATATATATATAGGTATATATATATATTTTTTTTTTTTCAATAAGTATAGTTTATTTTCAAGTAGTTCTTAGTGTTAAATCGAAATGTTAAGCAAAATTATTATTAGTAGCTATTTTAATTCCCGTGTTTTTTCGTTAATTTTATACAGTATATTTTCTTTTGTTTAACAGATTTAAATAATATCATGGTTTTATCATGGTTATTTAAATGTTATCATGGTTTTCTAGTATAATTTTTACGTTTTACTCGATAATTCAATGTAGTTTCGTTGTTTGAATATATATATTGTTGAAGTAGCATGCAAAATAAATTAAAATATAGAATATAGATTTATTAATTTCTCGTTTTAGTATTTGTAGTGGTACTATACTGTACTAAAACTATTGTGTCATACAGTCATACGTACAATTGTCAATTGTAGAGGGATTCAATTTTGCTACATTCATGTATAGAATTATTAAAACTTACTAAAACTAGTCTTAGTACATTTCGTTGTATATATAGCTCATTCTTAATCCCTTAACTAACTTTGTTAGTGACATTTTTGCCATTGACAATGTTGTGAGCCGATCTAAATTCAACAAAACTTAGATAAAAAAAATGAATCGGTACGGGAACTAATTATATAAAAACTTTTATCTACGATTGATACGAAAAATAAACATTATATCTCTGTTTAGATGCGTAGAAAGTAATTATTTACGTACTTGTATTCATTGCGCATGCACGTCTCATAGTTCTGAAGAATTCCTCTTCTTTACCACGCTAGAGCGGTAAAGAAGAGGAATTCTTCAGCTTTACGCACGATTAGCGAGTTTGTTTACATTTAACAAAACTAATTTGCTATTCTTTTATTAAAGTAACTGTTAATATCGAGTTTTTAGTGAAAAACAATGAATGAATCAAGTGGCTTTGACGAAAATGTAGAGAATAATACTCCTCCAGAAATAATTAATTCGGCAAAAAATACAACTCAAGATTAATGCCATCTTTATCAAGAGAAGAGATACGAACTTACATACAGCAAGTTTATTTTTTTCTGTATTTATTATTTAAATCTAACAATCGTAGATAAAATACGGTACGCAACTCTTGCGAAAAAGGCATTTTGCATTGCTCGTGTGGTTTTACTACCGTCGCTGTCGCTCGGGTGCAAACTCCACACTCGCATGCAAATTGCTACTTTCCGTACTCGACGCGTAATGTACTATTGATTCTTAAATCTGAATGTGGATAACTAATACAATGATAACAAAATAAGTTGCTTCCCTGCAAAAATTACAGGGGATCGGGATCAGGTACCAAATATAAACTTGATTAAAGTTAGAGTTATGTACATGGTTTTAGGTACCTACTTAAAATATACTTCTAGAAAAAGTGACATATTTTTCAAATAATTATAACTACTTAACAGAAATAGGGGGTTACATAGAGTTATTTATCTTCAATTAATGAATAGATGAACAAGTATCAAACTTAGAATTATATTGGAAGAATAACTGGTGATCTTCTGATGTTATCTCCAATAAACTTAAATACTATGAACTTTATAGACTTTCTAGCCTATAAATTTTGTGCTTTGTACATATGTTTTGTTTTAATTATATCGGGGGTAAATTGGCCGCCATTTTGGAATGGAAATGGATCTACATTTCAACCTTTGAAATGATACCCAACTTAAAAATTACAAAAAATATAAAATATTGCGATCAATTCGCCATTGATCGCTGATGGCAGAAATTTTGAGTGTTCAAGTTCACAATATTTTTTTCTGTTTTTGGGCAAAAACGTTTGACTTGTATACCAAATTTCAAATCTCTAGCTACAGTAGGTCGGGAAACCCTAAAAATGTAACATTGCACTGGAAGGTTCGGATTAAGATTTTAGAATTATAGAAACAAAAATGATTAAAATCGAGGTATATTGGTATTGTGAATGGGTTTCTAAAACTTAGTTATTAATGTTAATAATTTCATTGAAGCATTAAATGTTTTGAATTTGTAAAGTTCAGTCAACAAATCTAACATTTTTTCCGGTACTTTATTACTTTAGCACCCCCCTATATCCCTTTGGGTATTACGTAGAGATATTGAATATACAATTTTCCCAAGAGTCTCAATGTCTTGGGGAGACAAACACACAAACCTTTGAGACTTTTGTAGGACGGACTATTGTTTAGAACCAAGGGGGGGGGGAGTGCTAGAGTAAAAAAGTGCCTTTTTCCTTTTTGGCAATTATGAAGCAATTCGAAATAGTCTTTATTGTTCTGACATTTTATACTGTGTTTAATAAGAAACCCTAATTAATGATCAAGCTTTGCCTCACATGCATCTTAGAATCTAGTCATCAATTCAATAATGACCAATTCTAATTGCTTCGTTATAGCCAAAAGGGGAAAACGTTAGATTTGTTAGAAAACTTGGAAATACAACTAACTTTAAAAAAAAATCCAATACTTTTGAATGGAGACATATAAGTATAGCATTGGTTACCCCCCGAAAGCTTAGAAGCAAAACTAAATCTAAGAAAGTTCTCCTTTGTACCTATCTTGCTGGTTTCCATGGCCTGATTTTTTTTTTTTTTTTTTTTTTTTTTTTTTTTTTTTTTTTTTTATAAGTTTCTTTTTATTTACAATCCCAAAGTTTCAATATTTTTATTTTCCTATTTGAAAAGCTTTTTTTGATAATTCTTCTTTTTAACATGTTATTCTGTTCAATTGACAAGAAGTTGCTTCTTGTCATTTTTAACATACGTAAACAAATTTGTCTCTTTTTCTGTCTTAAAATTTAATTTAAAATTACGAAGCATGGCAGATTTTCAAAAGAATATGACAAGCTTATTAACACTTCAAAAGAAAAAAGAAAATGAGTTTAAAATTCAAATCAAATTACTAATAGTACAGACAAATTCTTTTTTTTAAAAAAAAAGAATGGGAAGTGCAATTTTAAATAAAATCAAAAGGTAAATAGCATATTAAGAAAAGTATATTTAAATCGAATTGTTTTTTTAGTTCGATGAAGAAAGGAGTGTGACATAAAATTCATACAGCAACTGGGAATAGAACCCTATATTTCTTGCTTTTCGTCCGAGGGATTTGTAGTTTAATTCCTTCGGATAGAATTCAATAAAAAAATAAATAATTTTATTTCTCCGACGTGGTTTGCAATTTAGTTTATTTTTAACTCGTATACGTGCGTATAGGCACTCTTTACGTTTGTCATTTTCCCGGCAAAAATCTAGTTTATAAAAAGTAAAAGTGCGCGCAGATGTGTACAGCCTAAGTTGTCTAGGACCTATTTTTTAATCAAGAATTACATTGTGCATTTCAAATTTTGAGAAAAAAAAATGTATGACTTAAATGAAAGTTTTTAAAGATGTCCAGGTGACAATTTGAGCATTCTTCTTAAAAGATATTATAAATAATTCATCGTTTTTGGGGCTTAGTCCCCAAATTTAGAGCTAATATGAACCGCAATATGAATAGATATTGGTGGCTGCACTAGTTCACCTACACCTAACACTAGATAAAACAAGAACAGTATAGAATTATAGAGGGTAGGTGACAGCCAATAAGGAAAGATAGAAGTGCATGAGGAGGGGGGGCATGACCCCACAGTTTTGCCAAGGCTCATAACCCAGATTTACACCTGCCCTCATATCTTAAATACATGAAAACTAGAACTAAATGTCTACTTACGTGATGACTGCATAATGACGTCACTTTATTAAAAACCAAAAAATTAAAAATATATAATTGCCAAAAACTACACTGTCATATCCACTTGTACTATATATCTTATTTTTAGTTGTTGACATGCAAATAAACAATATATTTTAGAACTAGATTGTTCTTGTTTATGAATAAATACATGTCCTCTTCTTATATTTGTAAATGTGACCAATTTATTATTTTTATCTTTGGTGATTTATTTAAATAAAATATAATCGAGCATAAATAAAATGTTTGAATTATTGAATCAGCGGCAGTTAATGAAAACAAAAGTTAAATTTATTGTTTTTCTTATGCCAGAATATATTTTTTTTTTATTATTATTATTATTAATAAATATATTAATTTTATTATTAATAAAATATTTATTTAGCTTCATCTTAAAAATTGTTAACCAAGAGAGAGAGAGAGAGAGAGTCCGGGGCATAAATAGCACCCCCATCAACCCCGCGTTGTGGGGAAGGGGCGCCTGCTCCAGAAGAGCGTCGAACAAGCTCGAGTAAATGTTTTTGGCCAAAATGGATATGGTTAATAAACTTATCATCCTTGTTCCCTACCACTGAATTTTGCTTACTTTATGTTTTTTTTTGTTTAATCTATTGTTCTCATATCAATAATTTTGACATCTGTGAAGAAAATTATCGATTTTCATTTATTCCCTATTTGTTTAAAGGTACCTATACACTAGAGATTTTTTACCTAGAGTTGATCTAGCTAGGGCCAGAGCCCTCTATTTTGACTCTAGTTGTGTACACAGCAGCTAGAGTGCTCTAGCGATAATCGCTGTAAGCTCTAGTTAGAGAGACTAGCTAGACTAATCATGCGCAGTGTACACAAGGTCAAAAAGCTCTAGCTGGAGCACTCTAGCGACCATGTCTCCAGGCTCTAGTTAAGGTGCCGATACACTGTAGAGAAAAATATAGTTAGAGTAGGCATTATCTACCTAGAGTACTCTAGCATTGTGTAAACACTGTTGAGCGTTTTTATCTAGTTAGAGCTATGGTAGAGCAGACCTAGAGCAAATCTAACTAGAGTAAATCTAGATGGTCGTTAACGCGTGTACAGTGTACACTGCAGATAATATTTATCTATATATAGCAGTCCTAGAGCATATCTAGCTAGAGCAAATTGTGTACACTTGTAGAGATTAATTAGTCTAACTAGTCTTCTAGCGTTGGTCTAACTAGAGTTTTCATTGTATCACACACTATATTATTTTTATGTTCTTGTTTTGTTTGAGAGCAAAATGTGTTCACGGCAAAAAAAGATCTCATGAAAAAAAAGAAAAATATCGAAATGAAAAAAAAAAAAAACGGTCCGAGACAACTCAGACAAACTTTCTCATATACGAGTTTATAATTACTCAGCCCAGTGTTTCCATTTATTAGTTTTCAAATGTACATTTAAATATTATTAAACTTTTCATCAAAATTTATTATAAAAATAACTTCTCCTGGGTGGGGAATCCAACCCGGGCTCTCTCCATCCGCGATTTAAGCTAATTTCTCAGGAACTAGATTTTTCCCGGGAAAACGGCTTATATCGTTGGATTCGTATTCAAATGGACTACATTTTAGAATTTTTTATTCTAAATAGTCGGAACCGTTTTCGATAAATAATTTTTTTTTTCATGTTTTTTCAGAGTTTTTGGGGGGTAGCGCCCCCAAATTTAGAGCTAAAATTCATTTCTCGATTTCGCCTCGGGGTATGATTTTTTATGAACATGTATGCCAAATTTCGTCAAAATCGGCCCAGTAGTTTAGGCTCCAGGCGTCTGCACAGACGACAGACGACGGACAGACATTTTTTTAAAAACCACTTTTTTTGGACTCAGGGGACCTCAAAACGTGTAAATCCATCAAAATCTCAAAATCGAATTTTCGCGCCATCACAATACTTTTTCTTTATATGAGAAAGTAAAATGAGTTCATAAACTTCAGTGCCTCAAAATACTCCCATTATGAAATATATATTTCATTTGTTCCAGCTCCACTTTTCTTTTGTTTGATTTTCCTTATTTCAGAATTAAATTGACACCTCAAATTATGTATTTTTTTGCTCACCAATTCCGCTCTTGAATTTAATGAAATTGCAATAGATTCGATTATTTAATTTTTAAGGTTTCTATTTCTATACTCTTTCAAATTCAATATGAGCAATTCCAGATTTCTGGACGAGCTTCTACCAATTCAATATGTTTATAAACTTTTTCTTTCTCCCAAAACACTTTGGTGGTATCTTCATTTTCAGAAACTTGAAATTCATCCATTTTCAAGTAAACTGTAATTAATTTTGATAAGTAACATTATTTCACAAAATACCAAAACATAGCAGTCTAGCAACTAGAGAAAATTCAGCTTGTTGAATAGAGCTAGTATGATATAGCTAGAGCGTCTTGAATGAATACGAACACTGCGTACACAGGACTTGATTTTTCTAGCTCCTTTTCCTTTTCCTTTAAATTCAACCATGAACAGAAAATTTTGTAATGATTATTACTACACAAGAACAAAAATCAAAGGGAAGTAAGTACTTTTTAGGATTTCGCAGATTATTAAGCATATACATATACGTTATTATATTATGAAATAAAATTTTTTTATTTCTCCATCCTGATCTATATGAAAATAAAAAAATATAAATAAGTTCAGGCTCAAGGCCCTGAAATTCGCAAGGTACGATCCCCCGGGTGGTTACAATGTTTTTTAATGGTAATGACAATAAGGTAAATTAAATTTCGGGAAATTTTCATCGCCCTATAATAAGGTATTTGTATGAATTATTTCAAAGTTTTAGGACTAGCCGTTATAGGATGGTTGGATGGGGAATTTTTTTGGGGTATATTTTAACTCATAAAACCCACAAAGAATTCTAAATTTCAACAACAATCATATACATATTTGTAACCCAATTGTCAAGAGCTTTTATTTAATCCCCTACTCAAAATTTTAAAAAAATAAAAATTTTGGCCGCACTGCCCTTGTTGCACAAAATGTATTATTTGATACTGTCATAAACTTAAAGAAAAGTTTATACAGTAGTTTGTCATAAACTATACCTTTGTCCAACACACGACAGCAACTGAAGGAGCAGTTAAAAAAACAAATAGTTTTACCCTGATTAAATTCCCTCCCGTTATTTTCATTGCTCTATAATGAGGTGTTTGCATGAATTATTTTAAAATTTTAGGACAAGTCATTATAGGGTGGTTGGGGGGGGGGGGCATATTTTGGGGTATATTTGAACTCATAAAACCAATAAGGGACTCAAATTTTAAAAAAGTATTTATATATTTGTAACCTACTCTTCAGAAGTTTTCATTTGATACACCACTCAAAAATTAAAAAAAAAAAAAAAAATATTTGAGAAAAAAAAATAGAATCATGGAACGTTGGATTATTGTAAGTATGTTTCACATCTTTTATGAACAATTTGTAATCTGTTATACAATTTAAGAGATAAATATTAAATGTAGTAAGGATTTCTTAATAATGTTTAAAAATTTGAAAGGAAGGTTGTTTTAATTATAATTATTTTTTTATTATTATTTTAGAAGATAAAAATAAAAAACGACCGTAGATGACCTTATTTTAAGGGCCGAAACGTCTCACACTATGAAATAGGAGTTTTCATTTCTTACACCTCATCAACCATCTTTACTCTCTCTCTCAGTATAATCTTTTAGGCTTGAACTCTTATTTGCCGGTAAAAAAATCATCCAATTTTAAAACTTTCATATGTAGCAACAAAAAAAAACAGCACAGCAACAGGTTGGGCCAGATCTAGGTACCACCAGCCCCTTTCTTAAATATTAGATTTAATCTGAGTGATTTTTCTTTTAATAAATTGCTTTCAGCATCCAATGCACAAGTTTATCTAAACACATATATAAAGACCATTGTTGCTCATTCAACATAAGTAAAACAGAAAAGAAAAAAAAATTCATTAAAAAGATAAAATAAAATAATGTCTTTTACATGCTGAATTATTAATTTGTAATGGTGCTTGCTGAGTTAAGCTCCTCATTGAAGTGGCATATTTGATGCTTTCATTGAAAACGAAAATCCTTGAAATTCTTTGAAATGGAAAATTTACTCTGAATGTGCACTGGAGAAAAATTAATTTGGCTTATTATTATAATTAATTAATTAATTTAATTGAAAACATTTAACCTGAGTAGTTTTTCTTTTTCTTTTTTGTAGTTGGATTCCCTGCTAAAGCTTTCTTACTTAGGAATGAGTAGATGACAAAACGGAAGAGATTAGATCAGAATTTCCACTTTAAGGCCAGAAGAGTTGAGATTCAACCTAGTTACTACAATTTGGTTGTTTCTGAAGGATGGATAACTAATGTAAGTACATAATACTACATTCTAAAGACCTATGTTTTGATCCTAAAATCTAGCAGCAGTTAAAGTGAAATATTGTTCTTAAAATTTTAAGCTTATTGAATTATTTTTGCTGTTTATTTATGTCTCGATCAACAAATCATTAGGAAATTACAGGACAGGGGGATCGACCACTTTACATATATACTCAATGCGATCAACAGTGTGAAATACGTCTCACCTCTCTTTAGTTTACACTAGATGTATCGGTGTTTTGAATTATTCCTTTGGTTAGTTATTATTTTAGATTATTATTATTAAAGTAGCTCCTTCTTTTTATTAAAGTAACTGTTTATCCTGTGGTTTCTTTGGAAAGAATGCAGCATCTATTCATCAAATTTCAAGGAAATACCAGATCTTTACAGTTCCCAATCTTGTTCATCAACTGTGGTAAATTGTATTTGGGAAAAGTGCTTTAGTGTGGTTAACCCTCCAGGTCATATTGGGTGTTGTACTACTTTAATTAAAGAAATTTTGTTCTGCAAGTTGTTTGAGAACCCAAAGACACCCATCTCAGCTAACAGCTTCAAAGTAGGCTAAGGTTAAATAACTAGTCCGCCATCTTGGTCTGTGCGTCATATTGGATTTAGAATGACGTCACTTAGCTTACTGTGCATTAACATCCAAACTAAACAAGTATGCAAAATTTCAATTCAATCGGTTGAGGATAACTGCCTTAAAATTCAGTTGCAAGATTTGACCTGAACATACTTTCTACATACTACATACATACATACAAACATTGAAAGTAAAATAAAAGCTTGTAAAAAATTAAATGAAGTTGTTAATTTTAAAAATAATTACTGAAATAGAATAATATAAACAAATAAAATAGAAATTAAATTCATTTATTAAATGAGTTTAGTTACATCACCCTCTACTAGATAGCATTAATAACAGTAATACATCTAAGATTCTTGGAAATAATGGTTTTCTTTTTCAATTATCAACAATTATAACAAACAATAAGTTTATAACAAATAACAAACCACTTAATTAACTAATTAATAGTAGTATTCACACTAGAAACCAGTTTAACAAATAATATAACAGTATTAGTTGGTAAAAAGTTAACTAAAAACTAACTAACTCTGTGTAGCAACATCCCGTGGAGGGCCTATAGCCAAATAGCATATTGAGATATATTATTTCTAAAAGATTACCAGCAGGCTTATAAACCCTAAAACCTACAATTGGCATTCAAAAACCACAACCAGTTAGTCGCCACTTCACATAAAGGTTAACACCAGGTGGGGGGGGGGGGGGTGGGGCTTGTCTGAAAATTATCCCAAATCCACACCCGATGCTTATTACCTTTATTTACAGGAGAGTTCTATGCACGAGCTACCAAGTCCCCCTGTAAAAAGTATTGTTAATACCGTGCATATTAAATTTTACTAATTTGATAAGGTGAAAATCTGGTTAAAATTAAAAGATGATTTGGTAGTATAATATATGTGTATTGAGGTTGTAAGTGTAGAAGTCTTTACTACGATTGGACTTCTCATGTGACTCTATGTTAGGGCTTAGTCTGATTTATTACTTTTGGGGAAAGCACCACTAGACAAAAATTTATAGGTCTGCACTCCTTTCAATGAATATTCTAGCTTTGTCTTCCCCATTGTACAATATAGAATGGCCAAGAAGAAAAATATTGTTTATTAAAATTATTTTATAGAATAAAATGTATTATTGGAATTGGAATCTTAGTTTAATTTGCCAAGAATTTTCTGGATTTTAAACACTTCTGTCGTTCTGTCCTGGTTTGATGAATAATAAATATAGAATCATTGTAAAACATTTTGTCTTATGATAGCGCCGTTTAAAGTCCCAAATACTAAACCAGTTTGCATTAGTGTATTGCGGGAGTAAATACGGTATAGTTTCTATTCGAGGGTAGCCTTCAAGTTACCTTCCGATTTTGTAACGTAAACGTGGGTTTTAAAGTGAAAACAGCAATACAAAATCAAAATAGTTAGCTTAATATTTCATTGTGACTTTGTAAGTTGGAATTTAATTCATTTTAAAGTTCTTGTTTTTATCTTTTATGTGAGAATATCTCTAAAGATTGTTTTTAAATGAAGATTGTTCTTATTCATTATCTATAAGTATGGATTGTCACGATATATTCAAGCGTTTATCACGAGGTGCCAAATTTACAAAGAAACCCATCTCGTCCGAGCCGACCTTTCGTCCTAAAGTAGAATTGAACGTTAAAAATGAAGACGAAGATGATGTGGTCAAAGAATCTGATAAGATATACCAACTGCGACAGAAGCTCGGCATCAATACAAGAGGTAAGGGCGTACCTCCTCCAGTCACTACGTTTGACGAGATGTTCGCCAAGGATATGATTACCGATAAAATTCGTGAAAACATTCGAGGTTGTGGTTATGAAGAGCCTACTCCCATTCAGATGCAATCTATACCTATAATGTACGCTGGTAAACAGATCTTAGCTTGTGCACCTACTGGCTCAGGTAAAACCGCTGCATTTTTAGTCCCCACTCTATCTTCTTTGAAAAAAGTAATGCGTAACTCCGAAACTACATTCCGAGTTTTGATTTTATGTCCTACGCAAGAATTATCGAGACAAACATTTAGAGCCTGCATTCAACTAACGAGCGGGACCGGTTTGAAACCACACTTAATCAAAAAAGTAAGTAACTCCTCGAAATTCGGACCTAAATATTCAGAGAAGTTTGATATTTTAATCAGTACACCGAACCGACTGATTTATCTGTTGAGACGAGAAGACAGCACAATCAAATTTAAGGATTTGAAATGGTTAATCATTGATGAAGCCGATAAATTATTTGAAGACGGTAAAACAGGTTTTCATAGCCAGCTATCTGAGATTATCACCTCGTTTCAAATGGACAATGTTAAAATTGCTATGTTTAGTGCTACTTTTATGGATCAGTTGGCTAAATGGAGTCGTGAACATTTAAAAGAACTTGCTACTGTTATTGTCGGTAAAAGAAATAGAACTGTAATCGATGTCGATCAAGAATTAGTTTTTGTCGGTAATGAAGCCGGAAAATTGATAGCATTTAGAGAGTTGATAAGACAAGGTCTTACGCCTCCTGTTTTAGTCTTTGTCCAGTCTAAGGAGAGAGCTAAAGAATTGTTTCAAGAGTTAATTTACGACGGGATATTTGTAGATGTGATTCATGCCGATAGGACTGCTTTGCAGAGAGAGAACGTTGTTCAGGCTTTTAGAGAAGGTAAAATTTGGGTGTTAATATGTACAGAATTAATGGGAAGAGGTATAGATTTTAAAGGGGTTAAACTTGTAATAAATTATGATTTCCCTTCATCAGTTGTCTCTTATATTCATTGCATTGGACGTACCGGAAGAGCTGGAAGATTAGGTAAATCGATTACATTTTTTACAAATGACGATAAAAGTAAGTTACAAGGTATAGCCGGTTCTCTTAAACAAGCCGGCTGTCCAGTACCAGAATACATGATGAATTTCAAGAAAGTCTCCAAAACTGAGAAGAAACGCCTTGCCAAAACAGTTCCCAAAAGAGACAACATTATGCCTACTATTGAATTTAAGAAAGGAAGGAGGAAAAGAAATTTTGATGATTCTGATGATCAGCCCAAATTAAAAAAAGCTAAAAATGAAACAGAAAAGGAAGGAGATCAAGAAAATGATCTGCCTAAAAAGACGAACTTTAAAAAACAAGATAATGAAAATAGCTCGCCTAAGATAAAGAAGTTTAAAAATAATAATAAAGGAAAACAAAACGGTTCTCTTAAGATAAAAAAGTTTAAAAAACAAAATGGTCAACCTAACCTAAATTGCAAGACCAACTCCAAACAGAATAAAAACTTTAAACCTGCCGACCTTAATCAAAACGACACCCACAAGAAAAAGAAGAAAAATAAACAAAACAAAACTGAAAGTTGATTGTACATTCTTTAAATATATTAAGTTGATTTTTTTTATTAAATGTGTATTTTACTTTATTTATTTTTTATGAATTGATCAGGTTGACTAGTGGTAAATTAGAGAAGCAATTTTATGGTGCTTAATTTATGAGTTGAAAGGTTTCCTATTATCCACTTGAAATCTATATACCATATTGCATCTTTTTTTTCTCATGATTATGAGAGCTCAAAAATGGGGAGCCTCTTAAATTCGAGGGCATCTTAAATTGATGTATTTGTTTTTAAGGCAAACTGCAAGTTACTAACAGCTAGTTTTAGTGTTCGAGAAAAGCTTGTGATTCTTTATTTCACTGTTTCCAATTTTTCAATTATAAGAATCCCCTACATTTCATTTCCATTTCTATTTCATTCTAAATTCGTCTTATCTAACGCTAATTCTATCATGGACAACTCTTTTCCAAGCAATTCCAGTTATACTGTTTCCAAGTAAATACATTTTTATATGTGGCTAAATTAACCTATGTTTATGTTAATGATGAAAATAAACCTTTTAAATATATTAAAATTATTGAAGGGCATCTTAAATTTGATGTCTTTTTTTACCAAACAGTTTCTCAAATTAGGGGTGCATCTTAAATTCGATGCAATACGGTAATATAAGATAAGATAATGTACTGATCTACTCATCCTAATTATACTTACATTTAAAATTAGATATTATTGACATGTCATATATGTCATGTCAACAAACTCTCCTCAATTCGACAGAGTGCGAGGCTTCTATGCTATTTTGGTCTGTGCCTTAGTTGCTATTTGTTGTTGTGTCTTTATGTATTTAAAAGTAATTTATTTTTTGTTAGTCTTGTCATGTCACTCTAAAATTTGTTGACTTAATATCAAATGCACTTTGGATTGAAAAAGCGCTGGCCAAGGACCTTTTCATGTGAGGAAATAAGCTCATTAAATAATAACTCTTTTAGAAACCGATAAGAGTCTATGATAATAATAATTGATGATACATCAAAAATAGTTGCAGTAATATGACGTCGTAGAGAGGTGTAATATAATTATAATGAAAGTTGTTCGAGGAATTCGGTTCAGTAGAACTGGAGATAGAGTGTATCTTAGATACCCGGAAAGGCGCCTCAAAGAGAGGCGAGACTCACTGGATAGGTAAGGAAAATGGAGTTGGAGTTAACACTAACGCAACACAGATAGGTAATGGTAATAAATAAAATAGCCCTAAGCCATAAGGTAAGGGACATTGGAACTCGGAGCAGAACCAGGTCCCTTGCAAGTTAGAACCGATCTCTACCCTACAACAGCAAAATCTTTGCCGTTTACAATAAAATTATTTAAACTTTAATAACAGAAACAGGGCAGAGAACAGAAAGAATCAGGATAACATTAATGAAACGATAACAATAACAGCTATGAAGTGTTATCGTATAACAATAACAGCAACGAAGTGTTATCCTATAACAATAACAGATAACAGCTCATTGCAACAGCTTCTTGTTACTTGAAATGTTATTGATTCTGTTCTGTTATAAAATAACATAACAGATATGAGCTGTTATTGTTATCAAATCTGTTCTGTTATCTGAGCTGTTATAATGTGAACTGTTATTCGATAACAGGACTTTTTCAATAACATGTTATCGGACAAACTGTTATTCTCCAATAACATGTTATTGTGAACTGTTCTGTTATTTTCGACCCACCTCTACTTCCTGGCACGATATTTAAGACCGTGCATTTTTTATGTCATTTTTTGCATGATTTCTTTTGTACCCCAAGGATAAAACATATCCATGTTAAAATAAAGTTGTAAATAAGGGACACAGTGTGTTGAGTTGCTAGAGTACATGTTGAAACATGTAACTCTATGAATAGCAATTTGTCAATTCGTTGGTTGGATGGAGGTGGATTAGGCTCTTGCAGGCCAAATAAGACGTTACAGGTGCTTGACGGTGGCTATTGAGCAAGGCAAGATTATGAGGATTGTGAAGTCTAAGGAGCGTCTAAAGTCTAAGACTCAACTGGTTTAGGTTTATACTTTAATATATTTATTCAAGGGTCAGTGTTCCTAATAATGAGATTAGATTACGCCTTATTTCTTTCAATTATAAATAATAAGTCTTTACTGAGATAAAGACAAGGTGTTAGATGAAAATAATTTGATTATAAGGAAAGGAAGTATATAATAATAAAATTAGATAACATAAACAAAACGTATCTAATAATTTAAAACTATTATAAAAAAGAAAATATCAATCCCAAACAATTTTTGTCTGTTTTAAAAAGAGGTACTGTATTTCGATATGTGTTAATCTTTTGCTCAGGTCAGGTTGCTGGGATAAAAATATAAAACGTTGGATGCCCTTGAAAATAGTTGTAGGACCCTTGAGATGCAAATTTGAGTCTGCTTACATTTTATTTTGGATGGTGAACAGATCCTACCTTATTACTAAAGGTGCTGGGTAAATTTGAATATGTTTTAAGTCCCTATGCTTCTAGGACCTAGAGGGAATTACACCTACCCTAACTGTTCTGTGAAAATGGGGTTTACTGAGAGATTTCTCTCTTGCTCCTCTAAGAGAGCAAAGTTGTTGATTTTTAACCATTTCATTTAAGATCTGATACAGAGGAATGGTGTTTGTACAAAATCAACCCCTTTAAGATCCCAACAACATCTGACATTTTTTCATATCCCTCTAGTAGATGTGCAGTTTACCACTAAAGAAGTTTAAGCTTAGATTTCATGTAAACATGGTATGAACGATGTCATACTCTTTATCCCCACTCATTATAATCCCTCTCTATGCTAATTTCTGTTACAACTCACATGACAAGTTCAGACTGTTTTTTATTATATTTGCTTACCTTTAAACTCTTTTATTTGCTTACTAGACCTTGGACTAGTTATTGAATAGCATGTATGTATCCCTTCATCACTGCTCAGCCTAAAACATGTTTATAATTTTAAAAGGGTCTTGTCAAATAGATGATGCATTGGAAATTAATTAGATGATTTTGAAAAATTATGTATTTGTCTTTTCTAAAAGTCAATTAAAATCAATTTTACTGTGAATAAGGTGACTTTTTGACTTACTTTCATTTCTTACACTCCCTGTTTGGGTTTAGTATTTTGTATGCTTTAAACTAATTCATTTTGAGTACCTTAAAGCAAGAATTCCCAATCCTTATTCCAAGAACAGAATGCAAATACAACATTTTTTTCTATTTTAATTTTAATAAATAATCTGAGGTGCAAAGTAGAAGGCTTAGACCTTGCCAGAAGGCTCTGCAGTTTTCATTAGTTTACTTTATTAAGAAGCAACTAGGTCTTCAGCAAGTGCGAAATGTTTAAGGCACTATACCAAATACCAAAAAATCAGGTTTAATTTCTGTAGCGGTGAAACAAGTACTACACAAATTAATGCATAGTTGAATGTCTAAAGCGACTCACATTGTAATTAATTAACGTACTATTTTATTTACCACTAACATTTAGTAAATATAAATATATGTTTATAACAAAATAGTCTTAATAAAAGAAGTCGTCTAAATAAAAAATTAAAACCAAAATTATCACATCCTTAAGCATTTAGACCAATTAAAAATATGAATTACAAAATAACTATTTTTTTACATGTGGTAACATCAGTCATAAGTGTAAATGGCTTGTTATTGATTTGAATTCAATGCTCGTTAAAGGTTATAGAGCCTTTTAAATTTTTTTGTCTTGATCATCACATAATTAAATCATTACTGGATGTAGGGACCCAGCGCATCTACTATTTGATGATCATCAGAGTGATAAATGACACCTCTTTAACATTTGAACCAGATAATTTGCAAGCATAGGAACAGATATTTAATTGAGTGCTTTCACCACTTGGCTA
The DNA here is from genome assembly GCA_951217055.1 of Gerris lacustris. Taxonomy (NCBI): domain Eukaryota; kingdom Metazoa; phylum Arthropoda; class Insecta; order Hemiptera; family Gerridae; genus Gerris; species Gerris lacustris. The sequence goes on from OX578281.1 coordinate 38,952,264, forward strand.
CTATTATTTTGAAAAGAACAGCCTTGACAAGTATTTTTAAAAAATCATTGCTAACCTTAATTAAGGGTAATCCAGGTCAGAGGAACCTATTTATTTATTTTTGAAAATTGGAGAAATTTATTGACTATTCCCTATGAGCAAATTTTCCCTTAAAAGTACTTTGTACAAGCGCTAAAATTAGTGTTACTCAACGGCTTTAAGGTACTTAACATTTTGATATGTTTTGTAGCACATGTACATTAAGAATTAATTCTATTTAAAAAATGTTTGTTTTAATTTTAACTCTATAAGTTATACATTTGTAATTCAATTATATAAATAAACACACACATATATATATATATATATATATATATATATATATATATATATATATATATATATATATATATATATATATATATATATATATATATATATATATATATATATATATATATATATATATATATATATATACACCAACAAACCTCAACTTACCAATTTAGATTATGTGACTTATTTGTAAGTTGGATTTCCTCTCTCTTTCCATTATTTTTTTTCTAAAAATAACAAAAATAATTTCAAGATAAAAAGAACTTTTTATATACTTTGTTTTTAAATTTTCTGTTGAATCGTATTTAATGTTGATAATATAATTGTTATTGTTATATAATATATAATGTTAGTGAAAAAAAAAAAAAAAAAATTGTTCCGAATTTATTTACTTCACATAAATGACAACCATCTAGAGAGCTGATCTTAAACCTATATTAACAGGTCAAGTGTGTGCTAGTCAGCACACAGCGAGGGTCCGTAGGCAACCCTCTATAGTTTAAGTAGTACCCTATTGATGGTGTTTTTTAAATTGCTAAAAAGCTTACTTTGAACTATCCTATGGGTCTGATATTCTCAAAACACATAAACAAACTTCTGATAAAGTATTTATTTCGCCACTGAACCGGAGTATAACCATATAATACATCGAAAAGACCATAGTTATAAAAAAAACTTATTTCGTCAATAAAAAATAAAATAATATTTTTTTAGAAATTTCCAAAAAGTGGTATCTTTACTTTTGGTCGAAGAATGTTCAGGAATTTTTTCAGATTTTTTGCACTTCACATAAGCGAGATAGAGGGGGGGGGGACACGTTTCACACCCACTTCAAACTTGCCTACGCTCGCCCTATCAAAGTTATAACCAAAGAATTATATATTTTTGTAATCAGCTTGACGTACCCTTTCATATAACACCCCTCACGGTGTCGAAAAAAAAAAAAAAAATTTAACCCTTAAGTTTTTTACCCTAATTTTTTTTCAAAAATTTGTTTTTTAAGTCGCTATATTTTTAAAATATGTGGGCAGGTACAAGACACATACATGCCAAATTTCAAAGTGATCGGACAAAAGGTGTAGCCGTGAGAGCAGGCGACAGGACGGACGGACAGACACACGCAGGATAATATAAGGGTCCTTGGTTTTGCCTACTGACCCTAAAAAGGACAAATCTTTGTACAACGGATCTCTCCAACACCAAATATAAAGCGTGCCATCGATATATTTGAAATAATATAATCGATATTTCCTGTTTTGCTGTCATTCAATGTTTATCTATCACAAATTTGAGATCCATCAAAATGAAGATTGCGTAAATATGGGACATGGCAAAACAAATAAAATAACTTGCGGATTTTTTCCGAACTAACTTTCCGTACAGCAAAATTTGCTGAAAACCAATTAAATTTTGCTGAAAGATGGCTAAAAGTATTAAAATAATGCATTGTCATCTTGTTCTGAGCTATGCTAAAAGTTTCAAATGTCTAGCTATTCGGGAAGTTAGTTAAAAATTGATTGCCAGATTTGTACCGGACAAACAAACAAGTAAGCAAGTTAATAAAAACGTTGTAAAAAAATAGGCTGACTTTATTGTAACTTATTGAGATTAACAAAAATAAAATACTAACATAAATTATTAATAAAAAGGTAAATTAAAACACATAGACATTGAAGAAAAATTATTTTGTATTACGATTACTAGTCCACAAAATTCTTATAAGAAAATTTCTCCAAAATATCTGAGAGCGTTTAGGAAGAGTCTTCACAACGCTATTGTATTGCTAGTATTATGGTTAAATTGTATTAAGTGGCGTTTATACGATGCGAGTTGATTGGTACGAGTACAATGTCTTGTGTGCTTGTTGCGTTTGGTACTTGTTCTGTGTAAACACACTCACTTGTGTTAACACGAGTGGACTCAGTTGTCTTTGAATTTTTACTGTTCAAGTCTAGAAAAGAACTGATTCAAGCAAACTGCCCATTTTAAAGAAATTTCAAAATATTAACTAGCATGCGAATTGACTCTCCTGCCTACAGTCAACTTGCAACTAGTAAATGCACCTTTAGCTGGTTTCAAGGCAGGTAAAGAGAAGTAGATATGTTATCGTTTACTTTTTAAATTTGGATTATTCTGTTAACAGTTTTCAAGAACAACTCATAACTTGGTCACAATTAGGTCATTTGTACTTTTGCACTTTGATTAAATATGCAAGAATAATAATTTAGGGGAAATAATAATAAATTATTTATCAAAGAGTTAAAAATATTTCTCAGCAAGTTTGTTTCACATTCACAAGGTAAGCTAGTGGGGGAAACTGGACTGTTTCAGTGATATTTCATAAAATATCTTGATAATTTTTTTCTTTAAACTGATACTATTAACCCCTTTAGTAACCCTTTTATTTTTTGTAATATTATAAATTTTTTTATTGATAGTGACAATAGAACAATACAATAATATACCTATATAACAAATTTGCAGCATGATCATTAAGGTCGTGTGCTGGGATCCTTCATTGGTTAAATAAAAAAATAGTTTGCCAACAAAATATAATTAGTTGGGCACTTCTTTAGATTGTTACTCCCCTTGTAAAAAAAACAGAGGGGAGTAACATTCTAAAGAAGTACCATTAGTTATATGAAATATAATTTTTATTTGTAACTAAAATGAATTGAGGAAAGTAAAAAACAAGTTAGATGATTAGTGAAAAAGTAAAATGTTTCTTTTCAAATCAAACTACATTTGGCGGGAAACTCACATTTGTGCGTTTCATCATATTTATGAAACAAATATTACTTTAATCATATAGTAAGAATAAAAAATATTATAAAAGATATATATTTAATAAAAAATAATTCTTTTTTTAAAAAATAATTAAATGTTAAATGTATTTTTTTTTAATCTTTGGTGGGAGCAGACCTGGAATGTATCATGATGGCAGTGAATCCAGACCCTGCCACTTGTTAACCTATTTTTCTGTTATTGTGCCTACAACACGGGGGTTTCGTTTCACGTTATTTCGTGTGTTATTGTGAAAAAAATAGTTCGAATTTGTTGTGAAATATCGTTGATTTGTTTTGTTGTGCGCAATATTAAATCGGGACAAGTGATTTTCAACGAAGTACAACTAAAATGTAAGTTTTTAACGACTTTCATGCCTTTGTTTACGTTTTGTTTGTGTTTCTATCTGCTTATTTTTTAACTTTATTCTTAAATCTTTTTATTGTTTTTAAATATTTTTGATTTCTGTTATTAATAAAAATCCCTTAAATTTTAACTTAGAAAGAGCTGTTAAATATTATTCTGCAATCTTTACTGTCACAATAATTGAAAGATTGAGTAATTTTCTATTTCATTCATCAAATTTAAATTTTCTCATGTCAAGATTTATCTGGCAATTTCTTTGTATTTTCTCTTGGCATAGTTTTTTTTTATCAACAATTTGATCTCTTAAAACCATAATTATTTTACAAACGCCAATAGAACATTTAACTCATGAACGTTTAAGATTTTGAACATTGACTTGTATGTACTATTTATTTTATTTTGCTTAAGATTATATAAATAATTAAAATACCAACTTAGTTGAAATGTGGCTCTTTACAAACACTTATAAATGCATACAACATTGATTGGGTTTTCAATAAAATACTAATTTTGAAAACATACGTTGTATTTTAAAAAGTATTTCATGTGTTAAGCAACCGTTTATATTGTATATTAATACAAGATATTCTTAACATTACGATTAATAATTGAAGTTTTTCTTTTGTGGACTAGACATTACGAATAATGTCTAAATATTTATAAATCAGAGATTTACCACAAAAATTGTCAATATTATAATAGGAAACCAGTTTGATAAGTAACAGACAAAAGTTAAAGTCTTCCTGTAATTTAAGGTTTAATCTGCCTTTTAAAAAAATTAAATTCTTACCAATCATATATTTGAGTTTATTTTTCTATTAATTCTATTTATTACACTGTAGATCTACGTTACAGTTTAGGACTTTACAGAACAATACGTTCTTCAGTTGTTATCCACAAAATAACATAATATAAACAGGTTCTATTTAAAAAATAAATGTCTTAAATTGTGATGTTTTAATTTAGAAATGTTCCAAATAAAATATTCATCCACATATAATTAAAAAAATTAATTAAACTATAACATTTGTGTAGAATTATCTTGTTCAAATTACTATAAACAAAAATGTTTTATCCACTAAACCTTCTTAGTTTTGCTGTTCCTTTTTCGTTTTAAAACACATATTTTTTACAATCTGACTCTATATTGATCTCTGGTGTACTAACCAATTAATTTTACGAAGGAATAATCAAATTTCAAAGTTTAAAAACAATTATAATCGTAATATACCAATACATAACCTGTTAAAATGAAACCTTCTATCTCGCTTCTTGTTTTGATTTTATCGTTCAGAATTCCCTCCTAACTGGGTAAACAGACTTCGTTTTAAATATTTCTATTTCATTTAAGCTAAATTTTTACAATCCTGATATAAATTAACATTTATATTTTGCTTTGAAATATTAGTTATTTCGGTGAAACTATAAATTGCAACATGTTGTATTTCGTTTAATTTATTTATTTAGGAAAAAAATTGTACATTGGTTCCATTTAGTTTGTGTTTGTTAAAAGTCTGAGATTTTAGTAAATTATTGTTATTTTTCTTCTTTTACTGCGGTTTGTTTATTACCGGCCATGTGTGCGGCGTTAGTAAAAATCGATTGTGCTCTGGTTCAGGGTGTCTAGAGGGAGGTTTTCGTAGGGGGTTGAAAGACATCGTGGAGTTGCCGGTTGCCATGGTAATCTCACTTGGGCGGGGTTGCCAGCCTAAAGTAACCCCTCGTACATTTGCCCAGTACTCTAGTCACCCTCAACTAGAGATTGTCCTTCGGAAATAATTCAATTTTTGCATCTGTCTTCGTACGTTTACTCATCAAAAAAAGTAATCAATTTTATTTTGTACCTCTACTTATATTTATTTTATTTTTATTAATTTATAAATATTGTTATTATTACAATGAAATTAAGAAATATTTTCTTAAACTAATATATTTTTTTAATTATTACCATCCTTTTTACGTCCATCTCTCAAAAAATAAATCTTTTGTTTTGAACAACAGAATTTGTTCCAAAAAAAAAAAAATATATATATATATTTAAGATAATTCTATTTAATACATTCATAAATATCATTTATACATTCTCTATTCTATCTTAGTCTACTTTTGTTTATTTGCTTAACTTTTAACTTCCGCTTCCGTTATTTCTCATACATATATATATTTTTTCAGTTCCTCCCAAAAGACCCTTTATCGTATTGGTTCCTATATATAAGAACCTTATTATGCTATTGGTTGTACTTATTATGTGTTTTTTCTTACAATTTAATTTAAAATAATTACGTGCAATTCATAGGTCATTGACACGGAAAATATTTTTATTTTACAAAAAATGTTGGAAAACCTTGGACAGGAAATAAGGAAATATTTCTTAGACTTTTGACTAGACAATTTTTAAATTATTTATATATTCAAAAACTTAAATATTTATTTTTATTTATTTATTATGCTAAAAATAATGTACAATTGTGTTCTCAATTTATATCAAATTGTTATATTTATTTAATCTTGATTATTATCTCTACATTAATTAATAGATTATATTCTTGCAAATTTTATCTTGTTAAAATAAAAGGAAACTCTTAAGCTCTCGAAGATTGATAGTTGGTTCTGGACCTAGTCCACAATTTGTTTCTTACTTCGGAGCACGATTTATTTGAATCATTTTTGTTATTTTTAAGGCGTGGTTTAAAGTAAATAGATTTCTTAAGTTCCTTTGAATACCTTTATTTCAGACAACTTTCTTTTTCTTTTCATTCTAAAATCGAAATTTCACTTGCAACTATTTGATTCTAGAAAGTAAGTTTACTATCGTAGTAAAGTTTTTTTTAAAGCTCTCTCTTACCTTTGCTTACTAATATTTGACCATTTTAATATTTCTTAAAATAATGACTTTAGAAAACTACAATTTTTTTTATAAAGCCTCTTGCTATGAGGAATAAGTTGATATTATTAAAAAAAACAAAAACATATTAATAATAAATAAATAATATCAATAAATATTAATGTACTTAAGTAAACTTCTTACCAAATTACCATCTTATAAATCTTACTTGAGCTAAAGAGTTAAATCATGATCAGTTGTTTGTGTAAGGATCTTATAGCTATTGATAATGATTACAGAGTTTCCCCACAGGACAGATATTTCATCTTAAGTTCCTTACTCCAAATTACATATATTTTTACTTAATTTTATTTTTTGGTTGAATGTGCAGTGGCGTATCCAGGGGGGGGGGGGGGGGGGGGCACAGGGGGCACGTCCCCCCCCCCCTCCCCCAGAGCCAATAGAGTAAAAAAAAAGTTGCCGCCGTATTTTTTATTTTTAATACATATTTTTTCACCTCAGAAATGCATAAAAGCGCTGTTTTGAGAGGTCATATTTTCAAAATTTTCCAGGGGAGGGCCCCCAGATCTAGCCGCTGGATACGCCACTGTGAATGTGATCTTAAAATTGTTGGAGTTTGTTACAGCTTGAAATTGTTTGGCTTTGGTATAGAAATCTAAATTAAAGAACTAAAATCATGTGGAGTTTCAATCCGTATTTAAGCCCTTAACCCGTTGGGGAAAGCAGGCGTCTGTATTTTTACATCCCGTCAAGCCTAAGCCCCTCCCTCGAGGCTTAAGTGTTAAAAAAATATGTGTTGAAGTCTAAACTTTATTAATACCTAACTAGTATTCAATGCCTTTTCTATCAAGATGTACAACTGCTACGTATTTTAGCTTGATATATCTATTTATTTTGAAAGGGTTGCTCGGACATAATTGTCAAGAAAAAAGAGAAATGGAATGCCGACCCTGTCTAGATTCTCCCTGATCGCATTTTAATGGTTGAACGATCATTCGAATCTCTTTCGGACGTTGGTTTCGTAACTTCAGCAAGATTAATTTTGGATAAGTTTTTATTAAAGTAGCAGTATTTCTCCTTAACAATTTTTACGAGAGTCTTGTAGACAATAACTCCTTTACCAGTGGCTTATAACTCTTTGTTCTATTATAATTATTATTTTTGAAGGAACAAAAATTATGAGTTCTTTTCTCCCGCATAGGGTTATTGCCAAAGTTGTTTTTTCTTTTTAGATGTCCTAAAATTGTTAAAGTTGGATAAGGGCCTATTTTTTTTGTAAATTTTTCGCTTATCTCGTTAGCATATTGAAATAGTTTGAGATAAATAATAATAATAATACCTCCGCTAAAACATTGCTAATTTAAAATGCATTTTAATTTTTTTTTGATCTTGGTGGATTTGGTCGGGTGTCCGGTTTAGTTTGGTATCTTTATAGTTAGTTGCTTTTACTGCGATTTTTTGGATCTTACTCATGATCATGGGTAATAATTAATAATATGTATAATAACTTGACAGCAAAGCAAAGGCAGATTAATGTGTCAGAGGATGTGTCCTCATGAAACTTTTCAAAGTGAAAAATACTCAAACAGAACAATTCATTAGTTTTATAAACATATGTTACGGTGAAACCCCGATGTGCAGTGACTTTTAGAATTCACTGGTGTGTTCTAGAATTCACAATCTCAAGCTGCATAAACCTGGAAAAAACAATTATTATTATGATTTTACCAAACTTCACCGGTGAAATCTAGAAACCACCAATATAGATGGGTGAGTTTATGCAGAAGATAAAAGGACACGAAGATAAACAATTTGATAAAAATTTACAAATGTTTTATTTTTAAGGTTTCGTTGGTAAAACCAAAAAAAGAAACCCTTATAGTTTCGTCATGTGTCTGTCTGTCTGTCACTCTGTACGGTTCCAATAACTTTTGATTAAAAAGAGATAAAAACATGAAACTTTCCAATATCAAAGATCGTTTTGACGCGCATACAGGAAAAATATAGCGTACTCAAAATTATCAGCTGTTCAAATCCAAAATGGCGGATAACTCACGTCATGCGAAAAAAATATTTTTTTAAAATTTTGAGTGGGGTATCAAATGAAAGGTATTGAAGAGTATATTACAAAAATATATACTTAGGGAAAGTGATTAATTTTTGCGATTAAATTAACGAAATTTTGGGTGCCCCCACCCCCCCCCCCCCTAAAATCGTACCTATTTCCGCTCTTACTAAAAATATAGAAAAATATGCAAAATGTGCGATGTGATGGTGGGCCATAGAAAAAATAAGATTAGCAATTCGTTCTGATTTACTGGGAATCCAAGATGGCGGATAATTCATGTCACCCGAAAAAAAAAAAAAAATTTCGTGGGGTATCAAATGAAAGGAATTGAAGAGTAGATCACAAAAATATAAAAATATTTTTTTAAATTTTATTGTATTTATAAATCGAAATATACAAAAATACAAATGTCCCCCTTCCAACTACCCTGTAACGGCTATTCTTACAATTTTGAAATAATTTACGCTTATACCCTATGGTGGACCGATGAATATTCCCGGAAAAAAATTAATGTACCTTTTTGTTATTAGTTATTACCGATAAAAAACATTGTGACCCCCCGGGGGATTGAACCAGGAACCTCTTCCTCTGTAACACGTGCAAATTGTTTAATTTTCTGCAGTTACTAGTTTACTAGAAGTACAAAAATTATGCCAAGCGGTCTGCTGGACCATAGGAAAAATTAGAATAGCAATTTTAACTGATTAACTAGGAATCCAATATGGCGGATAATTCCCACCACAAAAAATATTTTTTGAAATTTTGTGTAGGGTAACAAATTAAAGGTATTAAGTATTAAAGAGTAGATTACAAAAATGTATATCACGTGTTATAATTGTTTAATTTTCCACGCCTTTTACCAAATCATCTAACATTTGCGTCTCTCTCCCCCCACCCCCCACCCCCTCCTTAATATAACTAGTTTTATGTTAAGGTGTTAAGGATACCTACGAAACCCTATTTACGTGAGACTTCACGAACAACTATTTATTTTAAATTTCAAATTACTTATTGCAGCAAGAAAAAGGCTATTGTGGCATATAGAGTTGTATAAGATACCTTTATTTTTACAGGAACACTTAGTAGTTCCTCATTGCTTTTTTATATCTTCTGTTCCTAGTGAAAGTTTGCTTGAATGTTCCATTGCTATTTCCTAGTTGGTAAAATAATTATAAATATAAGTAACTTTATAAATAAACTAATTTAATATTTTGATAGTCTTTTGTTTCAAAAATTAACTTTAAATACTTTTAAAACGATAAGAGAAAGGAGTATTAGTGAAGAGATAACAAGTTCAGTTGTGTATTGCGCAGGCGCAGGTAGAGCTTCTTAAAATCACCAAACTATTTTGGTCATTTTTAGATTTCACCGGAGAATTTTGGTAAAATCAAAATAATAATGGTTTTTTCGGGGTTATAAAGCTTGAGGTCGTGAATTCTAGAAGTCACCTACACAAGGGAGTTTCACCGAATATATATAATTAATTATAAATATATATATATATATATATATATATATATATATATATATATATATATATATATATATATATATATATATATATATATATATATGATAGTTAATATGTATATAAACCTTTATCGATTTCATTAGGTGGGCGTCAGCTCATTGAGTACAACCACTAACAAAGTTTTATTCAACATGATAATAAATACGCTCAAAGTTTGCAATTATATTTTTCTTAATAAGATTTTGTATATCAGTATTAAACATCTTCTATTGCATATAATATGTGTAAGCAAAAGTCCTCGTTCATCACTAATTCTCTCACCTCCCGAATATGTAGAGGTTTAAATTTCGTATGGCTATCTATTAGGAGGTATTTGGAATAGGTAATAAGCGTAACTAATCTTGGATTTTCACTCCTAAGACGTTATAAGCTGGAAGGGCTTAAACATTTACGACCGTAAATAGACACTCAAAACATTATGTAGATGTATAGAGGTATGAGCAAATGTAATCCCTTTTTTAATATTGTCGATAACTTTCAATGGGATTTCCGTAGCTTTCAGAGACTTGGCTCAGTATCGCCTTTTTAGAAGGGAGTAGGATTAGGGCTATTGAATATCAGCCTTATCTACCCTACGAACCCTTGCCAATTTTTTCGACTGATATTTCAAAAATACTAATAGGCTTAGTTCGCTTTTCGACTAAAGAAAAAACACCATTGGTTCGTGAATGAGGGTTTTGGAAGGTGTATCACTTCTAAAGGTTGCTTTCATTCGTAAGAAAAACTAAATTTTGCTTTTTGTTAAGGTATTTTTAAGTTAGACAATAATCGTAAAAAGTTTTTAAGTTGTTGGCAATTTAAAACAATATATCGGTCAATTTTCTGACAAACGTTAGGTATAAAATATAATTAACTGTCATATATATGCACTGGTTCATGGTTGAAGTCAAATCAGAGATTTGATCAAATTAGTTGTGAAGTTAATTCACAATTAATTAGAAGTCTTATGTAAAAATATGGGACGGGTAGCTCTAAGAATACATTTTTGAAAATATTATTTTTATTGCCTTACTCTTTTTATAATTTTCCCTTTTTGTGGGAAGGAAGCGGGCTCTTAAAAGCGGCTGTTAGGCGTAAAAAAGAAAATAATCAATTCTTTACCACTCAGGCCTTGAACGCATTCCGAATTTGATTTAATTTCAAAGGGTTAGATTATAATGTTAATCTAACTGCACAATCACAATCAGTGGGGGCACAGTGTTGTGAGAATTCGAAATTATTACCTGGAAATGCGAAACCTGAACAATTTATGTTGTTTCTGAAGACAAGGATACATGCTAACTCTGTTTAATCTGTCTTGCGCAATTACTAAATAATGCACGATTTAATTTTCCATACGCACCCTAGAGATTTACCCAACTGAAATCAGCTCAGATGATCAAGTCCTCTGTACTTAGGGCTTTAGACTGTTTGTTAAACTAATTTACCGTTAAAAAAGAATTATTTAAAGGATATAAGATCCAGATAATATGGTATAAATGATATTATTTCTCCTGACTACCTAGAAATCTTAAACTTACATAGATTATGTATTTTCGATGTCAATACAATAATCACTCATTAGTTTTACAAATTTTTAAATCCTACAAAATCTATAAAAGCGTGTCATCAAAATGTTTTTTTTTAATTTACTTGTTAGATAAATATTGAATTAAACAATTTTTTGCTTCCGATTTTACTGAGGGTATCGGAAGCATTGTAACTATTTTGAGTAACGGTTTTTTTTTATTTTTATTTATCCGAATCAAAAATTCCTGGACTAGAATCCGTTCCAGATAGCAGGGAATATATTGGTTTCGTAACTGTGATCGTCGGTCCTGTCATTCAACTTTTCTAAACCACCGTATCTTAAAAACTAATAATCTGAATTTAATAACATTTAGATAGTTGGTCATATAATTAACTCACTGTTGGTGTTGGTCCTACATATATTCATTCATTTCAACCGTCTGCACACATTTAATATACAATAAAAATAAATGTAACCCTACTGGGATTAAAACAGGTCTACAATGGGCAGACTATTTTTGTTTCATAAATGTTTTGTAAAAAATATTCAAAATTAAAATAAACAAAAATAGCAAAAACTTATTCAGGGTTTTCTATGAATACAGAAAAATCAATAAAAGTTGTATAATTTTAGTTCTTAAACGAAACTAATAACATAGTTATTGTGGTGAACGGAATAGAGGTTTAACATTATGGGTGATAGCTCATATTACTGAATAAGTTTTACTTGGTGCTTCATTGTTTATATTTTAGGTATAGCTTTTAATCGTCTTTTATAAACAATTTCGAGTAAAAGCTAAATGATTTTAATATAAGATTTCATTTTTTTAAAAATAATTTTATAGTTTAATGTTAAAACTTTAATATTTTAAATTAATTTGACATTTAAAACAATAGAAGCTATTGATGTTTTTTTTAAAATCGTTATTATTTTATTTTTTATTTTTTTATTTTTTTTTATTTTAAATCAAATTATAATTATTACTAACTTATTTTTATATAAAAGGTAGAAAATAAATATTTTTATTACGCCAATAATATAAAAAGTTTCGTAAAAGGTACTTTATAAAAATATTAGGCGATTCAACAACACATCTGGTCAATTCAAAAAGGTAAATACGTATCGCATTAGATGAAAATCTTTCTACCAAAGTAAAAAATGGTTTAAAGGGAACGTTTTCTAAACGGCAGCATTTGCACATTTGATGATAAATCGATAGACTTAATGCTTCCTTTACAACCTGCTTTTGAATCCATATTAGTGTAAACGGTAAATGCTATATCATTAGGCTGATGATTGATAACGAGAAGTATAGACTCCTAATTACGTACATCAATATGTATAGGGTATGACTACATACTCTCATATAATTATATACTGCAGTAAGTATGAATAATAAACTCTGAGAACGAGCGTAAAAAATTAGCTCCTAGGTTTCGTTACCTCTCAGTTTTGTAATTAAATAGCCGTAATGATCGGGTTACCAGTTAACTCTTGCTTTTAACTTGTTTACTATTACACATTATAACTCAATCTATTAGTGTTAATTATCTCTTTTAACTTATTCACAATGGGTTTTTTTTTTGTGTGTGTAAGAAGTACTATTTTATGGTGTTAAATAACAATGTTCTGCAAAAAAAGCTTCAGAATGAATATGTCCTTTTCTAATGTATTTTTTGTCTGCTGAATCCGAATCTGAAGTCAAATTTCTCCTATACGTACAGTTTTCCCGGAAAATGTACCTTAAGTTCGGAAAAATGTTTTTTTGGGGGGTTTTCGACCCAAAAAAATATATTGGGCGTTTTAATATCTTTAAACCATGAAGAGCACGAATCTAAAGTAAAATAAATCTGCTGACCTTACTTTTTTTAAGAAAATCGAAAAATAAGAAAAAAAAAATGAATAGATTTTTTCTCATATTGAGTCTTAGTTATTTCTATTGCTTTTTCAGCTATATAAGAAATGTTTTGTGGCTTTTTCTGACATTATACTAGAGAATTACAATATATGTGACCAAGGGGGGTACAAGAGACATGGGGGGGGGGGGGGGGGTTAATAATAAAAAAATTTGGCAACACCACAACTTGTATTTACTTTTTTCAATCAAATATGATATGCTAAAATACAATATCCCTCCCCCCCCCCCCCCCCCCAATGTTTATTGTGCCCCCTCGGTCATATATATTGTAATTCTCTAGAATAATGTCAGAAAAAAGTCACAAAAAATTTCCTCGAAATACAATATATAAACCTCGAAAATACAATGTTCAGACAACATTTTCTTGGAGCCCGGAAGTTTGTTAAATTTTGCAGAACAGTGTAATAGATCTCATTTGTCATTCTATTTTAAAGATTTTTTGAAATATAAACTGACTTTTATACTTAAATTTAAATTTATTCATTTTTCCAAATTTTAAGTTTATCAAGTAGACTAGGTATTCAATATTCATCCTGTATTATGTTATAGGTTATATTGATTTTTATTAAAGTTCTTTTATTTATTTAATTTTATTTTTTTAGTGTAAGATCTATTTAAAGATAAATTTTACACCTCATAAACTACTTTTTCTTCATTTTGGAAGATTTGATCGACCGCATTTCTTAATTTGTAATAAATGCAAGAAAACCTGTTGTTTTTTTCTCTCTCTCTCTTAGGTATTCTTTGCAATCCTTGAAGCATATGATGTAATTTGGAATCCGGTTTGTATTGTAACCGATATTGTAGGACCGGATTTATATTAAAAAAAAAAGAAATTGTTTGAATTTTACAAAGTTGATATAATAAGTTAAAATATAATAATTACTGCTTAATAGTGACTCTCAGCTTTAATCTTGTGATATTAACTTTTAAATATATTATTAATTACACATATAATTAGTTTGCTCACTACCTTTTAGTATGTAATTATATAGAGTGAGAAAATATTGTGATGGTGCAAATTTTTGAGAATTTGATGATTTGTTGTCCATACAGACGGATACGCATGTCGATCCGTTAGCTGTGATTGAACCCATATTTACAGTCTGTATTATGAAAGAAGACGTGCGTTGACAGCGCGGGAAAGTTTGACACATTGGGGGGAGAGCCAATGAGAGCTCGAGATTTTGGCGGGCAATAGGTTGAGCCAACTAGGTAAAAATAAAAATCTCTAGTGGAGGGGCGCGGCACTTGGGATAACCGTTTAAAAAGGGTTCGTAACCTCCACCCCTCCTACATTTTCCTTCTCCTTGTTGTTTAGTTATCATCGTGATGAAGAAAAAAGAACTCTTAGAAGAAATATTGAAATATATTCGTAATAAGATGTGAAAATCTATAAACAACAATAGTTAAAAAGATCGCGATTTGGAACGAGGAACATAACCTTCTTTTGTTTACAACAAGTTATCTGCCCCACCCTCACCCACAGACCTTAGTGGCTTTATTTTTACCCTCACATAGGTTGGCCAATCTGAGTGTCATCTGATTTCCCGCGCTGTCAACGCACGTCTTCTTTCATAATACAGACTGTAGGAACCTACAGAACCTTCCAAGTGAAGTAAAGATTCCCACCCGGCACTACCGTCTACTCCAATCATCCTTTTAAGCTATAAACTCATCGTGGTTAACTATTAATTTGCTAAATATTAAAATTTATTGCATTAAGCTCGCTTCAACAAGTGGTTGTATTCGATTATCATTAAACTCAGATTTATTTTCTTTGTCGGAAACTAGATTTTTCCTGGGAAAAAGGCTTTGATCATTAGATTCGTATTTAAATGGATACCTACATTTTAGAATTAAACCGTTTTGAGAATTTTTTTCAGAATTTTGGGGGTTAGCGTCCCGAAATTCGGAGGGTTAGCGTCTCGAAATTCGGAGCTAAAATTCATTTATGTCAAACCATGTTATGTATGCCAAATTACGTCAAAATCGGCCCAGTAGTTTAGGATATACGCGTCTGCACAGACGTCAAACAGACATTTAAAAACTACTTTTTTGCATTCAGGGGACCTCAAAACGAATTTAAACCATCAAAACGAATTTTCGCGCCATCACTATACTTTCTGTTTATTTGAGAATGAAAAAGGGGGTTATTACAAATGGAAATTATTACAAATTTGGAACATTTTTCCCCCCTCTCGTTTTATTGAATTTTCCTCTTCCTATATATTGAATGATCCTATCCTATTTCCTCTTCGTATATTGAACCTACAAGAGTTGATTTGCAGCGCTAAAAACGGCACTTTTGATAACTACTATTAGGATGTAAAAACTTTTTTACCTCCTAGGAGGTAAACAATTTTTTCAATACAGTTTAGTAGGAGTAATAAAAAGATGGATTTTAGCTATGCTTTTAGGCTCTAAAGTTACTATTTCACAGCCTACCACGGAAAGAAATATTAAATACACACTTGTCCTTCCATTTACAACCATCCTTTTAAAGTTAGTATTATATTTTAATGATAACTTCGAGTTTGTTTATAACCTGGGGAAAACACTCAGTGACGTCTCCCTGGCTTCATGAATGTATTTTATTTATCAATATAGCCCAAACGAGCGTAAAAAACGTGTGCTATGAACCCACCTTTACGCATTTCGACTTGCATCACCGTCACTGAAGACCACTACTTTTTTTTTTAAAAACCACAGAAAAATTTTTAATTTTCTCAAACTAAAAATATTTTTAATTATGAAAGCATATTTGTGATCTATGTAGTTTATCCTGAAGTGATATGATGTGTGATTTAAGTCTAGCTGTATTGATTGTGTGACCTGTTTTTCTTGACGGTAGGTTTGCATGTTCATGTTCTGTTTTGGTCTCAGTCTAGTGCATTCTATTGCGTCACGCACTCGACTTCCGTTCTCTTCTTTCCATCATATGCTAACTTATTTTACATATTATTATATTTTCATTTCTGGGATATCTGATTAGAAACTAGTATATTTTTCTTATCTCTACCTTGTTATTACACATCTTTTTTAAATGATAATTGTTGTTGGTGTCTTCACTAGGTCAATAATTGAATTATCCTACTGCATCAGTAATTGATTTTATTTAATCCTCTATAAAATGTGATACTTTTTTCAACTTAAGACATAAATTATTATTATTATTTTTTTTTTTTTTTAAGTTTTAGGTTATATTCATACTACGGAAAGTTTAAATTTTAATTTAAATCAAATTATAATTATTATTAACAAAGGGAGACAGACAGAGAAAAATAGACTCCAGATATATAGAGGCCCGAGGTTCAAGTCCTGGAGTCTATTTTTCTCTGTCTGTCTCCCTTTGTTAATAATAATTATAATTTGATTTAAATTAAAATTTTAACTTTCCGTAGTATGAATACTACCTAAAATTAAAAAAAAAATGAAATTTCTAACTGATTGTACAAGGTACAGGTACTAAATGGGTAGGTACTTTATAATTATAAGCGATACTTCTCGGTCTAGTTCTATTGTCGTTAGTGTTGACTTCTAGACTTGTAGAAAATTGAAAGCTTAATTCGGGACTAGGCATCGTTACTGACAGAGGAAATTATTCTCCAGTGCAGCTCAGTTGGTAGAGGGCTATACTGGAAATATAGAGGCCCGTGGTTCAAGTCCCGGCGCTGGAGTCTATTATTCTCTATCTGTCTCCCTTTAGTAATAATAATTATAATTTGATTTAAATTAAGACATAAATTATGTTATCATTGCAAATTATATTGGCTTCCGTACCCGGGTGGACGCCACTTTACCTACGTAGTATTAAAGCCTAAGTTCATTTTTTATTTATATTAATTATATCTGTTAAACCGAAGTACATGTTTTCTGTCTATTTTATACCTTTATTTTGTTTCGGGGTACAGCTGAGTGTGTTCAATAATCTTCGTTTAGAGTTTATACCGTTTATATTTCTAGCCCTGATGTTCACAAAAAATTGTTTAGTTTTTTTATATTTATTTTAAATTAGGCATCCTGGCCAGAGCAGCTTACATGCATTTTGCCAGTCGTATATGAGAGAGTGAGTATGTGTAAGTGATTCATTCGTGCAGATTACATGTCTTTTCTTCTCAGTCAAAATACTTGTAATAATACTTGCACTTCCGCTCGGACACTTGTGAAATGATCCAGTTTCCAAAGCCGCTAGTTCCAGTTCTTCTTTGTATGTCCGCCAATACACCGTATATTCGTCTCCAGAGTCAGTTTTAAGGCCCCCATACACGGTCAAAATGTTTTCGAAATCATCATGTTTGCGATAATATTTTGACCGTGTATGTATGGGGCTGTTTGATGTCTGCGCTAACATGATGTTTGACGTGTATGGCCTAAATTTGCCCGACATCAGGTTTGAGCAAACATCATGTTAGCGCAAAATGTTTGATCGTGTATGGGGGCCTTTAGTCTGTTTGCCCGATTCAGTTTGCTAACGAATACCATCGCACACAGCACCACCATCACACCAGGCCAATATTTGTTGCTTATATTATTTTAATTGTTAATAAACCCCCTTATTATCTAAGGAACTTGGGCTCATTTTGTGTTCTTGTTATTTTTTTGTTCTTATTATTATTATTATTTGTATCGCTTTACTGGGCACTAGCTTTTTCATAATTTTAGAGGGATTTTCGTGGTCAGTTTTCCAGCCCCCAACCATAGGGATGCTATAGATGAGCTCTGAGCCTGGGCCCGTTTTGGAGTGTTATTAGTATATGCATTCATGTTTTTGTATTTTTTTCTTTTAAAGTCCGATCAATGAAAAATGAGGTTATTCTTGATATGATTCTTGGTTTGAAACATTCTTGCTTTTTTGCGATCCCTAACCATCACCAGGTATAGCGTTGTTTGAACTTTTTCTGGCAGTTTGCAAGCATTATAACCACTCATTTACGCTGAACTCCCTTTCCGTTTTTTTGTATCCTTGGTAATTTATCCAGTCTTAATTTAATCAGCTACCTGCCAATATGTCAAATGTAATAAATGACTGTTTTTGCTCAAGTCAAGATCACAGAAAAAGCTTGATTGCTATAGGAAATGGATGCTGAACTTCTCGAAATTCCAGTTGAAATAAGAAGAATTCTTTTGGATTTAACTTTCAGTTGTCTTCAAGCAGGGCCGGTGGACTACGTCGAACATGGATGCAAATATTTCGCCGCTTTAATCCAGCGCCGGCAAGATATGCTCGATTTATGTAGCAATCTAGACCTAAGAGAATCGCTAAAGTTGGACATGGGGATACTCACAAATAGGAGGGGATACGTCTTTGCAGAAGGGTTTAATCCGAAAGAGGATATGGAATCGGTTAAGATTGTGATTCCTAAAACTAACGAGGAGCGTGCAAGGCTTTCCGCCGTAATAAAGGACGTACTTATTTTTAGAGATCTCGATCTCAATGAACTGGACTACATTATGGACGCGATGGATCAGCGTTTCGTCAAAAGAGACGAAATTGTCATATTACAAGGAAGCGTCCAAGCCGACCATTTTTACGTGGTGAACGATGGGATTTTCGAAGCAATAGTCAGTGCCGCCAAGGGGAGTACAGCAGTCGTTCGTACCTATGAAAACTGCGGTAGTTTCGGTGAACTGGCTCTCATGTACAACGGGCCTAGAGCGGCTACTGTGCGGGCTGTTACAGATGGTAAACTATGGGTTTTAGATAGGGCTACCTTTCGTAGAATAGTTTTGTCAAGCTCCTACCAGAGGAGAGAAAGATACCTGAGTCTCATCGACAACGTCGATTTTCTTAAGACTTTAACGGATTACGAAAAGTTTGATCTCGCCGATTCTTTCTTATCGAAGTCTTACTCGGACGGAGAAGAAATTTTCCATCAAGGAGACACCGCCGATGGAATGTACTTCATAGAATCGGGCGGTGTCAAATGTACAATGGACCATCCGGTGTTGGGACAGGTAAATATACAAGTACTAGAACCGGGTGGTTACTTAGGAGAGCTTGCCCTCCTCACGAGCATGAAGCGTGCTCTTAGTGCATACGCTGACGGGAACACCAAACTTGCCTTTCTTGACAAAGAAACCTTTAGAAGGCTGCTGGGCTCTTGTGTAGAATTCCTCTCGAGAAATTTTGAAAATTACAAAGAAGTATTGCTCAAGATAATGAAGTCAAATAATACAGACATCGATTATGCTGACATAGAACTGTAAAAAATAAAAACAGTAATTGACAAGAAAGCAAATAGATTGATTTGATTTAATTTTTGGTTTGATTGATTAAATTAAGTTACTCTTAGGTATTATTTTTTGACTCATTCGCTGCAAATAACGATAGGTTGACAGGACCGTTTTTGCGGTCCCAGGCAGTTGCCGGAATGACCGACACTTCTACTCCTGAGTCGATTAGAAATCTTTGTGACCATCTGTGGTGTACGGTGTACATTCGGTAGCCTTGTCTTAGAAAACCTGGTCATACTAATAATGGTTGCTCTTATGTTCGGCTATCGCTGTTGACCGGCTTCTTGTATGCTGCCGGTTTGTGGGACTTTACCTTAATTCTAATAATTATTAATATTCTACAGCCTTTCTTATTTCGCAAATATCTTTCTTTAATTCCGCCATGAATGCTTCTTGGGTTTGACTTGTTTGCCGTTGTTTCGTCATTCTCAAAGTACGAAATAAACTCGAGAGATTTATATGTAATTAATTATATATATTTTTGTATAAATTATATTATTAAATATAATTGTTTAATATGTATAATATATTTTATTTTTAATAAACTTGGTTATAAATATCTATAAAATTAAGTTCTCTTATTTATTTTTGAACTTTGACAATTGAAGTTAAATTCCTATTAAAAATAAACGATTTTCAGGGATAAGAAATAAAAGGAAATTAACTTATGGATGTTTTGTCTTCTTTTTCGGGGTCACAAAATCTTTTTAAATATATTAACTATTTCGTTCCAATTTGAATTTCTATTCATTTAAAGCAGCATCCAGTTTTTTCTGGCTTGCTCTCCTTTTTGGCCTGGCCACGGCCACTCCATCGCAGCTTTTTGGAGCTCCAAGACAACTTTAGCAGCTGAAGTCAACGAAGTGCCTTTTACCTCCAATTCTTCTATCACCTGTGACAACTTAAAAATAGGCTGTCAATTGGTGTGGCACATAGCTTCCTCGCATCCTATCGCGTACTTTATTGATTTTATGATTTTACAAGCCATTATTGTCTAATTTGTGTAATTAATTTCCCCGTTTTTGGTTAATCTGTCAAAATTGTTTTGATTTTTACATGAATGAAAGTCTCAATTTAGCAAATGTTAAAGAGCGCAGACGGTCAAATAAATCTGGGGCTATCTGCGGGTTACTTTAGATAAACTATAAAAGTTTCACACAAATCAGATAAGTACTTTTGAAGCTATAGGTGTAAATAAATGTATGTTTGTGCGCTGGTGGAAGATAAACAAATGATCCTAGAAGGTTGAAACTTATAAGGGACCAACAATGAGCTAAATATGACCTCTCATACAAATTTCATGAAAATCGGACTGTAGTTTTTAAGATACTTTGGTTCGTAAAAATTGAGTGACAGACGCGGAACCAAAAATGATCCATGATGTCTAAAACGGATTTCACGTAAAATATTTTGGTTCTCCAGAACGATCACATAGCTTCCGTTACCTTCGGTAAGCTCGGAAGCAAAATGAGCTCACATAAAATTTAGCTGCGTCAAAGTTTGAACGTTTTCCAGTGCTACGCTTTTTTAATTGCCATGTTATCCTCTTTGTCGAATTCTTCTGTTAGAACTTTCACTTTTTCTCCATGTTCGGCGTAATATAGGGCCGCTCTTATCCAAGTTCCCGATTTTGTTAGGATAGGCTCTGGGGGAAGAGGGGTCCCTGGCAGCATTTCCTTGAAGATGGGCACTCGACTTTAATTAAAATTTGTTTACCTGCTGAAATTAAGTCATTTACTGCTGGTGAAAAACAGCATGGACCATTTTAGGGAACAACACTTTTAAACACACCTCAATTTTCAGTATGTATGCAGCGCTGTCAGGGCAATGCAGTTTGGTTACTTGTATTCGTTGCCCATCTACATGAAATAGCATAATCCTGTTTTTTTTTTTTTTTTTTTTTTTCAATTTTGTGAGGCCAGAAGGAAAGAACGCGTGTGGGTGGTCTCTTTCCTCTCACTTACCAAGGGAATGTTGTCTCGTTGAGGGAAAGCGTGTCGCGTCATACATATAAACCTTTGGGATTCCTTGTCTGTCGGGTCATTATATTATTTATTTATTTTTATTTATTATCATTTTGTTATTTGTTAGTTTCTTCTTAACCGAGTTGTATAATGGATACGAACAGGCATGTTGCAATTGCATGCATGGCTCTTTAGGTTGAGAGTTTTATGAAAAATAAAAAAGACGTCACAAATACTGGGTAAAGAATTGGTTATTTATCATTTTGATATTTGCATTATCATTATTGTCAAATGTCCTCCAAACTGCCACAAGTGCTTGCCAACCCTTGTATTCAAGTTTTTTATTACTATAAACCTCCTTATTTTTTTATTTGCCATAATGTTGGATTTATACGCTTAAATACAATTTTTGAGCACTTTTTTTTGGCACGTTCCGCAAATCCCAGCCCTTATCTTCGTCTATAGACTTATTGTCAACAGATGCATTATTAATAGATATATTATCATCAGTAGATTCCATTTGTGAAATAAACAAATAATCTTACCGCGGGGTTCCGCAAGCCGAGCAAATTTCCATTGGAAATTTATAGTATAATGTTGTGTAGTTTAAACTTCTTTCAAACTACTAAGATTATGGTTAACTAAGCAATATTCTAAAAACCCTAATCCAACTAAAATATTTATTTTAAATTTTCTTAACTTACTCACACAATGGTAGTAGATATGAAGGAAGTTTAAACTACACAGCCTTGAACTACAAATTTCCAATGGAAATTAGCTCGGCTTGCGGAACCCCGTGGTAGGATATTTTTATGTTCAGCGCCATTGAAAAGATATAAAGCGATACCCTTCTTGAAAATGAGGTAAAATATGTGATTTGCCCACTTAGAGATCCTCATCTCAACGAGCTTGATCTTTCGGTCCATGTTTCATTTTGATATGTCAATTCGTTCTAGAGTTATCGTGCTTACAAGAAATCCGCTAGAAATACATATATCTGTATATATTAAGTTTTGTAAAACCTATTTTTTGTGATCAGGGACCCATGAAACGTATTTTGGCCACAGTCCCGGCTCCAACTCCCTCCATGCTAGAGGCTCCATTAGCATTTTTTCCAATGGAAATTAGCTTAAATTAAAATTTAAAAAAAACTTTCAATTTTTAATCTATTTTCCCTTTAGTAAAAATAAAAGCACATGGTGCAACCGTGTGAGGCCATAAACACAATGAAAGGAATATCTCTATCCCATCCACATGAAACGTATCAGTTGACAGAATGGAGAGGATGGCGCGACGGGATGATCTTGTAAGATTATAATCCTGCCGTTCTTTCCTCTTGAACCCCATACACTAACACTCTTTCTTGACGGAATCGGCTTTCCTTACGGACTTACGGAAAGAATGACACTGGATGAGGCGCTAATGTACCAATGGCTTTCCTCTAAGTACGCTACTTATGCCTTATAAAAGGGTCATTGGCATTGAACTCGACTTAACACTGCCTGACGCCTGACTTACGCAAGATTATTTGCTACACTCGGCTTTAAACATGTTTTTTTTTTTACATTATAATTTCTTTATCATTAAAATATTCCATAATATTCTCAAACGTGCAAAATATGTGAAAATATTCTATAAACCCAGAAATATGCTTTTTTTTATGTCCTTATAACTGTTGAGGGGGGGGGAGGCAGAGTCCCCAAAATACGAAAATTAGGCATTTCATTGTAATTAAAGCTAAGGAAAAAAATATGATTTTTATGTCAATTCCTAACCGTAATAATAAGGTACAGGTAGGTTATATGTA
This sequence comes from Gerris lacustris, assembly GCA_951217055.1. Lineage (NCBI taxonomy): Eukaryota > Metazoa > Arthropoda > Insecta > Hemiptera > Gerridae > Gerris > Gerris lacustris. The sequence goes on from OX578281.1 coordinate 38,975,609, forward strand.
GGTATAAGGTACCTCCTATCCTAAAATAATTTCTTGTAGATATTCTGCTGCATTAGCAAAACCAATGTGCTTTAATTAAGTATTCTTACTCTTTAAAATAGCCGTTTTTAAAATTTCTTACATAAAAGCCAAGTAACATTTTTTTCAACTTTGAATTGGATTTTATTCCTATTTTTACTTCTTAATTCCTTCTCATTCTGAAAATATATAGCGTCTCACATTCACCTGACAGTAATAATTCTTATGTCATTTTGACAGCGATTAAACTGTAAATGATTGTAAAGTTTTTTTTTATCAAATCGTTGATTTAAAAATAAAAAGCCTTTTGTTACGTCCAAATAAAAAAAACAAACTAAAAACATGGCGGCCCCTCTTTCAAAAGTGCCTACTGAGTTGAGAAAAATATTACTCGATTTTACTCTTAGCTGCTTACTAGAGAAACCCAAGGATTACGTAGAACATGGACTTATGTACTTCGAAAGGTTACGTGAATGTCGTAATAAAGAAAGAAATATCCGATACCAGATTGAAGAAGAAGAAGAAGATGATGATGAGTCATCTGTGGAGTCCGTGAAGATAGACATTAGAGTTTTAGCTAGCAGAAGACAGTCGGTCGCCGCCGAACGATACAACCCCGAAGATGATACGGACTCCCTTAAATCCATTGTTATTCCTAAATCCGACGATGAAAGGAGGAGACTGGCGGAAGATATCGAAGGGGTCTTAATATTTCGTTCGCTCGAGAAAGAAGATATTAGGACTTTAATGGATGCGATGAGTTCCAGGATGGTGACCAAAGACGAGGTTATCATCCAGCAAGGTGATACCGACGCCAAAAACTTCTACGTTATAGAGGACGGGATCTACGAAGCTTGGGTAGCCAAAGACACCGAAACACTTTTGGTTCGCACATATGAAAACCGAGGCAGTTTTGGGGAGTTGGCTCTCTTGTACAATGTTCCTAGAGCGGCCACTGTCAAAGCCACCACCGACGGACAACTTTGGGTTTTGGACAGAGATACGTTCAGAAGGGTAGTTCTGAGAAGCGCTTACCTCAAGAGGGAGCGGTATCAAAATCTGATCAGTAGAGTTAAATTCCTCAAGGAGCTTAACTCCTACGACATGTTGGACCTTGTAGACTCACTTATACCTAAGTACTACAGTAACAGAGATTTAATATTTCGTCAAGGAGATACGGCCGACGGAATGTATTTTGTCGAATCCGGAGGTGTTACATGTATCGTCGATCATCCAATTCAAGGAGAAGTCGTGGTAACTGAACTAGTGGAAGGCGAATACTTGGGTGAGCTGGCTTTATTAACACACAACCGTCGTGCACTCACTGCCTTGGCTAATGGCGACACCAAGCTTGCTTTTTTGGACAAGGAAGCCTTCGAGCGGCTTCTGGGTCCTTGCACAGAATTTCTCAAGAAGCATTTCTCAGACTACGAGTATCAGATGATTGAAGCTGTCGGGTCAAAAACTTCGGTTTATTATCAAGGTAGCGAAGGAAGTGTACAACGAATGAATTAAATAAATACATTTATTTATATTGTTCTTATAGTAAAATGTAAGAAAATTTGATCTAAACTTTGTTTATATATTTCTGATTAAAATCAAGATTTTAATTCATCAACAATAAATTTAAGGGTGGCTGAAATGTCATCATTTCAGCCTGTCTCAACTGTCTGGTCTGTTTCAACTGTCTGGTCTGTTTCAACTGTCTGATCTTATGAGATTTTGCAAGAAAATGAATATAATTAAAATATATAATTAATATAAAATAAATTAATAAAACAGAGAGACAATAGACTGGGATGGTAAAAGACCCTGTCTTAAAGCCCTCGTGGTATTTCAAAAATTACTTCAGTTATCTGACTTGGTGTCGGCATTCTCTGTTTCTATTAATACTATTTTCCCTAATACTCGGCCTCTAGTTTTAGTACGTTAAACTTATAGTGCGATTGCGATGCTTTTAGAATCATTGCCTATCACACTAAACTCAGTGTCAATTGCCTAAAGGGAAATCTTTTTAACACAAGGTATTATTCATTTTTGCGTTCTCCAAATGCACTCTTACTCGAGCCTTGTTAACTTAAATTTTGCCAGCAAGAGTAGTTAAGGGTTATAGGATAAGGGAATAATGAGTTGGTTGAGATAGAGAGAGAGAGAGAAAAAAAAATAATGATAGGAATAAGCAACACTCAGATTTTAATTGAATAAAAGAAATGAATTTTAATGAATAAATCTGCGCTGCCTTATGTTTTAATTCAGTCAAAATTACCAATTTAAAAGGTAAACAAAAATAAGTTAAAAAAAAAAATATATAAAATAAATATATATATATATATATATATATATATATATATATATATATATATATATATATATATATATATATATATATATATATATATATATATATATATATATATATATATATATATATATATATATATATTAACCATTTTACCTTTAAATAGAAATATTTAAAAAAAGAAAGTTTCACTTTAATTCGAATTTGGAATAATAGTCCTTTTATAATTAAAGTATAGACAATTGATAGATTAATCAAATAATAATAATAAAAATGGCTTTACTTGAATAAGGCAGATTTTTAATATCAATAAACAAAATAAATTGGTTAATCAAATAAAAAAAAAGCTTTACTTTAATCAGGTAAATTCTTAATAACAACAAAAATAAATTGATTAGCAGAATACAATAATAATAATAGAGAGAAAGGGAGAGAGAGAAATTTAAAAAAACGAACTTAAAATTCGTGAACCCTCCCGAATTAACAAATAATCATCTATAACTCCTTCCAGCACTTCACCAGAATGTTATCCGGTTCAGATGTGGCTTCACCTAAGGGGTACTGTCACACCTAGATTCTCGACTGATTCAGCAGTCTTAAATTAACTTAATTACAGCGAGTAAGTGAGACAAACTTATAAATTAAGAGGGTAGGGGCCTTAAATCGAATACGCACAAAAGTGCCCAGAGTCTTAATTATTCTTTACTATAACTAAATACTGATTCCGGTGTGAAGAGAAGAGGAGTAAAACCATCCGCGATCCTCTCTTGAGAGCGGCTTGCAAATACGTGGTCGTGGTGAGTGAGTACGTGGGTATGCGTAGCTGCTGTCAGAGCCGTCGGAATCCGCCAATGCGTGACGTCTCTCTCCAGCTTCTAGGCTAGCTACCAAAATCTGCATTTTTGCTTTCCAGCTTACCTTCACCTAATTGTGATAGTTCTGAAGAACAAAATTTTTTTGTCTCCGAATTAAAAAAATCCAAAAACAGAAATCCGTTTTTAGACATCGGGGAACAGTTTTGGTCTCTTGTTACAACGTTTTAGCAAACCAAAATATCTTAAAAACTACCTACTTGTCCGATTTAAATTAATTTAGATGGTAGGTGTATAATTAGCACATTGTTAGTCCCATATAATTTTCAACCTTCTGCGCTGTTTGGTTTATCTTCCACACGCGCACTAACTTTTTTTTATTAACACCTAATTCTTTAAAAGTACCTACTCATCCGATTTTTATGAAATTGGATGGGTTGTCGAAAGTAGCTCTCAGATTATCCTATAATAATTATCCTACCGTCTAGTCTGTCCACATTAACTTTGCTAAATTGATACTTTATTCTTGTAAAAAAACCAAACAATTTTGTAAATTTAAAATGAGTGGAGGGAAACAAATAAATCAGACGATAATAGGTCGCAAGCTAATTGACAGATTATTTTAACTTGCTTTTATTTAATTCGAAAAAGTTTATAAGAATAATGAATTTTAAGTTAATTTTTAGACGATCAATTTTTTGAACGTTTACTATGACACCTCTCACCTTTTTAGGGTGCTTGTTATAATACCTTAAGTCTTTTAATTACTTTACAAAGACTTCGAACGCTTTCTTGTATATATGCACATGCACACACACACACACACACACACACACACATATATTATATATATATATATATATATATATATATATATATATATATATATATATATATATATATATATATATATATATACCCTAGATGTTTATTTTATTATTCGTTCCTGAATATATTATGTAGGTATATAAAAAAAAATATGAAAGGTAGTCCCTCTCTTCAATAGTTTTGTGTGCATAAAAAAAAAAAAATAGAGGTAGGAAGTAAGGAAGGGTTTATAGATGAGAAGAGAGGGGCCTGTATGTAGAGGCGTGTGCCCAAGGCAGCTACCGGTGTTATGCTCCGTCCTAAGATAGGCTACACCTTCCCAACCTATCGGAATGTCTTGGGGGCCTTCGCCCGTACATTTAAGCGCTAGCACTATAATACCCTGACGAGCGATCCCCCTCTCGGCTCGGGCGTATCTCACTCTTAAAACCAAGCGCTAACCTTGTTTTCAAGCCTCCCCACCTTGTTTCGTACGTCCCCACTTCTTCACCCATCCTTTCTGCATATCCCACGTTCACGCTGGGCATTTCAGTACGTTTCGGACTAAGATCGTTTGAACGTCGCGCTTTCACTCTCCAATATATTTTCTTCAGATCCATTTAAAGTTTATTTTATTAAAATTCTTTTTAATTATCATACCAAAAATAATCTCACCGGTTATTTTATTTATTTTTCATTGCTACATTTCTATTTAAATTTTTTATCAAAAATTCTATAACTTTTTAAAAAGAAATTACGTATATTTGTGAATTATTAGATTTTTTTGTGGTTCTTTTGCATTTAATCTTAAAGTGGTTTTGACTTTTTCTCTGTTCTTTTCTTTTAGAGTATTTGGAACTGTGTCACAGAGTAAGGACGAATTTTCTTCGTCGGTTAGTGTTCACTCAATCGAGTTTAGTGAGTATTATTTTTTTTTTTTTTATTAAATACGGTATACGCTATCAGTGAAAGACTTCCATTAAATAAAGAGTTGAATAATTCTTTAGCTGTGTTATAGTTCTGTGGTACACAGATACTAGTGAAGCAGTTTTAGTAAAATTCTTGTTACTTCCCTCTAACAACAAACCAAGTATAGCAGTATGCTTACAACCAGACAGACTGTGTGTAGTAAATGATTTGATTCTGATTGATATTCATTATAAAATATAATTTAGTCATAATATTAATCAAATTAATCTCTCTACGGGGCAGTCTGCGTGTTACTTTCAATAAACTAAAGTTTCATAGAAATCAGATAATACTTTTGAAGTTATAGGTGTAAATAAATGTATATTTGCGCGATGTGGAAGAGAAACAAATGAGCGCAGAAGATTGAAACTTATATGGGACCAACAATGAGCTAATTGTGATCGTTCTGAAGATGTAACTGATTGTTTTAGATGTGTTGGTTCGCAAAATTTGAGTGACAGACGGACAGACAGACACGGAACCAAAAATATCCCCTGATGTCTGAAATGGATTTCTGTCTTGGAATTTTTGAAATCAGACTTAAAATATTTTCGTTCGTATTTTCTTCAGAACGATCACACAGCTTCCGTTACCTTCGGTAAGCTCGGAAGCAAAACTCAAGCAGGATTAAATGAGATAGTGCTATCCGGATATTTCACAATGCTGAACTTATATTTTGTTGCTTTTCCTTAACTTTTTGATATTTTCTTGAAATCCATTTTTAATGTTAATCGAGTTAATTAATATATTTCTTAAACATGTTTAATATAAAAATTAAAGTTGGTGATTCTTTGCTATTAAGGAAAAAAAAATCATAGTGTGGAAAATATTCTAAATTCAATGGAGATATATAGCCCCTCCCCCCTCCTCTTCTTGTAGGGAGACTGTAGTTGCTCATACTTACTGCTGCAACTACCAATTTCTTTTTTATACAGGGGTGATTTTTTTTCTAAATGGGTCGACTACTACCCTATTCAAGGTTAAATTGCTTGAACTTACGTACAAATTGAATTTTTAGAGTGTAATACCATAGTTCAGTGAAATTATACATTTAGTTCCTTGCAAATGGTCAAGTATTTATAATTTTTGGGCCATATTTATAATTTATGGACCAAGGCCATTTGTAAAATACTAAGTTTGGGAAAACAATAGCCCTGTGTAGAAAAAAACGTTGGCTTCTGTTCCTATGCATCTGAGAGCAAAATTGGTTATTATGTATCTATATTGTAGAGTACAATGCTACAACTTTTGTATTTATGATTTTTCCTACGTTTTTCTCTTTTCTAAACCTTTTTGATGCGATTAAATAGATTTGGCGATATTAATCTCTTCATAGCAGTGTCGCTGTTGGTTTTACTAAAATTATGTAGTTTGCCTCAAAGAATAGATAAATATAGAATCTCTCCCCGTCCTAAAATTCCTATTTGAAATTTTAAGTTAAATTTTCGCGAGCATTGCTTATGAAGGATTTTTGCAGATAACTCTTAACGCTCCCCATCTAACTTTTAGCCTAAAGGCCCACTCCATACACGATCAAACATTTTGCGCAAACATCGCAAACCTGATGTCGGGCAAACATCAAACGTCGTCAACATCAAAAGTCCCATACGGTCAAAATGTTTGCGCAAACATGTTGACCTTGTATGGGAGCCTTAAGCCCTTAGTATTGAAATTTGCTAAACGTCGATCTTCAAAGCAGTGAATGTGTGATAAACTTCGCTATACTTGCGGGAAAAGTTCTCATTCTATCCGGTTTTGCTAAAATTTGTAGGTATACTTGTATGCTTATGTGTATAAGTGAGCGTAGCAAGGTTTTTACATTCAACCAAATATTAACCGTGTCTGTCTATTTATCAGCAACGATTACGCGTGTGACGATTTCTTGAGTAAAAGTTGACTGATTCAGTTGAAATTTGGTATCCGTTTAACTTTAATCAATACTGAGGCTAGTTCGTATGTGAGCGTTATCGGTGGAAACGTTCATGCGCAAACGTGGGCTTATAATTTCAAATTGAAATTTTATGGGAAAAAGATTCCTTATCTTTGGTAAATTACACTCGTACACACCCACTTATTTCTAATTGTCAGATTGGCTTCGGGTTTTTTAAAACTTTTCCTTTTTACAATTTAACTACTGTCGACCTGACACTCAGTCAAGTCAATAGTTTTTTTTAAGAAATATATCAAATATCTACTCTCGTACATACGGGATATGTTTGAACTAGGGGTTTTTTAAAGGTGGGGGATTAATTTAGCATAGCTAAGAATCTCTAAAATAGATGCAAAATACACATGAAACACAATAAAGTAACATAAATGTACAAAATTAACAATAAATTAAATTATTTTGTATTGTTTCGATTCCGCACATTTGTGTACACTGTGCTTCTGATTTTTTATTAACTAGAAAAATTATATCGGTTTGTCTAATTCCAGTAGTGAAGAATAATTTAAAACATAAATATGCTATTCCATGAGATTGGGGTATACTGATATAATTGCTTATTAATCATCATCGATTTATACATATATAAAAGTGTATGTGTGTGTGTGTTTGTATGTATGTATATATATATATATATATATATATATATATATATATATATATATATATATATATATATATATATATATATATATATATATATATATATATATATATATATATATATCTATATATATAAAACTAAGAGTGACAGTGACTGATCATCAAAAATTCTCCTACTTCCCATTGACCTAGAGATTTGAAATTTGGTACATAGATAGAGTGTACCATAAATAGGAAAGTGCGGCCATTTTGATTTCGATATGTGTCCGCCATATTGAATTATAGCCGCCATCTTGGATTTTTTCATCAGTAATTCTCCTACTTCTCATTGACCTAGAGATTTGAAATTTGGTACATAGGTAGAGTGTACCATAAATAGAAAAGTTCAGGTGTTTTGATTTCGATATATAGCCGCCATTTTGAATTATAGCCGCCATCTTGGATTTTTTCATCAGTAATTCTCCTACTTCCCATTGACCTAGAGATTTGAAATTTGGTACATAGGTAGAGTGTACCAATACTAGAAAAGTGCGGGTGTTTTGATTTCGATATATAGCCGCCATATTAAATTATAGCCGCCATATTGGATTTTTAAAACACGTGTATATTTTTATGTGTCGTATATCGTTTTAAAGGCCTTGATTAATACTTTAATGTTGTGGTATTTATTTATTTTTAAAATTTTTTGTACGGGTACATTTGTACCGATTTGTACTTTTGGTTCAGGTTAAGAAGGTGAAATATTTTTTTTAAATTTTATTTTTACATTTATTAGAATTCATTAGCCTAAATAATGATCTTATACATGGTTTGATTTTTAAATATATTTTTGGTACCTATGGGTACACGGGTACAAATATGCTTTTAAACACAAAACCTACTTTCATGTATATCGTTGAAAAACTCTTGAATAGGCCTTTTAATGTAGTTATGTAGTGTTTTGTGATATTTTCACTTTTTAGGGGGGTAAAATTGAAAAAAGTCCTTATATAGCTGTTTTTTGACAATGGTTCCTTAGGTTTTGGTTGAAATTTAAAACATTGTTATTATTTTTTACTCTCCTTTTCGAGACGTTTACGAATATACCTCATTTATTTTGTTATCTTCATTTTGACTTTTTCGGGTAAAAAAATCACAGGGGTGTGTGGCTTGACGATTTTTTGGTAAAAAATAAAGTTGTACTATCTTCATGAAATTTGTCACGCTTATAAAAATGAAAAATACAAGACGAAAGTGCTCTTGGACTTTTTTTTCCAAGATTCTTAGTTTCCGAGAAAAAGCCACTCAAAGTTCATATTTGGCAATTTTTGGGGTTTTCGATTGGCCATTTTTTGGGCTTTAAAAGTGCTAAATGGTAAACTGACGGCATATTCGTAATCTACTCGATGGGGGCTTTAAAAAAACGTATAGTTTGTATGGGGTTGTCGACAACTTTTTTTGCCCAAATTTTCCGGCTCAAAATCTGGGCCCAAAACTAGGGAAATTCATAAAAAAATAAAAATATGAGAAATATTGATTCGATTTGATTTAAAATTTGTATGCATGCCTTATTTAATATTAGGAACTCGGAAAAAAATTAATACTTGAACATATTTGTACACATGTGTACTTTTGGTACATACGGTACCTAATGTGTTATTTTAACTTGAGATTTTATGTTGTGAAACAATGTGTTATTAGTAATGATTTTATTTAGTAAGCTTTATACCATTCAGTGAATTTAATTTGTTTTAATATAATGTTGGTACCTATATGAGGTACATGGGTACAATGATCGAAATGCTCGAAATATATCATATTATATATAATTTTACAGTGCTTGAAAAGTACTTTCATTGTTGTTATGTACACTTTTTCAAAATTTTACATTTTAAGGGGTGTAAAGCATAAAAAACCGTTAATTTATCTGTTTTTCCGAATTGGTTTTTTAGATTATAATTTAAATGGAAAACTAATTAATAATTTTTTACTGCTCTTATCGAGACCTTTAAAACAATACCAATTTTGATAATATTCGATGAATGAATAAACCACTGCTGCTGCTCAGTAGAGTAAGGATTTTTTATTCGATAGACTGCTGCGCATTTGATTTGTTTTGATTTTATTTTTAGTTCCGTGAATTGTTGGTTGAGTTAGTCTAATTGTAGCCGTTACTCTTGGCGACAAGCTTTCTACATCAGTTTTCTGGTGTTTAATTTGACATAATATGACCAACCAATGAGAGAAGACTTTGAGAAAGGCTTGGGTTTGTCTTTGTGGGGGGGTGCATTGTTTTGTTTATTTTTGACACATTTTGACAGTTTTTGATACGGCGCGGCAATAAAAGAATAAAGTGTATAGAAAAATAAAAATATAAATTAATCAAATATAGATATATGTATAAAATTACAAGATAAAAAGAACTTTATATATACTACGTTTTTTAATTCAATTAATTTATCTTCATATTCAATTATTTATCTTCTTTGTTTAATTGGTTTACTTATTCTTTTTCGCTGTCATTCACTGTTTACCTCTTAATAAAAAATCTTAAATTTGAAATCTGTCAAAATGAAGGATTGTAAATATTTGGGATATGACAAAACAAATAAAATAACTTGCGGATTTTTTCCGAACAGACTTTCCATGAAGCAAATTTGCTGAAAACTAATTAAATTCTGCTGAAAAATTACTAAAAGCATTAAAATATTGTTTGTGCCATGCCCTAAGGAACTTCATTTAAAAACTAAACTTCAAACGCATTCTAGCGGTGAACTAACAAACTAAGACATACAAAACTTTTACCAACAACAGTTTTATGAGTTAAGATTTCATTTCTGATGCAATAATATTATTAAATAAAAAAAAATTACACTGTTAAACAAAATACATTATCCACATAGTTAGTGCCAAGTAAATATGTAGGAAATATAAAAACTTATGGTTAAATTCATTTATAATGAAAAATATATTTTATATAAAAAAAAGCAGGTCATATATTTAATTGAGATAAAATGTTTAAAAATAAGCAATAAAAAATAATATAAACTAATTGCACTAAAATACAAAATTATTTAATAAAAAAGATATATTACTTATATTGTTTTAATTATTTTTTACACCTAGCGTCAACTTCTAGACGAATAAGGCACGCGAAGCGTGCCAATTCGGCTAGTATATATATATGTGTGTGTGTCCTAATTGTTTAGGAAACCAGTCTCCTATCAATAAAGTTAAACACCATCTGGTCATGGTCACAACTTGAAATGTATTTGTTTCGACTAACATTAGACTGGGATTGGCCACTGCCAACTATATTATTGGATAAGGAATTACAATACAAAATATCCCATAAAAAATGTAAACTTTATCACTTTTTATCTATCAGTTCAGGAAACAGAATGAGAAAAACAAGAACTATAAATTAAAACATTCTCACCTCCATTATCAGCTGTACTTGATTTTAAGCTCGGAGTAATTGGTCATTATAATATACTCATGTCAATATGACCCTTAGTGCAAACTTGTCCTTCATATCTGGGAGTCGAACCAAAACTTTGTAAAAACCCTTTGTTCGACAAAGAGCACCACAAGCCTTTTAAACACACTAATACTTCAAAGGTCACACAATATTATTCTTAATTTTTTTTTTTTTTTAAATAAAAATCAATTATTATTATTATTAATTATTACGTATATATATACTTTTCCCAGTTTTATTTATAATATTAATTTGTTCAGTATCTATATATTTTAAGACTATTAACATTTTAGGAACCCCCATCCTTCATATTTAAAGAGGCTCTACTCACATAATATAATATATGTTAAATCCCTCATTATTATAAATAGCATATACATAATAATATATGACAAGGCAGGTCCGAGATAACTTATATAACCCTGGTACTTGTATTTAATATTTTTAATCATGTAGCTTTACTGACGACTAATTTGAATATCGTGCGTACTTATCTACACCTTAAATTTTATATATATCATTGGCGCCTTTATGCCGTTCTACAGCCACTTGTCAATTATACAATGTTTTGTTATTTATTCATCATGTTATTTTATATTGTGTATTTAATATTTCGTGATGCAGTGGCGTACACAGGGGGGGGGGGGGGGGGGGGGGGCGAAATGATTACATAACTTGGACCCGCCATACATTTAAAAGCAAACAAACACAGTAATGACAGATGCATTCGAATTTTCTGTAAATATTTTCCAATAAAAGGAATTAATTAAGTATATTATATTAGGGTTTGTATAATCACCCCAAATGCGCTGGGCCCGTATTTTGCCGATGGAATTAAATTCATTAAACACCAAAGCAGCCCAATTGCCGGCTTGGCCCGGATTGCTGATGAAACTAAAGCTATTAAAAACTATACCGGCCCGATTGCCGGCTAGGCCAGGATTTTTGCCGATGAAACTAAAACTGTACCGGCCCGATTGCCGGCTAGGCCGGGATTTTTGCCGATGAAACTAAAACTATACCGGCCCGATTGCCGGCTAGGCCCGGATTTTTGCCGATGAAATTAAAACTATACCGGCCCGATTGCCGGCTATGTCCGGATTTTTGCCGGTGAAACTTAACTATACCGCCCGATTGCCGGCTAGGCCCGGATTTTGTCGATAGAATTAAAATAGGAAGCCTAAATTAAGTCGGCCCAATTGCCGGCGTGACCCGGATTTCTGCTGATGAAACTAAAACTATTAAACACTATACCGGCCCGATTGCTGGCTAGGCCCGGATTTTTGCCGATGGAATTAAATTAGGAAGTATAAATTAAGTCGGCCCAATTGCCGGCTTGGTCCGGATTTTTGCCGATGAAACTAAAACTATTGAACACTAGACTGGCCCGATTGTCGGCTGGGCCCGTATTTGTGCTGACGGAATTATATTCATTGAATTAAATTAGGATTCCTAAACTAAATCAGTCCAATTGCCTTCTGGACCCACAATTTTTAGCCAATGGAATTAAATGCCCTGAATTGAATTAGGATACGTTAACTAAATTAGTCCGATTTTACAGCCTGGCCCGGAATTTTGGCTACAGAATTAAGTGCAATGAATTGAATTAGGATTAGGAGTGCAATAAATCGGCCTGATTGCTAGAGGGCCCGGATTTTGTCCATTGAAATAAATGCATCAAAATTAATTCATTAATTGAGATGCATTCAATATAAGCCCGATTGACGGCTCAGCCTGGGTGTTAAGCACATTATATTAAATGAAGCCCGAGTCAACTCGGACTTAAATTGAATTGAATTATGATATGCATAATAGAATTTGCCTAAATTTGAAAAAGATAGGATAAGGGATTGTGAATTTCATTAGCAAATTTTTGTTTTGGACCAGGGTTCTGTGTAGAATATTTTCCCTTCGTTTTAAATGTGTCAAAATTTGTTTGATTTTTACATGATTTAAAGTATCAATTTAGCAAATTTTAAACAATGCAGACAGATCAAATTAATCTGGGGCAATCTGTGAGTTACTTTTGATCAGCCAAATTTCATAAAAATCAGATGAGTACATTAGAAGATATAGGTGTAAATAAATGTGTGTGGTGTGCACATGTGGAAGAGCAACAAATGGGTGCAGGAGGTTGGAACTTATATGGGACCAGCAATTTACAACGGGCTAATAATTATGCTATAATTATCTGCCATCCAACGAGTACGAGTAGTTTTTAAGATATGTTCGCAAAAAATGAGCGAGAGACAGACTGACAGGCAGACGGGACAAAAAAAATTTCTCTAAAAACTGAAACGGATGTCTGTCTTGGAATTATTGAAATCGGAGACATAATATTTGTACTTTAGAACGATCGCATTGTATCAAATTTTGACAGATTTAACAAACTGGGAAAATTAAATAAATTTGACAATAATAGGTTATAAAATCATTAAAGTATACGAAATAGTACGCGAGGAAGCTAAGTGCCACACCAATTGGCAGACTATTTACTTAGGTGACATTATTTTGTATTGATTACTACAAGTAATCTAAAGTCTAAAACCCAATACACTGAGGTCTGAGTTTTTTAAAGTTTTACAGCCTCTATGTAATTTTTTAGGTGTTATATCATAGGATTTTAATATTATTAAATATGAGGTTAGAAATTGAAATTAGAGTGTTCAAAGGGGGAGAAATTGCAATTTATTATAAATTATGGGGTATACTAAACCCGCATATAGCCAGTCAAGGTAAGGTTTGGCCCCCCCCCCCCCCCCCCCCGAAAAATTTTTCTGTGTACGCTACTTTCGTGATGTATAATATATTATTTTTGTTTTGTATTAAAATTTACACTTAGTTGTTTATTAGTTATATTAGTACTGCTTTCAGTATCAGTATACAGTATAGAACTATACTACCTGTATACTAATGCAGGTAGTTCATTAGTACTATATTACTACACATACTACACATTATTTACTATACATTATTACTAATTAATTATTTTAATAGTTTATTATTACATTTTTTAGTTATTGATAAACCCTTTATACCTTGTGTTATGGTAATATAGTAAAAACCCTTATTATTAATATGATTTTTATATCAATATTTAAATTAATTAAATATTATATTATTATCAAGTTTAACTGATCTTTTTAAGAAGTAATAGAAACAAATAATAATTAATTATTACAAATCATTATCTAATCCTCAGACAAAATATTTATGTTATAAGATTAAGATTTTATTTAAAACCTTTGTTTGCCCTAGGTTTTATTTTTACTTTTATTACTTAAGGAGTAATTGATTTTTCGAAAAACCCAAAAATGTATATTCTAGAGGCAAGAGATAATTCTATACCAAATTAGCCTCGCATACTCGTTACTTTCAACTCTTTCAACGTCATTGTGGGGTGAATTTAATGTGAAAAAAAAAATTTCCTCTTGACTTTTTAAAACTAACACTTCTACGATTTGCCCAGTTTTTTCGTCTTTTAATTCCATGAAAATGGAAGTATGGTGATACTCTCCAAAACTTGATTCTGAGATCTCTGTGAAGGAGGGGTCTTACGAACCCGGGGATATTAAAATCCGTTTCATATACATATATGTCTGTGCGTACGTAATGTATGTATATATGTACGTACGTTCGTTCGGAACTTTAAACCTTTATAACATCGCTTCAAGACATCGTATTGAGATGCGGTTTGCGGCATTGTTTAGAACTTTTGTCGGAAAAACTGATAGCCCGAACATCGTAGCTCACGACGTTTCGGAGCTACAGTCACTTAAACACGAAATCGGTCTGTCGACGATAACTTCAGTAGATTTAATTTCCTTTGGGGTATATATGTGTCCTATATGGTAGATTGTACCTATACTTTTTGAGCAAATCGAACAAGCGGTTTGGGAGATATTGATTGGCATTTTAGTGTTTTTTTTTTTAAAGGTTTTTTTCGGAACCAAATTGCGGCTAAACTGTAAGTCGTATCTAAAAGCGGATAACACCAGCGGTAACTCATTTTAAAAGATCTACAACTTTGGTCCTTTGACTTTTTGTCGTAGGACCATCCGTTCTACCTTAAATAGAGACATGTTTTTCATTTTGGTTAAATTGTCGACTTTGATCTCTTATATCATGTGCAATAATTGACCGATTTAATTTCTGATTGGGGTGCTTAAACCGCTCATTAATGCCCTTTAAAACGAGTATTTATTATTGTAATTATTTGTAGTACTTATAAAGAAGAATCGAAATTTAAAAGTAAAAAAATACCGTCTTATTTACTTTGTAAACAATCATTTTTATCAGCTGATTTTAAATAATTTTATTATTATTTTCTTATATTGTATAGTTAAAAACAAGTATAAATAAAATGTAAACAAACATTGAATAATAAAGTTTTTTGTTATAAAGGATAATGATTAATAAATTTGTTTTATTGTTAATTTTGGATTTTTGTTGCAAAACTATAATCGATATTAGCTGTTTGTACGATGTAGATACTGAGTTTTCTCTTGCTCACGTATTGACTCCACAACATTTCATGGAAGTCATGTGTGGGATTTCCACACAGATACTTTTTCTTGTAATGGTGTAATCTATTAAGTAATAGTGACAGCATATAGTAGCATTTTACCGATCTTACCGGATTGGTAGGCCCAACCTGTGCATAGGCATTTGCGGAGAAGAGTTTACTGATTGTAATATATACAAGATAAACACATCTTCTTACGGTGTGCTTTACCTACCTGTAATTTACTTTTAGCTATCTCAATTGTTATTAATTTCTTAAATATGTTTGGACAATTATTATTATGTTTTTTATATATTGCCTAATCCATTGTTGATTAAGTCGAATTTTATTTTTACATGATTGATTTGTTCTTTGGTTGACTTTCAAAAATAGTATACGTTTCTTAACTTTTTCTTCAGTTCAACTAGACACCTAACAGATACATATAAATATTCTTCCTTGCCATCCAAAAAAAGTACTATTTTTATCCCCCTTTTTGTTTGAACCCGTGCTCAGAATAACGTCATTTCTTAGCAGGCCCGTCGAGAGGGGGCGGCAGGTACGGCTGATGCCGGGGGGCCCGGACCTCCCCTAAAGGGCCCCGATCTCAAGCCCCGAACACCCAATCACGCCAATATTTATTATTGAAATATTAAATAATTATATTCGTAATAATAATTAAAAATAATATTAAAGTTGTCAGCCAGGTGTGGTGATTAAGTTTGAGAGAGAATTTCCCAGTACCGAGACTGAGAAGCGAAAAATTACTAAACCTTATCCCGAAGGGTTTCAAGAAAAATCCACAGAGAACCCAGAAAATCGCTTCAAAGTTGAAGTTTTTTATGTTTTAATTGACAGTGTGATTGGAAACTTGAGTGATCCATACCAAGCAGTCAACAAAATCAATGATTAATGATTAATGATTTGTTCAGTTTTATTTGGACATATCCAAAGTTGAAAAAATATTAAATACACCACCATTCATTTTCAACCATGCATGGTTGAAAAATCCGGCATGCTAGCCTGAAAGACACTACAATGGTTTCTTCTGTCATAAAAATTCATATTTCCTACTAGTTGGTTTTGGAAGCCCCCTGGAAACTTTTAGGTGCCCCTCAATTTCCCTTCCAAGGGCCCCCCACGCGGCGGGGTCTGCGGGTCCCTTATTGCCACCACTTTTTCCTACTTCCTACAATACTAGCTGGATATCCGTGCTTCGCTACAAAGTTTATTTTAATTTGATAAGTTTACAAACTACCGTCAAGAGAGACTATTTTACTATGCGAGAATATCTAGATTCTATCCCTCCCACTTATTTCTATATCCCCCTCCTCTTTGATAAGATAATTTGCAAATATCCCAAATTTACCCCCCTCCTAAATGACAATATGACAAAACTGTAGATAACAACTATTACTGTACTCTTAAAGAGCTTTTTAACGATATGCATCATGAAGGGTATTCATTACTTTGACCCCATATTCATCACTTGAGTTGTACCCCGTACCCCTGTGTACCAAAATTTAAATTTCGAAAATTCATGTAGACAGTGGCCTTCCCATTGCTTTGAAGGTCAAGTGTGAAAATTTTCATCGAGATCAGACAACAACTGAAGATTTGTATATAAAGATCATACACACATGCGTTGACTTTTAGATCTATTTTTCCATTTTACCCCCTTAAATGTACATAACAACAATTACTGTACTCTTAAAGAGCTTTTGAATGATATGCATCATGAAGGGTTTTCATTACTTTTACCCCGTATTCATCACTTGTGTTTACCCCATACCCCTGTGTACCAAAATTTAAATTTCTAAATTCTATGTAGACAGTGAGTTTCTCCTTGCTTTGATAATCAAATATACAAATTTTCATCGAGATCGGACCAAAACTGTAGATTTGTATATAGAACATGCACATATACCTTGACGGCTGAACTACAGTATATGGGGCTCTTTCTGATAACACGTTATCTCACTATCGACCACTTTCAAGACTTAATATATCGATATATCTTGTCTGTTAAACTCTTTTATATTTCGATTTGAAACTCTACCTGGTCTATATGATGGTTGTTTTTCTGCAGAAATAAGCGCTCTGCGAAGCGGTGTGGTGCGGCGATTCAAAATTCTAGGGCAAAAAATTAAGGTTAACAAAATTAAATTCAAACCCGAAACTAACACATTTTCGGTAAAACGTGTAAAATTATACGCAAATCACACATTATTTGGATATATTGAAATATGGCGTCAATATAACAATCGATTGTAGCGATTTGCGATGTATAGTAGGGGCTCCATATACTGTAGTTCTACTTTCAACTTGAAATACCATTTGATTTAACTTGTTTTAACAAACAAAGTATTTTTATTAAACATTTATTAATTTAAACTTATATAAACAAAATATTTTTTCACTTACCACAGTCCAATGAGGTTAAACCAATAATGCGAACAAAATTATTAAAAAATAAAATAACTTAAACATATTTGGTTTCGGTTAAACTAAAAACATATTTAAAATATAATATTGCCATGAAGAATAATTATTATTTATAATATTTTTATTTTAAACAATTTTTTATAATAAATTTTAGATTATTTAATTTTGATACGATGGTAGTGGTAGCCCTGAAAGAGGCGAGTCACTGGGACGTGTCGGTTTCCCACAGTTTTAGTGCGTCGGCCATATTGTTTTTACTTCTCTAATTAGGTCAACAGTAATTTTTGTCGAATCTTACTTTAAATTCACTTTTTAATCGAGGAAAAGTATTTTAAATCGGGTAGCGGGTCTTTATATTTGTACTGTGTGTTATAATTCAAATGTTTCTTTTTTATTTCTATACGTTTTTCTTTCGAAAAGTACATCTTTCGTGTATGTAGTTTATATTTTATTCATTGTTCGTTGTTCCGTGTTGAAATCTTGTTTTTGGAGATAGATCGATTTGTTTATGTGTAATATCGACGGTAATATCTTTCAAAGTTAATTCTACGTATATTTATAATAGCATTTAGAGAATATAAGGGAATATGAAGATATACATAGGATGGATTGAAAAAACGAAGCGAAGCTATAAAGGTAGATTGATTCTTTCTATTTACCTATTAAGTTAAATTGAATAATTTATGTTTAGTTATAATAAACAATCTTATTACACAACGATTATGGTAAGAGATAATTTTATTTAAATTCTTAATCAAACTATTGTTGTTTTCTTTATAGTTATTTTCTTAGAATTAAAATCTATTCAAAATGTGAAGATTTTTGTTTTATTTATTTATTTTTTATTTTTTTAATGTAGGAGGGAATTATCTTATAGACTACGTAACATTCCCACCCCCTTAATCTTCCTTCTCGATTATTTTCTGTTACACTCTTTGTTTGTTTTACTTTTTCTTCGAAATTATTATTTTATGTTTTACTAGCTGGATACCCTTCTTTGTTACGGAGTGTTATTTTAATTTGATAAGTTTGTAAACTACCATCAAGAAACATTTAAATTATTTTACTATGAGAGAATATCTATATTTTATCCCTTCCACTGATTTCTATACCCCCTCTTCTTTGATAAGATAATTTGCATATATCCTAAATTTAGCCCCCTCCTAAAAAAAACAAGGGATTCTACTGTACTCTATACTAGGAGCGGCCGCGCTGCAGCCGCTTTTCGGGGGTTTGTCGAGTGAAGCGAGTAGGGAGCAGAGCCCCCTTGTAATATATTAAATAAAATTGTATAAAACGTAAATGAACGTAAACAACATTTTACAGTTATAGGACTTTTATTAGTCCAGATAGTGTTTTAGTTGAGGACTAAGAAATTATAAATGTTTTCAAACAATTTTGTCTAATTTTAGGTCATAATTATGACTCATATACGCATATTAATTTAAGTCATAATTGGTTTTTTAACATTACTGCGGTAAAATAGTTGTATTCTTCAAAATGAGTTTGTTTTACTTTGGTTTGTCAGTAGTATGTCTGCAGTTATCAGTATAATAGGAGTTTATTAGTAGTACTTACAATAAATATAAAATAGAACTTATTATTAGAATTGAAAAATCCAATACACAAGTTATTAGTGTAAAGTCCCAAAATGAAGAATAAAAACGAGTAAAAAGAAGGGGCCCATATAGGTCTAGCCGTGGGGCCCGCTACGGCTCTTGACGGGCCTGTTTCTTAGAGTAGGTACTTATCTCTCTCTCTCTTTCTCTCTCTCACATCTCTCTCTCTCTCACTCTCTCTCTCTATCGTCTAAAAAAATAAACTGTAAATCAAGTCACTTAGTTCTCTAAAGCTTTCACTAGTATATACAAAAAACGTGCTCAAGATGTGAAAAGATATGGTTAAAACCAAAAAAAGAAAAAAATCGTCTATAGTCTTGATTGTTGATTCAAGATAAAATTTAAAAAAAAAAACGAAATTTTGTTAAAAGAAGGCCAACTTTGTTTTGTTTTTTTATTATACTGGAAAGAACTGCAAAAAACAATCGAAAGTGTTCCAATTACAAAATAAATCCCGCGGGGTTTGAATGAAGAATGAAAAAAAAAAAAAAAATGCGGTAACTTGAAAAAAATCCATTCTTGGACTAATATCTTATGAATATGTCCGTTAATTAAATCCAGTATAAAATGCTTAATTAAAGAGAAACAAAAAGTTATCTTGACAATTAGCCGAGCTTTTACTTCATTCTAGTTTGTTTACGTTTCATTATCTATTCGATTTCTACTTTTAATGCCTTTCCCTTAAATTAATTTGGTTTTTTGCAATTGTTAAAAGATGACTTTCATATTAATTTGTGTGGTATCATAGTTATCCATATGATAAATATAGTTAACTATTTGATTGGCTATTTTTAATGCCGCATCAAAAATTCATTAAAATCGGACAAATAGTTTTTAAAATAATTTTTATAATAATGGGTGTTTGCAAAAATGTTAATGGATAGGCAGGAGGTCAAAAATGTTCTAAAAAAGTTATGTCTGTGACGAATTTTTGTGTAGGAAGTTTTTAATTTGGAGATGTAAACAAATTTCGTTCTTCAGAATGATCACAACGCTTCCGTTATCTTCGGAAGTTAAATTGTAATTTTTAAAAACTAAATGATTTAACTTACAATTATTATAAATAAAGAGAATGCAACTCTCAAAACGAAGAGCTGAGTTAGAACGTCGAAAGGAGCATTTAGGAATTCTCTTTAAAGGGAAGAGTGGTTTAGGTTTATTATTGAAATTTGCTACTTCATACAGAATTGCTCCAAGCCACTGTTTTCTTCAAAGAGAATACTTAAATGATTGATATCAACACACAATCAAGGTGGAATTCGCCAAAATTAAAATTGTTAAATTATGTCTCCAATGTTATTGTGATTGCGCCTTTAACAGATAATTTTTACAGTTTAACTTTATGCATAATAATTAGTAAGTTCAATAAAAATCTTAGTTGGAATTACTAACCCTAACCATGTATATATCTGCAGCACATTCCAAACTTCAAAAAGTCAAAGGTTTTTTATTCTTTTTAGGAATCTAGATGTTTTAAATGGATTTCTTTTAAAAACTAAATTATTTTTCCCCATGAAATTACCCTTAAAATATTTTCACCTTATCAGGAACGAGTTCTATTTCTATTCCCGGTCCGAGTAATTTAGTTTGGGCTGCTGTTGTGTTTTTATTCTCTATATCCCACAGTGGACTATGGCCTATGGGCGAATTGTTGTACTGTGAATAGTTAGGGGTTTCGTCACCGAATTCTTTATCTCTATTTAGTAGATGTCGTCACATTGTTAGCTCCACGCGGCCTTGTTCTGTGCCCTCTCTCAACTCTAGGCTCTAGGGAAAGTGTTTTGAATGAAGAAATTATTTCCTGCTTTCCCCCCGTGCTGACTGCGTGCCTTTTACTTTATTCTGTGCGTCGAGCTGCGGTTACCTTAAGGAGCTTCGACATGCCATTCAGATCCACCTTGTTAGCGTTGACTGTAGGATGACTGCTTGCCGAAAATATTAAAAAAATGAACTCTACTGTTCACAACCTTCTTTTTTATAATGACGTTTTTGCTTAGTAATCTGCGAAATTGTTAGTTTTCTCTTTTACCTGTTTGACTTCCATCTAATTTGATGCTTTCTTTTTCAGTATAAATAATAGACATTAAAAGTCTGTCATACCGAATAATAGACTAACTAATTAGTTTTCATACATTTTTGTCATGTTAAGAAATTATAGAACTAATATTAAGTTATAGAATTATTCTCTAACTATAGAAATTTATTCCATAGGACTTATTGGATTTTAAGAATGTATAGCTTAATTATTCTTATTAACCATAAAACTTGGTTGCAACATTGCTACAATTATTATTATTTTGATCTGACAATTATAATATATATAATTCTAAACCTCATGTTAGACTCTCAGATTAAGTGCCATTTAATGTTTTTCTATCATATTTTTTAAAAATGAATTGATTTTAGATGTTGCTCTAAAGCGGCTCGCACACGGTCAATAGTATTGTCAATACTATTGACCGTGTGCGGAGTTGGTATTGATATAAAAAAAACAGTATTCATGAAAATTTGTTATTGAATTGCATATTGACAATAGTATTTTCAATAATATTATTGACAATAATATTGATCGTGTGCGGGGGGCTTAAGAGAAAAGGGAAGCTGCTGATCATCAAAACAAAATTAGGTTCTACTCGGTTGAAACAACTTAGTCCGTAGAGGCTTAAAAATGATTCGATGTCAAATTTAAGGAAGGAAGGGAAAGGTGGACCTAACTTCTCCCTATTTCATTCTGGAATTTCATTATTCGTAGTTAGTCCAGAAATGGGCCTACCCTCAATTTTGATTGATTCCTGTGTTGGTGCGCACCATTTAGGTCTATAATTATATGCAATTGATTATAGTCCTTGGTAATTGTGTAATTATCTTTCCTAGGCTCCCTAGGCATACTATAATTCATTATAATGTCCAACCTGACATCTCCCATACCACTAGCAATCACCCTGTCCAATACAACATACCGGGGGTGATATCTCCAATAATAATTGGAAGTGAACAGGATTGCCTTGTTGAATAGAGGAAACATTGAGTTCAAGTGGCTTTGAATGTTAATTAATTCCTCTCCATTTGAGAAATTAAGCATTACTTGTAGAACAGCCTATATTTATGGACCTCGAAACGTAGCTTCTCGCCCTTGACCTGAAGATGACATTGACCTTAAGAGGCAACCTTTGAGCTTATAGTATGCATTTGGTCAAATGCCAAATACCCAGAAAGTCAAATGTCTAAACAGCCCTCGACATACATAACACATTCTCCTCCCACTATTTAAAAATACGCATACAGCTTAATGTTTTGATATTAAGAAATTATTTGCTGTCAAAGCTTGAAAGAGATTTTTTCCTTTTATTTCAATGTAATTCCTGTTATTTCACTAGTTTTTCGGTATTTCTTAAGTTATCCGTGTTAATATCAATACTTGAACAGCTTCAAAGAATGTATTGCTGAGAATTGTCTAAGAGTCTAAGTATTTTATCTAGTCGTTGACTCTTCAACGCTTATCCTAAATACTTATATAATTACTAATTACCTTCCATAGTTTCTATAACCGAGAAATATGGTAAAAGCAGTAAACGATTAATACACAATTTTTTTTTTCCTCTTACATGCAGGGAGGAAGGTAATAATTTTTTAAAAGAATCAACCACAATTTTTATCTTTCTTTAACCTAATTTCTTTGTTAAGAATGTCGGTATTGTAATGCACAAGTCTTGCAGTGTTGTACAAAACTCTCTTAAGAAGTACTATCCATTAATATACTTGTCTATTCAATCGGTTGGTTTTTATTCTTCGTCACTTCACATTCCTGTCCAAACTTATCAGTTCGTTTAATATTCAGTTGATTCAGATTTTCATTCACAGCACTTTAACATTAATATTTCATTAATCAATGAGTTATGAATACCATTCAAATTCTATTTCTGATATCTTTTATCTTTTGTAAACTGGCTTAAACTTGACCTTGGTCTATTCAAGCTCGGTTGGAATTTTTTTGTGTTGAAAAACATTATACAATATAAATTGATAGAAATAGCCCTGAGAATGAATAGAATATTTGATACATTATGCCTCGCCTTTTCGAGTTATCCTTTGAATTTAAATTTTATTTTTAAGAATGTTATCCTTTTTTTAAAGGATAAAACAGATCTTATTTTAAAAGCGATATTTTTTAATATTTTTATTATTACTTTTGTTGTATAAAGAATCTTGTCTAAGGCATTCAGAGTTTGTAATGTTTTACTCTCGAATTGACTGTAGCATAGTAATTATTATTTATAGCTGTTTTTATAGTTTTTTTTTCTTTTAATGAGTGGATGGCGCGTGGGAAGAAGGTTGAATACGACATTAGCGACAACTATAGAATACTCTATAGATGATAATGTCTTGTTTTGTTATTATTTTTATTTTTTCTCCCTCATTTTTACTTTGCATACCTTAAAAGGAAAAATTATTTTTACGATTTTGGTAGTATTCATACTACGGAAAGATTAAATTTTAATCTTTCGGCGCTGGAGTGTATTTTTCTCTGTCTGTTTCCCGTAGTTAATATTAATTATAATTTGATTTAAAAAGGAAAAATTATTGTTTTAACCTAAATAATCCGAAACCGAGATTTCAACGGAAATATCTGTTCTGGGAGTTTTTAAGACCATTTAAATGGTTTTTAGCTGGATGTCTATCGGTCTGTGTGTTTCCATCAGTGTCACGCATAACTCCACAGTTTATAAGTTAGAGAGTTGAAACTTGGTACAAAAAGCAGTCCTAACATGTAGTTTTTTGCCCTACGGAAAATCATAAATTTGTGATGCCATTAATCCATTTTGCTGAGTCAGCAAGAATTCGTATAAATTCGAAAAATTTTCCTATTGCGATGAAATTATTTTTAAATTATTTGATCATAAAAAGTTCCTTGACGTTCCGAGTCCAGTGTATCTTTTTGGCAAAGGATATGTATAAAAAATAAGTATAGAGAAATTAATAGTAGCCTGAAAAAATACCTAATTATGTTTATAAAGGAATAAAAGTATAGGAAATCATTTTAAAAAAGCACACTTTTATTATGTATTAGATTTTTGCTTGTCAGAATAATATCTTAATATATACTAAAACATACTATGGTATTCTCCAACAAATAGTGTCTACAGCAATTGATAAAATAAAATAAAACTTCGGAAAGCTTCAATAGCAATTATGTAGATGCATATTGTACAAGGGTACAAATACTCTGAGTATAAAAACTTTTGTCGAAGGAAGGCCCATATTTTAACTCAAAAATTAAATTAAATAAAAAAATTAATTTGAAAAATAGATTATTGTTCTATTTATAAAATTAGTTTTTTCAATCGAAATTTTTTGGAACTTACTCAAAATGAATAAAAGATTAAGATAAGATTATTTTTTAGACAATAATATCACACCAATATTTAATTCGTACGGGTTTAGACCCACTTAGTTGGCTCATCATCCGAAAATTGATAAACTATTAATTGAATAACTCAATTAACTAAAATGGTCGATAACGGTGTTTATTAAATATTAGTTTTTTTTTTTTTTTATTTAACAATAGATTAATCCTTCTTTTTAAAACCAAATCAATTACTCTAAACCTTTTTTTTCTGCAGAGCCATGCACTTCTTTGTTTTTTAATCTGAAAGTTAACATGAATCCTTATTGTTTTTGTAGGATTAGAATTTTGGTTAAATCTGACGTGATCTCTTGTTAAGTATTAAAATCGATTTGCAATTCTCATCTTAAACGATCGTTGTTGTATTACGTCCGGTTAGCAGTGCCTGGGTTAAGGGCCTTTAGATGGGCCATTGAGGGCCTGGTGTGCGGTTCAAGGGTCGTCCTTTCCAATAATCAATCTGATATCGAGGGTTTCACGTCCCTTCCTCTGCTAAACATCAGACCTAAAAGCTTTCATGTAGGGTCTTGCTATATCGCGTCCGGGTTTACGTTTCCTTAGACCTTTAAGAGCCCTTTTAGATGGTTTTAGTGGTATTACCGAAATGTCTCTTATTCCTCTTGAGATTGTCAATATTAAATCTCTAAACATATAGTGCAGCATTAAATTACAATGTGGTATTTAACCTGTATTATCAAAAAGATTGATTTTATCGACATATTTATGAAAGATACGGTTTTTTTGTTTCTGCATATTGGGTAATAAAAGGTCTTTTTAGGGTCCATAGGCAAAACCAAGGACCCTTATTTTCCTGCGTGTGTCTGTCTATCGTCTGCTCTCAGGGCTACACCTTTCGTCCGATCACTTTGAAATTTGGCATACATGTGTATCGTACTTATCCACACATTTTAAACATATAGCGACCTACAAAAAAAATATGTTTAAAAAAAAAATTAGGTTAAAGAAAAGGGTTAATTTGTTGTTTTTTTTTGGACCCCGTGTGGGGTATCATATGAAAGGGTACGTCGAGCTATTACAAAAGTATAAAATTTTGGTTATAAGCTTTGATAGGGCGAGCATAGGGGAGTTTTAAGTGGGTGTGACAAGTGCCCCCCCCCCCCTTTATCTCGCTTATGTAAAGTTCAAAAAAATCTTTAAAAATTCCTGAACATTCTTTGACCAAAAGTAAAGATACCACTTTTTGGAAATTTCGAAAAAATTGATGTTTTTTTAATTGATGAAATACGGTTTTTTATAATTATTTTCTTTTTTTAATTAAGGTGCAAATTTACCCTTACTTGCGGTCTTTAATTAAGGTCCTCATAGTCATTCGTAGTTGTAAGTTAGTTCGTATCCAAATTACTGTTGAAACTAGGGAAATCACCTTATGAATGTTTTTGTTTTTTCTTCTGCTTTTTTTAGCCTAAAGGTTTTTTAAATGATAATAATCATAAAAAATTTAAAGGTACTGTTTCAGAATTAATCAAATACCTTCTGTTACGTAGGCAAATTAAATAATTATTATATCGCATAAAATGCATACTAAAATAATTATTGGAGTTACTATCATATTACTAAAACGTGCGAGTGTATTTTTGTTATTTTATTGTCGTCTTGGTAACTCTTCGTTTTATACTTGTGATAAATTATCCGCTTATAAAAATATTTAATGGGCTTTTGACAGTTTTACAATTACGAACCAATAAACAACAAGTTGCATATACATCTCCAACTTGAGTTTTTGATAATTCAAAATTTGCATTCTTCGACAATTTACGACGTTCACTTTCAAATAAAACAAATCAACTTCACGCAGTTCTCTCTCGTTTATTTATTTATTTGAAAAACATTCACTGGAATAGGAGGTGTTTGAAAACCACGAAACAAAATATTTTAATTGTGAAGCTTGAAAATAAAATAAGTCGATTTTTTTTTGAATTTGTTCATCTTCAATTGGTTTAATTCTCTTTGTATTTAAAAAAAATCTTTGTAAGGTGCCTCGCCCACCACTGTTTGCTTGTTGTTTAAAACCCATGGCAGCTGCGAATATCTGGGAGTGGCGAGATCACCACTGTATTCTCCCATTGAACCAGTGGTCACTGTCCTTGGAGCTAAACCGTCTCCCATCTTTCTAGATTATTCGTTTTCGCCTTCTTTGCTATGACAACTTCCGCTGTATATATATTCCGATTATTTTTTTTGCATTTTTATTTAGTTTGTTTTCGTTTCACATTACGGAGTAGTAGTATACATTTTGTTTAATTTCATTTTACAAATTAAGGTCGGTGCTTGTATTTGTAACTAAAAATATGAAGACACGAGTATAACTTGAACACAAGATATTGTACAAAGATTTTATAGATACACCAGTAGACACGATTGTCCTCCGGGCTATCAAGGCTTATATATGTCTCTAGACTCTAGATCTAGATAATATTGAATGCAAAATAACTATTTTGGGTTAAAACACTAAAACTATAAGATAATGTTAGCTTGTCACAAGTACAAACCAAAACTAGTCTCTTTATAACATTAGCTAATGTGCTAATTTTGTTCTTAGAATTTTATCTAACGGGATTTACTTATGATTAGGCTAGTCTAAAGTATACTTTAAGGAACCACTCGTTAATTTTCTTAATCAGGTAATTAACTGATGAAATTTAAATTTACATCTTAATAAGCAGGTAGTAAAAAGAGAATGAATTGGCCTTTTGGCGATTTTTATATTGATAGTGACCTATTAGATAACGACGTGAATCATGGTTGAAAAGGAGTTCCGTATTGATTGATGCCTTTAACCTTAAGTTGCCTTTTATTTTTTTTTAAAAAAGTTTCGCATATATATATATATATATATATATATATATATATATATATTTATATATATATATTATATTTTAATGGACACCATACTAAATAAGTCCTTCTATAATTTATGAAATATTGTTATGTCGTCAGGAATTACCTGAACATACATTAAATTAATATAAATTATTAAATCGTATATTCATTACTATTCTATATACAAACCGAAGACAGCACGTTTCTACTCGAATAACACAGGCGTGTGACAGATTATTATATATATATAATGTGTGTGTGTGCGTTTATGTATGTATAAATATTTATTACATACCGTGTGATTGTATTAAATATTAAAGAGAGGTGTTGAATTATTGAGACTTGTTGAATTCATACTGTTCGACTTATTTATTATTGGATTGAATTAATAATAAATTCAGCACGAGAGAGAAGTATGCTATTACTGGTACCTTTGGCCAAGTCAAGGTAATCAAACTAATACGTAGCCTGATGTATGTAAAAGAAAAGAAAAACTGACCTGCGACAGAACACAGTGCCAAATAAAATATTGTATGGGTGACACTTGCTTGGTTTTTTATTTAATTTTTTCTTTTGAAGTGGAGGACATAGTTGTTTCAAAATACAAATACACACACACACACACACATATATATATATATATATATATATAAAATTCATGATACACTCACCCAACATTCACAACCGTAGAATATATATTATTGAAAAAGTAAACAAATTATAAAATTGTAAAAGAAGAGGATATAGTAGTTTTGTTGTTTGTGTAACATATATATAAAAGTTTTGTATAAACAGAATAAACAATAAGACAGGTTGCCAAAGTTACGTCCACCTGTATGTTTCAGAATCGTAGGGTGACAGATAAAACATATCGTTATTCATTTTTGCTTTGAAACTCTAGGTATTTTATATTTATTTGCTGGTTGGATATGTATATTGTCTTACTTCATTTAATGCTACAACTTTTAACATGTCACAAAACAGCATAAAAATACAATTTTCAGTTAAAAATAATCTTTCAATTGTTTTTTACTTTCTCTTATAAAGAAAGTATTGTGATAACGCGGAAATTCGATTATGAGATTTTAATGGAATTACACGCGTGAGAGTCCCCAGAGTCCAAAAAAGTGGGGCACATCTTTAGATTGTTACTCCCCTTATAAAAAAACAGAGGGGAGTAACAATCTGAAGAAGGTGCATGGAATGTTCTTCTTTAGACTGTTACTCCCCTTATCAAAAAAGAAGTGGGATATTCCTTTGTCCCAAAGTACGTTGGACTAAGCATTCCTTTTTCTTAATAGTTATTTAGTCAAAGTCATTTTTATTCTAAAACAACATAGGGGAGTAACAATCTAAAGAAGTACCAAAAGTGGTTTTTAAAAAATGTCTGTCTGTCTGTATGGATAACACTGGGCTCAGTAATTATAAACTCTTGTATATGAGTTTTCTCGGACCGATTTTTTAATCTTAGAAGAACCATTAAAGAATGAAGGAAGGATTTCTTAAATCCATCTTTATTACTTACTTACTTATGACTTCGTCCTTGCTTGGTATTAGGTAAAAAGTAAATTTAAAATAATTTAGTGAAACGCTTTTTTAGATTTTCTTAATTCAATTATTGCAATAGGAATTTCAACTAAATCAATTAATTAACTAACTTAGAATTGCTTAGTCTGTGTAATTTGTTTTTAGGTAGTAAGGTTAAGTGAAGTTAAACAAAAGAGTGTAAAAATACTCATTTACTGTAAGTAGTATCACTCTACACCTAGTACTCTATGTATGTATATAGCTACATAGTATTTACCATACCTTATTACCGCACAACTTAAATGTCTATCAATATACATTTTCTTACATATCATAACATTTTTATTGCCGTAACAGCACAACCACAAACACGAACTATCGTAACATACACAGTGCCGTATAAAGCTCCCTTCACACTCTTGACACCGCTTTTACAGCAATTTTTTACCATATGTAACATAACACAACATTATTATCAGTAACAATTTCACCACAACACGTAAATACAAATCGAAATGAGCGCGTAATACCACTACTTACATTCTCATACATAACTCAAAATTATTACTGCCATAATAATTTTTACCACTGCACGATCTACCATAACATACAAACTACAAAATAAATCTCCATCACACCGCTTCCAAACCTATTACCTAAATGCACACCATTTTGTAAACCACTATACGTGCGTATTTATTTTTCTTAAAAACCCTTGTTACCTTCGTAACAGTACTTCATCTAATAATTAATATTTATCCTAGACAGCATTTAGTTTAGACTTCTTGTTAATCAGCGAAAACTGTTCATTAAAACGAAACGTGCCATTCGGTACGTTTTATATAATATATCATAAATATAATAGTTTTCTAATAAAATCTAAATAAAAAATAAAAGAAATCTAATAAAATGTAAAAATTCGCGGACATAGTTGGTAACAAGAAAGAAGGTTTTACTCGTGACATCATCGCTATGAAATATCGAAACCAAACATTTCGATCACCTGTACTTTTTCTTGTATGAACGCGAATCGTTTGAAAACGAATTGGATCCGAAACGCTGTCATAACGATTTGTGAACGTTGTATATATTATACTCTGACATAGTTTTAGTGTAGAGTCTATAGTTAATTGAATTTATCATAAATTTAAAGGTCATATAATTAATTCCCTCTTTTAAAGGTCTTATAATTTTAAGAATATTTTTTATCTCCACAATGTAAAATTATAATTTTGACATTTTCGCTAATCCATTTTGATACTGTATTTAATTTTTTTTTTTTTTTTTTTTCAAATTCAATGCGTTTTTTATTTGTTTAAATATTTAACTTATAATTATAAATATTTTTGGCTTTTATCTAATGAATGTCATTCTAATAAATTGATTTGGTTTTAAAGACACCTGACCTTGTTTAGTTTGACCTATTTTTTGAAAAGATTTATGTCGCACAGAACGAATCCATAGCAATTATTCTTACCTGGTTACGAGCGATGTTTTTTTTATGTTTTTATGTGCTCATAAAAATACGACCCACGGTTTCCGACCCAGCTCTAGCTTTTAAGTTCCAGTTGTAAATATTACTTCCCACTTGGTTATATTGTTGTTTCTTAATTCTTTTGTTTTTTAACTCTATTTTGTTATGAAGCAATTTAAATTTGTTTGTTGGGGCAACTATTAAACTATCTTAATAAGTAGAAAACTTAACTTATTTTTGTTTTATCAACGTCTTAAATATATAACACAAACAAAAAGAAAAAAAAATAATAAATCGGGTACGGGGTATCTCGGAACTTTTCCTCACTTCGGGGGCCACTAAAGTGGCCTCTCCTGCTCATTATAATTTTTCAAAAAAGAAGTATACATTATTTTTATTTCATTTATTTAATTATTTGAATTTTGGCAGTATTTTGACAGATTTAATCAAACTTAGTATCCCGTATCCCAGTAATTAATAATTATGTTCGCTTATAATTTGTAAACTAATTAATGGAATTTCATCGGCTTTTTTATATTAATTTGTTCCTTATAATTCCGTTGAAATCTCGGTTTCGAATTTTTTTGGGTGAAAACAATACTTTTCATATATACCTTCGGAGAAGGCGAGGAAAAGTAAAAAAAAAAAAAAAATTTAACCTGTTTTTGTTTTTATTATTTTTTTCAGTTTTTACTTTCATTCTCAAATAACAGGAGGGAATGATTGCTCAGAATAAAGAAAATAGTAAATTAAGACTGACCAGTTTTAATTCAGTAATTTAAAAACTAGAATAAAACAATTCCATTACGAGACTAAATTAAAATTCTTAATCTTCTAGTTGGCAACAATAAAAATGATTCTTAATCTTCTAGTTGGCAATAATTAAAAGAAATTAAATAATACAAGAACAAAATAGCTTTTAATATTATTAAAGTTTGCGAGTGTTAAAAGTAAATTAAAATTTAAAAGAAAAATATTTGAACTTAGCGAAAGGGAAGAATTTTTAATTTTAACAAACAACAGAATGAAAATCAGAACATAAATAAATAATATTAATGTAAAATGCAAAAACAAAATCTATTCGATATAACTCGTTCTAAACACTCTCATATTCAAGTACATCATTAATTTTTCTTATGTTTTCTACATATTAGTTGTTTAAAACTTTCGTTTAATTATGATTTTTTTATTTCCCCTGCAATTTTTGTTTTACTTTCTCATATAATATGGTAGTATAAATAGAGAGAAAGTATTGAAATGCACGAAAATTCGATTTTAAGAATTTTGTGGATTAAAACTTTTTGAGGTTCCCTTAACCACAAAGGATTTTTTAAAAAATGTCGTCATCTGTGTAGACGCTTGGAGCCTAAACTACTGGGCCTATTTCGATGAAATTTGAAGAAAAATCATACTCCAAGGCGTAATCGGTAAACTGTTGCACTAAATTTGGGGATGCTAAAATTTATATCCTATTTTACTTGATATATCCTATTTCCCTTATCTTATATCCTATTTTACTTTGACACAAATAAAATAGGAAAATAAATTAAAAAATGTATACCAAGAATAAATTTTAAAAAACTCTGCCAATTAGTGTGGTACATTGCTTCCTCGCGTCCTATTTCGTAAAATTTAATGATTTCATGCTTTTAAAACCTATTCTGTCAAAATTGTTTTGATTTTCTACATTAATTAAAGTATTAATTTAGCAAAATTTAACGAGCCTACACGGTTAAAATTAATCTGGGGCTATCTGCGGGCTACTTTCGATGAACCATCAAAATTTCATTAAAATCAGATGAGTACCTACTTTTGAAGATATAGGAGTAAATAAATGTATGTTTGTGCGCGTGTGTAAGAGAAACAAATACGCGAAGAAGGTTGAAATTTATATGGGACCAACACTGGGCTACTTATGACCTACCATACAAATTTAATTAAAATCGGACAAGTAGTTTTTAAGATATGTTTGTCGGTTTGCAAAAATGGAGCGACAGTCACGGAACCAAAAATGTTCCCTTATGTCTGAAACGGATTTCTGTCTTAGAATTTTTCCGTTACCTTCGATAAGCTCGGAAGTAATAAAATAAGTTAATATAAGTTATAGTTAATAAATATAGTAATAATAAAGTTAATAATAAATATTGTGTTCAATATATAAATAAAAGTAAACTTTTGTATAAAACTTAATATGTGTTAATATAATAGAATGAAGCAGAAAAAATTGATTGTAAGGTAAAAATAAGAAATACAATAGATCGCTGTATTATAAAATTATTATTAAATATAATATAAATTAGAAAATATAATGTATTCTGTTCTTTGATTAGCTGGAAAATGTATAAGAAAAAAAAGTAGCTCGATAAAATAGAAAAAATGAAATTAAAAAGTTGGTTGTCGGTAAAACAAGAGCTTTATAAATAAAGCGAGAGATGTTTGGGGTTTTCAATAATTCACCAGTTAAATCGGGCTCTCAGCTGATTGAAAGAACCCGTCTTGATTCAATATTGAAAACGCAACCCCCCCCCCCCCTTTAAAATTCTCTGGGGAAGATTGAATTTGTAGTGATGAGGTGTGTTCATTTATTTGAAGCTGATGTTTGGGCCATGGAAATGACGTGTATTGTATTTCTCTACCTATTAACTTTTTTTTACCCAACCACTACCAATTGAATACGTGCTTTGTACTATTAATAGATAATAAATTAAATTCTCTTTTATAAACATTTCAGGTCTAAATATTATTGAACATGTTTTTAAATTTAAACATGTAGATTAATATGGAAAAGAAAAGTTAGTGCTGTTTGTAAGGGACTAAGAATTGAGAGGGGGGGGGGGGGGGGGGACATCATATGCCCCTTGGATATATTTAAAAGAAATCAATGATTTTTTCAATAATGTCAATGAGTGACATTAGTTCCGAGCTAATCAAAAAAATTGGTGGTTTTTACTTTTATATTATTTTTTACCTCGAGATTTAAATTTGAATAACTTTTACGTTAGTCGAGAGAACAATTTACAGTAATCCCTAGTTTATCCCTGAGGATAAGCGAGATCCGTATATAATGCATGGAAGAAAAAAAAGTGTTGACTCGCTAGAGTTCTAATTTTTAGAACAAAACCACAATTTTGACTTGGATTTCAATGGTTTGAGGATCCTTGAGTCCTGAAATGGGGTTTTTAAAAAATATCTGTAGTCTCTGTAGACGCGTGAAGCCTTAAACTACTGGGTAGAATTTGATGAAATTTGGCATATAGGTTCCGAAAATTCATACCCCAAGGCGAAATCGAGAAATTAATTTTAGCTTTAAATGTTGGGGCATTACCCCTTAAAATATCTAAAAAGAACTTGAAAATAATTCTTTCTTGAAAATATAGTTCCGATGATTTTGATAAAGAAATTCTAAAATTTAGTCTGATAAATTAATGAAACAAATCTTTAAAAAAATCCCCCCAGAACCGCGTTTACAGGGATAACAAGAAATTACTGTATTTATATTTTAGTTAACAAGATAAAATACCTAGCATAATAAATATTTACTACTCACAAGAATATAAATACATATCATTTTAAATTTAGATTTTATAAATGTCAATGTAACGTAACAAAACTAAGAATTCATTTTACTCTTTTTAAAAAATATCCTGTTTTTCCCCCTCCCTATATCTTTTTGTATAAATTTTGCAGCTTTACCAGTACACTTCTACGAAACCTAAATATGGTTCGAACAGTGAGTGTAGCACTCTGACAAAGTTCTAAGCCCTAGAAATTCTTTAAAATATTCTGCATTGCATTAATGTATGGAATGAAATAAAATGACAGTATTAATGTGCGAATACATACAGTAAGGACTAAGATATATCTATGTTAGTGTTAAAACATCAAAAGGATATATATATATATATATATATATATATATATATATATATATATATATGTGTGTGTGTGTGTTGTAAGCCGACCTAAAGGCATTTTTTTTAATTACTATAAGGCGTAGTGCTCTTTTTTGGTCTTAATGAATGTAACAACAAGAGGTTGTTGAATGAATTGTACCCTCGCTAGAGAAGGCTGAGATCATTAAGGCGTAAAAGGCTCCTTCAACTTTGATTTCTCGCGAGAGATTTTTATTTTTAATTTCTCTCCCCTCAGACCGATGTTACCATGTCGACATCATAAATTATTCCTCAGTCGCTACATGAGGTTTTTTTTTTATAAAAGAATTGCGATTCCTGTATGAGTTTTTTTACGGTTTGGGCTCGTAAATCTTTAGGGTCGGAGGAAGTTTTGTATGCTAGATTTAAATCGCCTTCTCAGTTCAGATTCTCGAAGGATTAATGAATTCCCTGTCCTTTTTCGGACCTGCTTGTATCGGCTTGGTGAACATTTTTTCGCCCTGAATCTTTGAATTGCCAACAGGACAAGAATAAATGTTTTTAAAATAAAATCTAATTCAACCTGAGTAAAAGACGACTGAATGGCCTATTCTTTGAATAGTTGCTTATGTCTTCTTAAGGTTTGTCTTCAAGGGTTTAAAAAATTGCAAATTATTCTTATAAATGAAAGATAACTTAAGCCTTAGATTATTGAAGGCTAGTCGTGCATACATAAATTAAGAATTAATAGTTAATAAGTTAAGTTAAACAAGTGTAATCCTCCTTACAATGAACGAAATTCATTGAGAGTAAATCAATAATTTTATTATATTTCAAATATAAGAATAATTATTCAAACAATAAACATTAAATAGTTTAAAATTGCAGTTTTGGGAAAAAATCTGGTCACTATTTGAGTTTCAATTCGGCGAGTCAGGATTATGCTCATTTATCTATCTGTCTATTAAAACTTTAAAGATTACAAAAATAAATCCCGTTTAGCTGTATTTATCGTTTTCAAATCAAAACTGTTACAGACTACTAAAAATGTATTGTGTGTGCACAAAACACAAGTTCTTTCAAGTGAATATATTATCTGTATTTTTGTTAAATATAAAATCAGATATTATTGTTATTGTTCTTTGTAATCTTTTAGGATTGTATCTTATCATTATATGTATATAGGTATATATATATATATATATATATATATATATATATATATATATATATATATATATTTTTTTTTTTTTTTTTTTTTTTTTTTTTTTTTTTGTAATATGATTTGATAATTTTTTTATCAATAAAATTATATTATCACAGCAACTTTGCTTAACGTTCTTCTTGTGAAATCTCATACAATAAATTTAGAGAGACCAAAAAGTTAGACATTTCTTTTATAGTCAAGTACACAATACATGGCGCCATCATCTAAAGTATTTCCTTTGTATTCACTCAACCGTTTATAATATGTATAAATATTATATTATGATTTATATATATGTATAATTATATATATATATATATATATATATATATATATATATATATATATATATATATATATATATATATATATATATATATATATATATATTAACTCTTTGTAGATTTTTCGCTTACAGCGCAGATATTTTATGGGACATCAGCAAAGAAATCATGTTAGGAATCTTGGTTTAATGACAGTCGCAATTCTACTGTAGTAAGAGTTGTTTGGAAAAATGTTAGTTCTAAGTTAATTCTGGAGTCAGCATAATATTCAAGTTAGCCTCTGTGGAATCTTTTGTGCAGTTATTGACCCCTCTACGTTTCCTTATAGGTACAGAATAGTCCAAGGAGTATAGTAGTCGTTAATTTGCTGATATAAACGTTTGTATCAGTTCAATGTTCTTAAAAAGCTTAAATTGAATACAATGAGTTCAATGTTCTTACAATGCTAACATTGAATGCTTTGAGTTCAATGTTTAAATAAAGAAAATTCGGTCCGAGGCAACTCAGACTTACTTTCTCATATAATCGCGGTTCCAGATCCCAGAAACTTTTTTTTTCGATTTTCAACAAAAGCTCAGAAACTAGTTTTTTTACCGGGAAAACGGCTGTTATCATTTGATTCTTATTTTAGAATTTTTTAATCAAAAATGTCGGAAACCGTTTTCAAGAAATAATTTTTTCACATTTTTTTGAGAGGGGGTAGGGATAGTAACCCAAAATTTGGAGCTAAAATTAATTTCTCATTTTCGCCTCAGGGTATGATTTTTCTGAATATGTATGCGAAATTTTGTCAAAATTGACTTGTTAGTTAAGGCTCTACGCGTCTGCACAGACGGCAGACTGACAGACTTTTTTAAAAACTACTTTTTGGACTCAGAACGTGTAAATCCATAAATGTCTCAAAAACGAATTTTCGCGCATCACAATACTTTCTCTTTATATGAGAAAGTAAAAAGGAGAATATTCTGGTATTTATAAAAGTGAAATCTTAAGACGTAATTAAACTTAATTAAATTTCTTTTTTCTTTCAAAGGTTGTATTACTGCAAATTATTGTTAATATTTATAGAATTTAGCAAAGAAAGTAAAATATGTATTCCGTATTATGCTCTTTCGTTTTTGCTTTATATTGTTCTCTTTGTATTTTTGAGTTTACTTTATTTTATTTTGTTTAACTAAAAACTCTTGTAAGGTTGTTCCCTGAAAAAGAATTTTGGATTTTATTATATTTAAAATATCTCATGATGAATTTTATTTTAACCCGTTGATTTTTTTAGTTATAAAATTATAATTATTGAACCGGGAGAATAATTCATATTTAAATTTTTGTTGTGATTCTCTCTAAGTTAAGTATTGTCGTCTTTATTTGGAATCTAGATTTATTGGGAAAGAGATTATCTGTTGAATATTCTTTGGAATTGTTTTTGAGAAATAATTGAATCCCCTTCAATTTTCCCCTTCAAAGGTTTTGGATTAACAATTATTGCTAAAAATTGTGCATTTTATTGATTTTTTACTCTTAGCTGTAGGCATAAATCTACTGAATGTAGATTTTATTAAATTTGGTATGAACTACCAAATTTAATAAAATAACTGATTAGTAGTTTAGGTCCTAAAGTAAAGACAACAGCGAAATACAGACATTTAAAACGTGTTAACCCTTAGATATTTCTTATTACCACATAATTTAATTTATAAAATCTACAAATAAATTGTTATTTTATTTTCTACACTTGTACAAATTTATTCATGCTAATTATTTTGCTACATAATGTGTTTGTCAACAACTAACATTTTTTAATTAGGAGTAGATAAACAAATTTATTGGTGCAATTGCCACACGTAAATTGACTTTAACTGTCCTTGAATAAGTAATAAGTACTATCTGATTATCTACTCATAATTACACACTTTAATATATATATATATATATATATATATATATATATATATATATATATATATATATATATATATATATATATATATATATATATATATATATATAAATTTATTTATTTAATTTACGATTTAATATATAATTATAAATTTTTATTCATCTGGATATTGTTCTTCTATTTTATTTTTATATGAACTAATTTTAACTATCAATATGTGATGAAAAGAGATTGCTTGTGACATTGTGGAAAAAAAAAAGTTTATTAACAAAACCGTGCCATAACTTTAGTAGCTTTTGTATAGTTAATTAATGTCTGGCTTTTAAGAAAAAACAAATGTTATAAGCTGTCTATTAAGTAAAAGATTAGTGAGTTCAATAACAAACCAATTTAATCTTTTAACTGGTGTTATCAAGTGTGACGGATAACAGTTATCGTAAGATTAATTATTTTATGCGGTTCACGTGCTGAAAATTAAGCTGTTTGGGGGGGGGGGGGGGGATTTAATTGTTTCGAACAGATTTTGTTTTTTAAGATTAGTTTTTAAATTGTTACTTTTTTTTTAATATTAAAACCACTAATTGTAAGTGATATATGAGTAATACAATTAGTTACCTTCTGGACTATTATTAGTCTCTTGACTGTTCCCTCAGCTAAGACTACTAAGGTGCTGAATAATTAATGAATGTATATGTATATATGTACTTACTGTAGTAAGGCTTTTCAAATTTAATATATATATATATATACACCATATTTTCGGCCCAATTTTTCAGTTGTCACTTTTGATTCCTTCATTATTGTTCTTCTGAAGTTGTTTTCTTTCTTTACTTTTTAATAAACCTTTTATACAGTCATTATTAAGTAAGTACTGCAACTACAGTACTTATTACATTTACTGACTCCTTATAGTATAATTTCTATGATGGAAAGCTCGTAGTTTTTCTTGATGAGCTCTGTTGAACTCATTTTCCCTTTGCCCTTGTTATGTTTACATTGTCTTGAGCTGTACGGGTTGGTTTTTGATGTGAAGTTCATGTTTACTGGTTACGCCACAGTTCACAAGCGAAGCCTTGTTATTATCGCCTCATGATCATTATACTCAGAGCTATAGTTGTCTTTGTTTCTAGTAGTGTTGGTTTTTAGGTGCCTAGACTAGACAGATGTTATATTATTATTTTTTAGAAGGTTTTGATTTAATGTCTTTTCTCACGCCTCTATAGGTTGCTCATCATAGTGGAAATCTTAGCCCGATGTTAGAGATTGTAGAGTAGTACTATCTATGGTTAATATTATTTATGACGATCTCGTTTTCATGCTAAAATTGTTGATGTATTGTATTGTAGGCAACCGCTCGTTTTTTTTTTTTTTTCAAAATATGGATTAAGACTAACTACTCGATTAAGATTTCTAGTAACTCAACGTTCAAGATAATTTAAATATTAAACGTATCTTCAGTATCGTGATGTCAACCTGAATAGAGCAATTTAGCAAGCTATCAAGGAGCTTTAAGTGTTTGAAGCTTCTATCAAATTATCATAGTGATGTTACCACCAGGAAACAATTTAGGGTTGTTACTTTAGTTTAGTTAGTTTTTCACCTGTTTCGCTGAACTTCAATACTAATTAATATCTGTGATTATTGATGATTGTAAGGAGTTTTAAAATAATCTTAAAAGACTTACAGAAGTGTGCCTTTTTAAGTTTGATATAGGATCTTAATCTTTACTGTCAGTAGTAATTTAGCTACACGGTAGATTAGAAGCTAAACTTCAAACTATTTATAAGTTCTTCTTTATTGCCACCATTAATAGCCAATTGTATATCTATTTGAATCTTATTACCTAATCAATAGGTCCCATTATTAGTTTTGAAATTTCCAAAATTACATTGAGTTATTTCTCATATGTTCTTCTGTATCAACTTTCCGTTGTTCTATTAATATACATCATAATTATTATCTTAATGATGCTTCTTGATTCTGTCGTATAATAGTTTTGCCCTGTTGATAATCGTATATCCTCGTTGAACTTGGCTGTACTCCAGAGTTCTAACTCTAATATACCTTTCTTTTCTTTTTTTTCCTTCTTCTTTTAAAGAATAAAAATAGAAAGGAAAGGAAGTAACTTAGTTTCCGGTGCAGTGTGTTAAGCACGGGGAACGACTCTGCTAGAACTCTATATTTAAGTCCATTAACACCTACCATTCTTCTTTCCTACCACTAATGGGAACTTGCTAGTTACCAAAATAGACTGAAACATAGTAGAAGCTGTTTCCAGCATACTACATTTACAACCTTGTACAGGATTGCTACATTTGGATTAGCACCGTCTTGTTTCAACATAATCATTTTTCCAAACTCTTTGAGTTATTTTTTGTTCTCTCGAAATAAATAATACTGAAGTAACTGCTCGTGTTAATAATAGTTCACTGTCCAACGAAAAAAATTTCTTATCACTTTCCTATTTTTATAAATAGGATATTTTCAATAAATACATTTTTTTTCGTGGGTGTTAATACGTAGGTAATGTTTAAAACACCAATAAATAAGGCAGCACCAATAGAAGATAATTAATTAAATTATTTTTGCAGGTTCAGTGTAGTTTTATTCTTGGCTTTAGTTGTACATACTTATTGATATAATACTAAGATTAAAACTTTTTAGATGCTCCAATTGTATTATTTTACTGAAATGAAAATGTACCATTTTTATTTATTTGATTTTTTTAAAACGATTTTAGCTAAACTAATACAGATTATTGACTGATTAAATTTATTAATTATACAATTTCTGTCGAGATTTTGTCATAAGAACTAACTAAAATTAAATGTTAACAGTTTGTCATTGTTAAATAACATCAATAATTTTAACTATGTAAAGATATTATAATACAAATTAATTATTTAATTTTTTTTTTTCAGTATTTTTTGCTTTATAAAACTGATGCTAAAATAAGTTATATAGTAAAAGTGGTTAATTTTGTAATTACGTAAAGCTTTTTGTATTTCTCCTAATTGTGGAGAGTTCCTATAGTTTCAAATCACTCTCCTCATTATATCTTTGAATAACTTTCCTATTCAACGAATACATCACTTACTGTCAAAAAATCAGGTTAATTAGTTAGCAATTTTGACTTAACAAGTAACTTTAGAAATAAGTTAGAAAGTGTACCTGAACCCTAGTTTAATTTTCACCTTAAATGTTTTAACAAGAAATGGAAAGTTCACTTTTTATTAAATTGAATTATTGTATTATAATTTCTTTAGTTAAATTATCGGTAGAAAGCTTTAGAATAGAGATGCCACCCAGTCTGGTTCTCAAGCTCTCTATATCTGACACTGTTCTGTTATCCATTGTCTGTCAGTCTGTTTGACCCACCTAAATCAAGTTTTTTTTTAACGCGATAGAACATCTCTGTTGACGCTAATCACTTGCAAATTGCCCATTTTACTTGACTATAACCCACTTACACCTTCGATACCTACTTGATTTTTTTTAGCATAATTTATTTTTAGTTTCGTTTTTTTTTATTCAGATTTTATGGTAATATAGATTTTTAAAAAAAGTTTCTCAATTCTCTGAATTTAGGCTAATTACTCTTTAAGTTATATTTAATATGTTAATTATAATTTATAATTTTTTTGTTTTTGGTTTGGTTCTTGCTTGAATCGTATTAAGCGCCTACCTTTAATGTCAAGGTCCAAAACACCTACATGTCTCGTTTTAATTCTTAACAGGTGGGGCACGTGCTGTAGCACAAAAATTACAAAACACTCATTGCTTTATCCGGTGAAAATCACCGGAAATCCACTATTTGAAAGAAGGATGTCCGAGGTTTCGTTTCCATTAATAAGAACTACTGTGTTTCTAATGCTGGAAGTGAAACTGAGGACGTCATATCCTTGATATACATTATACTAGTGTTATTACTGTTGTGTTATACTGTTATTATTTTAAAAATGTGTTACTCTTAAACAATGATAAATAGAGAATAAAAATCAAGATAGCAAAATGTATCAGAACTTTAAAAAAATCGGCCCAGTAG
Source organism: Gerris lacustris (assembly GCA_951217055.1). Classification (NCBI taxonomy): domain Eukaryota; kingdom Metazoa; phylum Arthropoda; class Insecta; order Hemiptera; family Gerridae; genus Gerris; species Gerris lacustris. The sequence continues at coordinate 39,017,641 of OX578281.1, forward strand.
TTTAGACTCTGGCTCCACGCGTCTGCACAAACTACACACAGACTTAAAAACACTTTTTTAGGCTCAGAAGGATCTCAAAACGTGTAAATCCATCAAAATCTCATTATCGAATTTTCGCGTCAGCTCAATACTTTCTCTTTATATACACTACGCACATGAGAAAGTCAAAGCATAATGGATATTAGTTAATACAGATAGGTACACCCCTTTGGTTGGTTATCATAAGTGAACAAATGCGATGATATCAAGGCATAATGGGTTTTTCGAACAACAATTGATAAATGGATTTAATTATTTAAATAAGTGGGTCTTTTAATAAAGTTAAACCATTGAAATAAATATAATTGTACTGCAAAGAACTGACCTTAATTTTCATGCTTTCAAAAACTGGGAACTGACCAGACATCAGTCAAGAAAAAATCCCATTGTGTTGAAGTTTTATCTGAATGTCTTACTTTTTTTTTTAGTAAAATAAATCTCTATGCTTGAAATCTAACTTTTCACTTTTTATATTCAGAATTCAGGATATTTATTACAAATTTTTCTGTATTAATCATGATAGATAATGCCTTTTTTAAGTTATCTCTAGGTGAATCAAAACCCATAAATTATAATATGGTAAATCAATGATGTAACAAAAAGAAATTCTCAAATGGCTTAAAAGACATTAATGTTAATAGCGAAAGCAATCATTAATTTGATTTAATGTTAATCTCAAATTATGGATTATAAATTATCAGTGATATTTATTTTTATATTCATAAATAAGGTTGAAGAATGTTATGTCCATTAAATAAAAAATATTAAATCATATTTGTGGATTTCACTGTTGGGAATTATCTTATTTGAAACTCAATTCACAAAAACTTATTTAAGTTGAAATTTCATTTTCTTTTGATTTAGTCCGTGGTTATTGCTGGAAGGATGTGTTGAATGTATAATATATTTATGAACGTGTAAAGTAAAACGACATAATATCGTGAAATTGATGTATGAAAGATAAACACTATGATTGGTTATGCGACCTTGTGCCACGAGCTACACTGCTAGGGAGCTCTGGAACATGTATCATCAAATGCAATATGATGTACAACGTTAGCCTTGTCTTATATCATATGTCTTATGACTCATTTCGAATAGATAAAACAGCTCTTAAGTTCTTCACTACGATCTATAAGCTAATTAAAATTTTCTCTGTATCTTGTTAAATTATTATTCTCTATTATTATTGATTGTCATTATTATGCAAAATATGAATGTATTGAGCAGTTTGTCTAAAAATGTTTACAATGATAAATTGGTTATTTTGTAAATTTGTAAATATGTAGAAGTTTATAAAATTATGTTTTCAGCTTATTAATATTATTATCAGTTTGTTTACCTTATTATTTAATTTTTATAATGCTAATGTTTTTTTTGTTTTTTTTATTGCTTGTTTTAGGTAGAGGAGACTTAACTGGATTATTTATTTCCACTGGTGAGTTATAAAATAAATAAGTTAAAATATTAATCATTTTATTAAATAATACGATACATACCGAGAAAAGTATATTTTCCTAAATGATTTCCCACGAATATGCTGGGGAACAATTTTAGAAGAGATATATCTGTGTATCTCTAACAGATTTGTAACCGCGAGTCACTAATAAATTAGTCTAAACTGATCCGTATACATTTCCTTATAACATTCTGGTTTGATAATAAACTTGTAATACATTGCTGTACACCTGACAGGTAAAGCATAGCGTGTGTGCTATGAAATTAAATAAATTATTGCACAGTTATGATAGCCAATACGCTCCTGTGTATCTGACAGGTATACCATACCGCTATGTGTATGGCCACACCTGTAATAAGCAAATTCTTCAAAATCTTGGTTAACTCAACTAAAGAGAACATTTATTTAAAAGAACGTTTTTTTTTATTAACTTTATCGAATGTTTGGTAATTTCATATATAAATTTTTAAAAAATCTAGAGTTTTTATCACATTCTAGTATTTGTTTTTTGGTTTAGGATTTCATTTATTTACCTAATTTTGCTTATCGGTACAATATAAACCTGTCTTCTTATCAATAATACATAACCGTTATCTATGTTTTAATTACTTTCTCTTATCATTGTTAGTATAAATCACTTGTTATCTTTTTTCGCTATTATATTATGTAGTGATTGAATGTTTATTTAATACGAGGATATTTAATACATACAATCAAGTTAAACGTTTTTCTCTGGTATAAAATAACCCGATAAATAATATTAAAAGAACTATATCTTACAACAACATTACTAACTACTGTGTGATAAATATATTATCCTAAATTTATTCTTGATTCTATTAATATTTTATTTAATTTTACCTTAGAGAATATAAATTCAAAATTGTTATGTTCTTATTTTCTGCTATTATGACGCTCACAATTTCTTATTTGAGCTAGCTATTACTGGTGTGGGATGGTCTATTCTTAATAATACATAGTCGCTATTCTTTAGTATCTCTTGTAGCTCACGTATTTACTGATTTTAATTTAGTCTTTGTTGCCCATTTATCTAATTCAATGTGTAGTGCACTTTAACTTTAATGGTAGTTTAAAGTACCTTCATCATTACCTAGTAGGTTTAGGAATGTCTTTTCTATAATTTTTATTATAAAATAGTTAACCTAAACGAGATTTTATCGGACTCACTCAATCCTGCACTGTTAATATTTGTGATATTAAAATATGTTTATTACAAATCCTTTTGAAGACATGATGTTCACCTAAAATGCAAGGAATTCGGCTGTTTATGCAGTTTGGTTAATCAAGTGTAGTTATTTTTACTTCTTAAGGAGACCTCGTTTCTATTACCTGTTGCTGCTATCATTTTCAAAGGAGTTGCTCCTGATAAGACTCATTTTCAACTACTTGCTTATGACTTAGTTATAGGAACTATTCAGTAGCAAAATATGTTGTAAACTCATTACCATAATAACATTAAAATCGTTACCAGAATGTAGCAACTGTGTAAGTACCATGGTGAACGTAATAATAAATTCTTGAAATGTCTAAGATTCTGAATTCAAACTATTCAGGGGTATAATGGTCCACCAAAAATGTATGGTACATAAAATTTCAAAAATTTAATGAGTTCGTACACTGCTGTCCTTTAAAGGTCATAGAGATGTGACTATCCACAGTTCTGCAATTCTGATTCTTCACAGTAAAAATTTGTAGTATTAAAATATAAAGAATACCATTAAAATATATGGATCAAAGATCTGTAATTAAAGAAGATCACTTTTAGCACTCTCATTTATTGTAAATAACTTAACTCAAAGAAAGGTTTTCAAGATATTTATGTCTATGTCTATAGAATCACTTATGAATGTGTTTGCTTGATAACAAGAAAACTATTTGTGGCTGTAGTACAAAAGTAATGGGGAAATTTGTTCGATGACTTACAGAGCAAAATATCCTTTAACTGACCATGACAGCGGGTCACACAATCTCTCCAGGCTATCTTGTAGTCTGAGACTATTAGATAGTGCCAAGTGGAATTATTCATACTATGAGCGTCTGACGCCTAAGTACACCCGATAAATACGTAACTCAGCTTTATTCCAGGCCTTAACAAAGTTACTTAGTCATCAAGCCATGCAGTTATACTAAAAATGGTTAGTTGACTCCCATCCATTATGAGCCTTGTGAATGATTCTTGCAATTTAGGTTGAAACTAAAATATGGCGTCGTATCCTCCAGGAGATCTAGCCTTAAGCCTTAAGAGAAAGCTTGATGAATACCAAACTTATTATATATAGAATTCTAGTTTATAATCTGAGACGACTCATTGTTATCATTATAATGATTTTCCTTCTCCGAGTGTATCATTGTTGAAACTACCTAAAATGAGATTTAATTTCTGCACTTAGTATATTATCCTGAAGCCTGATCTAATTATTCATTGACGTAACCAAACCTCCCGTTGTAATTTTCCACTCTGCTTCATCATTATTAGATTTCAGATTGTTTCTCTCTTCGTACGGAATACTTATGGTTAATTGCCGTTTGTTTTGAAAGTGTCTATTAAAGTCATTAAAAAGCAGAGTGACAACGAATCAGTACGGAGGCAGGTGTTATCTAACAGTTCACTATGAATGCCTCCTCTGTAATCACAACACATCACTGCGTAGGAGTATTTATGAGCACAAACTGCTTTGTTCATACTTTTTATCATAGTTTTGTGGTCATTACTTATCATATGTTCTGATTTCTCTTTCTTTCTTTTTTTGTTATTAACATTAGTATTCTTTAACGTATCTATGATAAAAGTAATCGTTGTTTTATGCGTAATTACGATCTAGTGTTTAACCAAAAAAAAAGGAGTAGAAAGCTCGTATAACTTCTATTCTTCACAGTTTCATAGTCAGGTATAAAATCTGCATTTAGGTTCTTTTATTATTTAGAAATATATACTTTCTGTCGAGGAAAAGTTAAGTAGATTAGGAAATGTTCTTATGTAATGTGGTTTTTATCGTATTTATTTTATTTTGCATCTATGTGAAATTATTATTTTCTGTCGAGATCTTGTGGAATTTACTTATAGCAAATTAAACTCCAAGAATAAAATTGAACAGTTTTTGTTACAAAAAATAGGTCTGAAACTCGAGCAAAACTTTTATATATATATATATATATATATGTGTGTGTGTGTGTGTTTTACTTACAACTCCGTCTAAACAACAATGTATCGGGTAAGTTCGAACTCCAGTAAATGTTTTCTCAGATTTATTTTTTTGCTTACGTCCTGGTCAATACATAATTATACTATTACAGGACGGGGGATCCGGTCATTTTACTCATCAACTTGATGTGATCATCAGTGTTAAAACACGTCTCACCTCCCGGGTATTCGAACTCACCTGGTATATCTTTGTTTAGACCTATGTTTCGGACGGAGTTGCTAGTACGCTATGCACAGCTACACCTACCTTTTTTTTATTATTGTTATTATTATAATTATATTTTATATATATATACAAATATTTTATATATATATATATATATATATATATATATATATATATATATATATATATATATATATATATGTATATATATATATATATATATATATATATATATATATATATATATATATATATATATATATATATATATATATATATATATATATATATATATATATATGTATGTATAATATTATAAATTATAAGTTTGCTGATGATAAACTAAAGCGGTCGAAACAGATTTGTATTAAATATCAGTTACTTTGATTTTTTTATCCTAAACTTATCAATCTGGTGTAGGGATAAAGGTTTTATTCCTGCAGCAATGCTATTGTTGTGCTAAGTTGTGAAGAAGGCAGCCTTTATTATCTGCATGTATGTATGTGTAGTTTGAAATCCTGCTTAACTTTACAAGCGAGCTATAAAAACGTATTATATTTTAGAATCCAACATTCTCGTTCATTATTGTTAGCGTGCGGTTAAATTATTCATTACAATAATTTATTTTCATTGTATCCGGGGTATTTAATGATTTTTTTCCGCATGTACAACAAAGCGAATGCGGGAAGAATAGGTCTAACTCTATATTTCACTCTTTATAAAGAGGAGAAATATAAAATAGAAGAGAAAGAAATATTTTTGTGGCCAAGTTTTCATTTGATGTTGTGGTCTTGCGGCCAAACACTATATAAAATCACCGTGGGTTTTTTTTGGGGGGGGGGATGATATTTTCTTTGTTTCTTAACTACCTCTTATTATGGAATGTTTTTAAAGTAAAAAATATTCATAGCTACTTCCCAGTTTTTTTTAAACATTAACTCCCTACAGAACCACTTTTTTTTTTCTTCTTTTTGCCTAAATTTTGGAGCGAATTGTACAGCCAAAGTTTGAAACAGTATTGTTATTTTTCCTCGTTTTTATTATTTGAATATGAATGGTTGTTGCCGATTGTTTTAAAGGAATGGTTTTATTTGAGTGAAAACTTTATTCCTTTGTTTTTTGACTCCTTTAAAATTATTATTTATAGTCAAAGTATTTTTCTTCTCTCTATTTTTCGTTGTAATAAGTTTGTTTAAGCTATTGAATTATTAAATAATACTCTTTGAGCTTTGTGAAAAATAAAGTTCTTTTATTTATATTCTTTTTTTATTAAAAAAAAAAAATTATAAATTGAAAAATATTTAACTTTGTGTTGTATTTATTTAATACAAAACAACTATTTGAGATATTACTGTTGGTAAGCATGTCTCAAATACCCTTTAAACGTGATTAAGAAACCCAAATTCTGAGTGAACTTAATAATTGATTAATGCTAAGAAATCTAATATAGATATGAGAAGAATTAATAAGCTAGATATAGAATAATAATTCTACTGTTTCAGATTAAATAATCTTTAAATTATTTATGTTTTTATTTAGTTTTCTCTTTATATTGAAAAGAATTGCTCATTTTGATTTTGTTCTTAAATAAAACTGTTATACATTGTAGTGAAAATGATAACCCTTTATTTGAAAATAAGTTTACTAGTGAAATTATATTTAATGTAGGTGTATAATGTTTTTTCTTTTCCTTCTTGTTTAGAACTCAACTTATTTATCTACGAGTCTATTTTTTTTATGTTTCATTGACCCCATGCTATTATTTTTCCTCTTGTTCTACTAGCTAGGAAACTATTATAAAATATCTCATGACATGAAGACAATTTATCAAGAAGATAACGTCACGTTTCGTTCAGCAGATGTTGTAGAGTCGTACGCCGGTAATTGTTGTGTGCTCGCTTCTCGTTAAATTGAGTCGGGCCAGCTCTCTGTTCCTTGAACTAAATTCGCCTAAACAGTTCAACCTGTTTTACTGTGTCCTCATTTGTTAGTGTCACAATCGAATTGTTTTGTTTTGTTTTTTTCTCGATGACGACTTGTCAAACAAGTCAATTTTATATTCCCTTTCGTTTATGGTAACATTTGTTATCCTTTACCAACAATAAACCCTTCGGTCTTTTAATTTTTAACAATGATTGTCTGATTCTATGAATAATCGATTATCAACGTCTCATATCAGTTCTCGTGATATTTTTTGACTTCTTGTTGATATTTAGAATAGAGGCTCTTTGAAGTCTAAATACCATCTATATATGACACCTATTCGTACTAACTAACGTTTGAGCATTTACTTAATATCCAGCTCTAATTTAAATTTATTTGCTATGTTGCACACACACAGAGAGAGAGAGAGAGAGAGAGTTGTTGTTTGATAACGCTTAATTTCACTTAGAGATTGTTATGACTTTCATACATACTAATTTAACCTTTTAAGTCGTATTCTGGGAGAAAATCTTGTTTTTTTTTTGATTATTAGAAAACAAAATTGACTTTATGGCTCATTAATATCTTTAATTATTTCAAATATATTTATGGAATATTCCATTGAATTTGTTTACAATTGGTAATTCTTATCAATGCTCGATCAATTGGAGAAAGCTAATGCAATCAACTGTTTACAAAATCGAAAAAAAGTTATAAGCGATAATAGGATTATGAAAACAATTAAAGTTTATCAATTAAATTATATATTTATTTTTTTATTTGTTAATTTTATCATAAACTTTGAAACAATTCTTGTTTAAATTTATAATTGATTAAATAATCTTTTTTATTTTGGTGCGGGTTTTATTGGGACCAATTGATATGGTTTAATTAATTTCCTTGTCTTATATTTTAATTATAATGATTAGGCACGTCGCGTCGTTTCGAATTACTTGCTTTAATGATTTTTCTTGATGCCTTGAAGATAATCCTAATTTTACAACTCTTGAACTTAACTGTAACTATATCAACAGGTTGTGTCACTGGCTGGGTATATATATATTTTCTTTCAGTTGTTTCTTGACACTTTAACAGGTTAGGTGATCGTATAACAGGTAGAAAGAATTGAATTTCAGTTAGACTCTGCTATGGAGTATCGAATTCACCCAAGGAAGAAAATATCCATTGGTATCCAATGAGAAGATAGGGTGAGCAGGTAAAGTCCGATAACATTGTAGTCTGTCAGTCAATACTGTGAGAAGCAATGTCTGTCTGTTGACATGTTGAACAGTTTGCTCCAGTTTCAGATGACACAAGGACGTCTGTTTCTGTCGTCCACGTATAGTATTAGTACTGTCCACGATTCAACGCTTGTGTCCTTGCTTGGTCTCATGTCCTCGTTTTTATCTTCAACATCACAACCTGTGTGATACTGATCCGTTCCGTTTTATTGATACACTTTCCAGTTCTTTCTAACCACCTGATTGATTGACTATTGTTTGGCAAATTTTTTTTCTCACACACTTCCGTTACTTGTTAATCCTTTCTGGTAAATTGTTGGACAGCATCAATGTTTTTGTTTAATGCCGTTATTTAGTCTTAAAACAAACCTTGAATTAGTCGTAAGATTGCACCATGCTCTTATTAAAATGTATATTTTAGTCGTATTTCTCTGTTCTGAAAATCGTGTGCTTGTATATAACACACTGTTTTTAAATAACATTTAACGTTGTGAGACTTAAAATAAAAATAATTATAAGGTCAAATTACGTAGTTAAGAATATAATTGAATAATTTAATTTCTTCTTGATAAACCTGGTGCAACATATGGTTTGTCTTACTTAATGCTCTGTTTTTGGAAAAAATCTTAGAGAATCTCTTTTTGAAAATATATAATTAAAGGTTTAATAATTACTTATTATAATAGAAGGCTGTATAACTTCGTAAATACTAGCCGAAATAACCGAGACCGACAGAAGTAAAAAAGCATAAAACTCATAATGTTAATATAGTACATTATATTATTTTTTTAAATGAATAAATTCTTAGTTTTGACCGAGATTTTGTAATAGTTACTCACATTTTTAATTAAATAAATAAAACATCATTTAGATAACTTTTATTTATTTGTCTAAATCAGGGGTTCCCAACGGGGTCCAGGTGGACCCCTTGGGGGTCTATAGAAATTTCAAAGGGGTCTATAGTATTCCAAGGATCCACTGGGGGTCGTTGATAAATTTAAATGTTTGAATATTGATTATTTCAAGAATCTAAAAGAAAAATTTGCGTATCCTTCTAAAATCCGAAATTAAATCACTTCTTAACCTGTCAACTTCTGTAAATAATGCTAGAAGTGGATTAAAAAGAAGCCTCTTACAATATTACTTTGTTAATTGCAAAAGCCGGATATCCACATACCACTAGTGAAAAAATAATTTCGCCCACCAGAAATAAAAGAGATAATAAAAACTGTTATGAAAATGAACCCTAAACCAGTTTTAAAAAGTATTCCGCACAGTATTTCTCATACAGTAAAAGTATTTCTCTACACAACGTCCGCGTCGTATCGATGAAATGTCAGAAGATACTAAAAAATTCATATTTGTGAATTGCAAAACAATGCATTTTCTGAGTAGTTGCAGATGAATCCACTTTTTATAGAAACAGTATTTTGATGTTATATGTTCGATATTATAGCTCCAGATTAAGAGAAATTACAGAAGAATTTCTTTCAGTGAACAGTTAGAAATGTACACTACAGATGAACATATATTTGTTTTGAATTTTTTTGAAAATTTCCACTGAACATTTAAAACAAGTAAAAGAAGATATGTTAGCTGTAGTGACTATAGGATGATAGGTAATTTCAAGCCAAATATTAAAAAAAAAAATTATCAACACTTATATATCACCCAATGACCACATAAATAAAAAATCTAAATATTGTCCAATTACAATATCGATATATCTGAAATCAAGTTTATATCTGTTATACAAAATCTTATACAAACCACTTTTTCTAATTTGTTGACCAAGTTCTTAGCACAAATTGTTATCTTTGAGATTTTTAAGTGCAATTACTAGTATTTTGCTAACGTTTTGTGCTGCATATTAATGGAAAAATGCAAGGGGGTCGATGAAGAAAATACTTTTTTAAAATTGGGAACCCCTGGTCTAAATCATATTTTATTTACACTTTTAACCACTTTTCACCGGTTTTAGAATATATGCCATCTTCATTGATTGAGTTACAGAGTTGAGTATGTATGTACTCAACCACTGAAGATGGCAAACATGCTGAAACTATTTATTTATTTATTTTTTTTTAATGTAAAAGTTTAATAATATGTCAGACCTTATTAAGATAAAATAATAAAATAAAGTCATCATCATCATTATTGTGATGAATAGCGAGTAAGATGCATGCATTTAATTGTTTTAATGTTAATTATTGTATTGTAAATTATTTTATTTATTAATTATTTGATGTGTTAATTATTTTATTTATTTATTTAATTATATACATAGTTAAATATAGGGGGGGGGGGGGGGGAATTATGTCACTTAGCATTAAATGATGTTTTGATATTTTTTAATAATGTAATTTATTTATTACTAATATGATTAAATAAAAATAATATATATAAAAAAAAATATAAAGCAAAATAGAAAAAGGCAACTCCAAAAAACCCAATTTTAGGGTGCCACGGCCATATGCCGATTTGAAAATGTTTAAAATGAATATCTGCATGTATGTATTTGATATTTAAATTTTATTTTTTTTCAATAAATGGCAATAATAATATTAAGATGTTTGTAGAGAAATTTATTTTTATAAACAACTTTAAGGATTATCTAATTTTCTTCAAAGTAATGATTAATTACTTGTCTAAGGAAGTGAAAGTGAAAGATAAGTGAATGTTGTCACTACTTTCCTTGTAATAAATCATATTATCATTATTGTAAAATAAATTATTTAGATTATGTATTGTTTGATACAATGCTGTAAGAAGCTTTAAAGTGATTTTTTTTCTTAAACACAGCTATCTTATTGCCTTATTGCTCTACATATTGTAAATTATTTCACTGATATCAATTCATTTCATCTCTTTCTCATTTTAAAATAAGTTTTAAGGAACATTAATGACGTTCTTTCTTTTAAACGCACATCGATCTGTATGCGCACTGGTAGTTGAGTGAAGTTAAAAATATCATAAGATGTTCCAAGGTCAGGGGTACAGACAGGACCAGAAGCTACTCTTAGAGAGTCTGGTACTTAGTTTTACTTCTTATTTACCCTTCTTATATAAGTACTAGTTCGACCTAACTTCTTCTTGTGCTTCGTTCCATGTAGATTTACTGTATTCATCCGGGCAAGGTTTCATCAACCGGTATTTCAAGTTTATACTGTGTAAACCGTGCTTTATTGGTTAAAAGTTTCAAACTATCCCCAGCTGCTCCTTTGACTTAAATCATCTTTGGAATTGATTATCCAGGTTATAAATTTACGACACAAATTCATTTTTTTATGTTTTTATTATACTTTTGAGCTTACCTAAGATAACAGAAGCATTGTGATCATTCTGAAGAACGAAATTTTTTTATGTCTTCGATGTTAAAAATGCCTGGACAGAAATCTGTTTCAGTCATCAGGGAACATTTTCGGTCTCGTATCGCAAAACCTTTTATCTTATCTTAAAAACTACTCGTCAGATTTTAATGAAATTTGGTTGGGGAGTCACAATTAGCCAATTATGTCCTTAAAAGTACCTACTTACACATTTGGATTGTTTGTTAATAGTAGCCCACAGATGGTCTGGACACATTTAGTATGAATAAAAGTTAGTTTGACCCCACTGCGATTAAAAACAACGGCTCAGATGGATATTTAACAGTATACATCTGATTTTAATGAAATTTAAATGGTTTGTCGAAAGTAGCCCCCATATAGCCCCATATTAATTTCAACCCTCTGCTCAAATTCAATATTTTTTTAAAAATAATTGTGGCCCTCTCTGGTCGAACAGACTCAAGCCGAAACAGATCTAAATGTCATGTGACCATTCGTCCAATCATAAGATGTAAGGGAGCTATATGCCTCACTAATTGGTGTAAACTATTTTTCGTTTGTCTAAATGAAGGTGTTTATTAAACATGATCAATTGTGCTTCACAGATGCTGGATATATATATCAGCTAGTTTTAACAAGACAGTTCGTTTCGGTTTATTCCATTAATTCTATACATTTCCTCGATCCAGCAATCGATAGAAATTAATTTTCACTTGCCTTAATCAAATGTATGTACAAACAATTTGGCACAAAGGTTACAATTTGGTTCCCTGTCTGTCCCAGATGATGGACTGGACACATCTTTGTTCTGATTTAATTTGTTGTCTTCATGCCTATTTTTGGTTGACAAAAGGATGTCAACATTAAATTAAGCTTGGAATTTCAATGTAACAGATTTTATTTGTACAAGAATGTTTGATTATTTTCATATTGAGTTATTAAAAAAGAAAACAGTATTAGAAATTAAACAAAAGAAACTTAAATTCAATGTTATTAAAATATAAATAGTGGTTAATGTACAGTGTGCGGTAAAATTCAAAGTATTCGATTTGTTACCCCTTTTCTCCCCCCAATTATTATTAAATTTGCTTTTATGGAAATGTTTTAATTACTTCACGACTTGGGATAGCGGAATCTAAAAGAATGGAACGCAGATAATTTAATTTAGGAGGTTTCGAATGGTCGCGTATATTGTGGCACCATATGGCGCAGAATATGTCGACTGCTTGGGATTTATTGGCACAGTTCCACAAAAGCCGTTCATATTTCTCTCTCTTCAGGCTCCACGCTATAATTCTTCTATCTGACTTCATTCTCTGAGCAAAAGCCGCTTCTGTATATGTATTATTTTTTTTATCGTGTTAGGTTCGATCTTAGATCGCTAAAAGTTTCGGCCCTTATCTAAGAAAGGTCCCAACATTCATCATCTCGTGATGACTCAGAGACGTTATGTGTATCTATGAGACAGATGTGTTTCCATAGGCGACTATGTTAATCATTATTGTCTTTTATCTTACATTACTTTACATCTGGTTATCTTTGCTTAGTCCACATATGGATAACTTTTTCAAAACTTAAAATCGCCTTCTATTTGTTTTTTTAAAGTACCAGATGTTAATCTTCTTATCTATTTTTTATTGTTTATTTTTTTCTTATGATCATGTCAAAAAAATAAAATTATTAATTGTTTAATACAAACGAACTTCTTTCCACAAAATAAATATTTAATTTCTAGATGTAGCTTTCGGCACATCAGATGGCCTAGGGGTCAAATGCTGGGTCTAGAAATTAAATGTTTATTTTATCGAGAGGCGTTCGATATATTTCACTACTGAAACCAACTCCACTTGCGCACCGATTCTTCATAACATTTTTCATTTTTTTGTGTACAACAGAGGCCATTTATTAATATTTATTTATAATAGAGGTTGTATATTAATATTTTTGATTTTGAATAGTATCTACTATTTCTTTAATACGTTATATAAACTGTCATTATTATATCTATGTTATAATTTTAGTGTTTCGACCAATAGTCTGTTTATTTCCGGATTTATTTAGTTCGTTCTATAGATAGTCTATCGATAAAGGTATAGCTTTTGCAAACCAAGAAAATTCTATTTAGTTATCGAGAAAGCGTTTAATATAAAAAAATATTACGAAACGTTTTTGTTTTTTCACCTGTCCATATAATATATACTTAATAGCGGTATGTAACAATTTTTTTTTTTTACTTTTAACAGATTCCTACCATGTTTTTATATTAAATACCTTAAAATGCGAAAGAGTAACAGGTATACAATAAAAAAAAAAGAATTGATATAATTTATGTCATGAAGAAAAAGGAATTCCACATTCAAGATTTCGAAAAAGAAAAGTTAAAAAAATAAATGGAAAGAAAAGAATAATGTGAGATATGTTTGAAATGCAGGAAAAAAATCTTTAAGAGTGAAATAAATTATTTTCATTATATATTTATATTGTAGTGTGTCATTTGTGGAAGGTGAAGGAGCTTGAAATGGATATTAATAAGAAATGTCAACGATATCAAATGACAATAATTATTAATTATATATATATATATATATATATATATATATATATATATATATATATATATATATATATATATATATATATATATATATATATATATATATATATATATCGTTACGTAATAAAAAGGCTTGGGACATAATGTACCAACAAAAGGAACTTATACAAATGTTATACAATGAGACGACTATGTAGTTTGTTAGAGCTATAATATGTTTTGACGACAGACTATATTATATTTGTTTTGAGAAACTGGTTGGAGTGGAATTTAATTAAGCTAACAAGTATTTGTATCTTAGTAAACATTTATTGTACTATTTGTAGATCTTTAGTTAAGGATTCGACTTATGTAATATAAGTTTTTGAAAAACTAGTTCTTAACTCATAGTAACTACTTTCTTTTTCATTCCAATTAAACTAATATTTTATGAATTGAATTAAAAATGTACTCGTATAACAATATTAATGGTTTAATAAAATCCATACCACTTACTCAAACAATACTTAATCATGTATACATTAAGATTAAATTTAGATCCATTAATATCTAATTTAATAAATTTATTAGTAAAAAAATTTAAATGATTTTCTTGAGAAATAGGAGCGTTGATGGAGGTCATCTTAATAAATTCAATGAAACAGTCTCTCCATGGAAAATTTGTTTATTTATCAAATCAGCTTTCGGCTTTTATAAAGCCATCATCAGAACCGATTTCGGTAGAACTAGAGTAGCATTGCAAAAAGAAATATGTAGTGGGCGATATTTAAATGAGTTTAACTGGTGATTGTTTAAACTTGGCTTTCCATTTGCTGAAAAATTATTAATATCACGGAAATTAGATTTTTCCAGGGAAAACTTCTGATATAGTTAAATTCAAAAAGGTCGGAACAGTTTTGAAGAATTTTTCATTTCTTGTAGGGCAGAGAGTTTTGTAGGGCCGCGCCGCCAAACTTAGAGCTAATCTCATTGCTCGATTTTCCCTCGGGGTATGATTTTTCTTAACAATTATGGTTGATTTTTTTGGTTGATTTTTTTAAGTTGTAGTCAATTTAATTTCCTACCTATTTAATCCTTGGAAAAAAAATCTAATTTCAGAGATATTGAATAGAACTAAGAGAAAACTGTGTGTAACATTTATATGAATAGTTTTGTAATAAATTACTTAATTATAAATAGGATACTTTTTTAATTAAATTTTAGTATTTCTTTGTACACGAGAAAGTTTTATCTAACTCGGTACGATATTTAATTTTTTTTAATTTACTTAATACCTACTAAGTATCTTTAATCTTATACTTTGAAAAAAAGAAAAATGTTTTCATTTAAATAAATAATAAATCAAAACGAGTTCATATTCTTTTAAAAGGAAATAGAAGGCAATATTGTCCTTAGAGACAGGTATTAAGATAGCATCCTTTGTAGAGACCTATTACTTATTTTTATTGAACAAAAAAAAAAAAAAAAAATACTGGAGGAAAAGCTGTATATCTCTTAATTCAACTATTTCCTTCCATTTATCACTTCTTTCTTCTTTGCCTTATGATACTAAGATAGTGTGCTATAGAGATAGAGACTTCTTTATAATAGATTGAAGGTTAATGTTTGTATCTTTTTATTATATGTGCTGTTGCTAAGATATCTATATGGTACGCCATAGAGTTCATTAGGTAATGTGTAATATTACTGTGGATAGAATATTTTTCCTTATCTAGATTAGCTTATTTATCTGGAAATCTTTTGTGGATTATTGTTTTTTCTGCCTATATTTTAAGGATAATTCGAGAAAGTTTGTTTTCTTTATTGAAACGTCTATTTAATACTTTTTACGTGAGGTGATAAGGAACTCTTAAAGTCTTTAATACAGATCCTTGGATATTCCTAGTTAAGTACATAGCTTTAAAAAACTTTGTCTTTTCATTTTGTTTTCTTTGTTCATAGAAGATAAAATGGTATTTTATCTTAGGTTTTATTTTATGGGATATTGTGTGAATTGTTGATAATAGTTTTATCTAGGATTATAGTGATAATGTATTCTTAAGATATAATAGATATAATAGTGTGATGATAATACTTTTTCAACTTTGTTATCTTCTCTCTCTCTCTCTCTCTCTCTCTCTCTCTCTCTTCTCTCTATCTTTCTCTCTCTCTCTCTCTCTCTCTCTCTCTCTCTCTCTCTCTCTCTCTCTCTCTCTCTCTCTCTCTCTCTCTCTCTCTCTCTCTCTCTCTCTCTCTCTCTCTCTCTCTCTCTCTCTCTCTCTCTCTCTTTAAAATTTGCTGTATGAATTGTAAATTCTCCTCTAAGCTACATCTGTGAAATCAGTTCTTTATTGATACCGGACAATGCACTGGTGAATTTATTTCTTAGGCACACTTTTGTAAGTGTAATGACTGTGTAGGGAACTCTGAACTGATGAAAAATGAGTTTAGGAAGAGGGTATAAAACCTTATTGTTTGTGTCATATTAGTGTTATACGGACTATGTCTTATATGAATGTTATATTAAATCCTTAATGTTGACCGGCCCTGAAAGGAAAAGCAGATAGCAAAAACGAGAGGGGCGGATTCTATCTGCTAAGTTCCGTTTCAAGACTTGGTCGGCTCTTGCAATAATGCGGTCTCGGATGATTTCAGGGCCAGGCTAGTGTGCGTCAACATGGAATATTCTGGGGGCGGAAGATTTCCGGGCCGACTCGTACCGGTCTAGTGGGCGTCAACCCTTAAGCTTCTAATTTTTTATATACCTATAGCATATTTATAATCCGTGGTGCTACGCCCATGAGGATTCAGACTCATTAATATTGCTTGGCGTGCACGGGCGACGTAGAGTCAGGTAGGCAACTTCCATCAGCAGAATTATTTTGTTTATGTGACAAGCGAATGCCACTTCTCTCGATTTGCTTTCTTAGCCGGCCCCTACACGTTGTCTTATACCTGTACAGGCTTACCTGCCAGGAATGCGTATGGCCGGCTTTAGGGATAAGAAGTCCATGTGCTATCATAAATAAACATTATTTTATTTGTTTATTTCCTTATTCTATATGATGCTATCAACTTGGTTGAAACCGGTCTATTTTTAAAATATGTGCAACTGTCGTATTTTTTTAAAATAAATTTATTAATTTTCCTCTTTAACTTTTCTTTGTGAATGAACAAAACAATTTCGGAATAAACAAAAGTTATGTCCGAAATCTCTGTCTATAATAGCGTAAATATAAAAAGACGGATTTTTAGGTTATACGTAATCGTTCAGTTAATCTTGAAAAAGCGATAAAAATTTATTGTTGCTTCAATATTTACCCTGTTTATATTTAGAACAATGCACTTTATTAAAGCTTGTTGAATAACCTCTCTTTATTAAATCCAAAAATGATGTTGAATTGTTAACCCGAAACAATAGATTTAAAAGCAGTACGTTTTTGTCGGTCATTTAAAAGAAATTGTTTGGTTAAAATGTTGCCACTTATAGGTGTTTTACCTTGGCCATGTAATTTTGGTCCACCTGGATTTGTAACAATATCCAGCTTTTTTGTTGGTGTGTTAAGACTTTTGAAAGTGAAACTACGGAGAGCTGAATGAGACACGTTTAAGGCAATATTGGCTGTGTCTAGGGACTGAGTAAGATACTGAAACTACCTACACAGGACTCGAGGGAAATAATAAAACCTTTCTAGGAATCCAACCTAACTCCTTCTCATTATTTCTCAAACCCAACAGTTTTATACTGGCTTCGTGTGGGTAAAGTGAGAATTACTTTTCGTTTTGAAATCTATTGAAGTCTGTCTTTGTAAGGGTTGATTACTATTGATATAGTAAGTGGAGAGTCTAACAGGAAAGCCGATGTAGAAGTAGCATTTATAAAAAGCTTATTTCTCTTTCAAGTAGCAGGGAAAATGATAAATGCAACAGGCGCGTTTTAAACAAACCTGCACTACTAAAAGACAAAAGAAGAAGCTTATCCGTATGTTATAGTTATAATACACTTTTCTTCTCGTTTACTTTTACACTCCCTAGTCTCACATAAGCATGTATTCTCTTTTCCACACTTTTTCAAAATTTTCATTCTCGTATCTTTAATTTTGTTTCGCACTAGAATTAAGGATAGCTATTGTTTAATATTCATTTAATATCTCTGTTTCCTTACTAACTTGTTATAACTATAAATGTAATATGTGTACAGGTTGTCCCAGCTAATATGGAACAGCGTAATATCTCTGGAACCATGATAGATAGAATGATGCGGTGTTCAGGGTTCGATAATGGCTAAAAATGCGCTTCCAGAACAAATGCAGAACATTTTCTGTGTTTAGCAAAAGTGGGGGCAGGTTTCATAATTAAACAAAAGTGAATAGGAAGCAATGTTCTTTAGACTAGATTTGGATTCTATGGCTAAAAATAAGCTTTTTTTTACTCTTGGACATTTTTCGCTCCGAGCATTAGTTTGCCGTCTGGAGAGCACTGAACCTGCTGAAATTGAAACTTTAAAGTCCATTTTACTGCTAAACTAATGGATTTAAGGAAAAAATTCAAGATACAAAAATTCTTATTTTTTGCCGTAAAATCCAAATTCAAAGAAAAAATTATTATTGGTATTGTTTTCACGTTTTGAGCCCTGCTGAACACTTTTTTTTGGAAAAAATAAAACAGTTACAAATAAGGTATGTATTTTAGACTGGATTTGGATTTTACGGCAAACAATTTTTAGCCATAGAATCCAAATCTAGTCTAAAGAACATTGCTTCCTATTCAATTTTTTAAAAATTATGTTAACTACACACTTTTGCTGAACACAGAAAATGTTCAGCATTTGTTCTGTTAGCGCATTTTTAGCCATTATCGGACCCTGAAAACCGCATCTTTCTATCTATCATGGTTCCAGAGATATTTCGCTGTTCCATATTATAGCTGGGACACCCTGTACTTAATGATAGCATGCAATTCTTCGTTTTCCTGTTATTAGCGTTTAGTGGTTATTCATGTCAGCTTGATTTGTCGGGTATGAACTTACACTTTTACAACCGAAGAACCCTACATAACATAACTTATATTGATGGTATCACAAAGTTACCCGCGTGGAAGGGAGTGTTTCTTTCACCATCAATTAAATTGATCGTTACGATGGATTTGTAAATTCATTTAAAGCAGAAAAATGAAAAATTGAGCTTTTCTCACGTAGTTTATTTTATTTTTATTATTATTATTATTTTTTTTAAAGAAAATAGTTTCCGTAGAAAGAAAAAGGGCAAGGGATTTGTGTGGGGCCCTAATGTAAGCCCTTTTTAATATAAGACCCCCCCCCCCCCTTGGTCTGGTTAGATTGCTTATAAAAGCTTCTTTACTAGGCCCTTGAGTTGGCTTATTACGCCTCGCCGGCGCTCTTTTAACTTAATAAAATTTTATCGCTTCCTCTAGCATCTCTTTTTTGCCTTATACTTTACATAGCCGTCGTATTCGACCAAGTGTTTTAATCTAATTAAGCCTCCCCTATCTTCTACTTTATAAATAAAAGAAGGTGTGATTTCTCATTAAACCAAACTTTCTTTTGTTTGATGTTTAATTCTTTTATAGTATGCTTATAAGGAGATAATTAAACTTTTTCTTTGGCACTTACTTTGAAACGCTTTATTATAAAATAAGAACAAACAAAATGTGTAGGAATTAAATGAAAATGTCACAGTAACACACATTTTTAATGAAAAGGTAGATTGCTATAATTATTTAAATGATTGTGGTTTTATCAATAAATATTTTAATTACATATTCACCTTAACATTTTAAGAAGTATGATTGAATTCCTTGAAATGTGTTCATCGAAAACAACCAATGAAGTTAGAGAGTCAATATTAATTATTATTCATTCAATGTTCCCAAAGTTAAATTGTAAACTGAATTAATGATAAAGGAAACTCAGAGTGGTTAAATTAATAATTTATTTATGAATGACAACATTCAATGGTTTATTACTAAAAGGGTATCAATGTCTGACCTTCCGGGAAGGCAAAGAGAAATTCCATTCATAAAATACGAGTGGAATTTTAACCAAAATATAAATATAATCTTATCATCATAAAAAGGAGAAAGTGGTAATTCTATACTTACTTATATATATATATATATATGTGTGTGTGTGTGTGTGTGTGTGTATTTCTAAAATTAACATCACTTAAAGACCAAAAAAAAGATGTGAACGTTTTAAAGATGATAAAAGTAGGGCCTGGAGGAATAATTTAAAACATGTTACCGTCGGTCTTGAAATACATCGCATTTTTTAAAAATCCTATTCTTTACAGAAAAGAGGTTCCAGGTTTTGACCTTAAAGTAGATTTTTTTTCTCGAGAAATGTTCTTAAGTCCAAGTGGCTTCTTGGGGTAAGATTTTTTTTAAACCTTGGTTAAAAAAGGGCGTGTGTTTAATAGGCCCTAGCTCTTAAAAGCATGGGAGGGCTGAGGGATTTCATCTCATTATGAAGTCTGAAACATCCTTGACTTGTTATTTCTCCAGAGCTAACTGCCACTTGCACTAACAATATCTCAGAATCACAAGGGTTCCTTTACAAGTTGAAGAAATAGATACGACAAGTTAAAGAAAGAGATAAAGCTGTAATGGTAACAAATTCTCTTTATACATCATTTTTTTTTATCTCAATGTTTCATTCCATTTCCTGTTTCTTCCTCTTAATCTGAGGCTTCCTTATTTTTTTCATTGTCGAGTTAGCCAACGCCCTTTTTACTGTTTCCTATAAGCAGTAAAATTCTGTGTAGTCTTATCTGTCTGGAGAGAGAATTGTACTTTCATAATTAATTCTTATTGATTGCCCTATATATTATCATTAGGATTAATCCATACAAAAATGTATCGCTAAAACTAATTTATAAATACGTAGTCCTCTTTACTGCGTATTTCTAGCTGGATACCCGTGCTTCGCTACGGAGTGTTTTTAAATTTGGTAAGTTTATAAACTACCAGGAAAGCATACAAATTATTTTACTATGCGAGAATATCTAGATTCTATCCCTCCTAGTTATATCCCCCACCTCTTTGATAAGATCATTTGCAAATATCCTAAATTTACCCCCTCCTAAATGAAAATATGACAAAACTGTACACATAACAACAATTACTGTACTCTTAAAGAGCATTTCAACGATATGCATAATGAAGATAAAGGGTATTCATTACTTGTACCCCGTACCCCTTTGAACCAAAAGTTATAGTTCGAAAATTCATGTAAACAGTTACCTTCCCCTTGCTTTGAAGGTCAAGTGTGCAAATTTTCATCGAGATCGGAATAAAACTGTAGATTTGTATAAAAGAACATGCATATGTACACACATATGTTGACTTTTATATACATATATAGATATAGATATAAATTTCCATTTTACCTCTCCCCCTTCTAAATGAAAATATGACAAAACTGTACTTAAGAACAATTACTTTTCTCTTAAACAGCTTTTCAACCATTTGTATCATGAAGGGTATCCATTACTTTGTCATTTGTTCCCCGTACACATAACAACAATTTACTCTTAAAGAGCATTTCAAGGATATGCATCATGATGATGAAGGGTATTTATCACTTGTACCCCGTACCCCTGTGTACCAAAATTTTAATTTCGTAATCTCATGTAGGCAGTGACCTTCACCTTGTTTTGAAGAAAAAGTGTGTAAATATTCATCAAATTAGGATAAAAGACATACCCTCATACGGATACACTTCTTTTTATATAAGATATAGCTATATTTTTTAATTATACCCCCCTCCTAAGTGAAAATATGATAAAACTGTACATAACCACAATTACTGTCCTCTTAAAGAGCTTTTCAACGATATGCATCATGAAGGATGTTCATTACTTTAACATTTGTACCCCGTACTCCTGTGTACCAAAATTAAAATTTTGAATATTCATGTAGACAGTGATTTTCCCCTTGCTTTGAAGGTCAAGTGTGCAAATTTTCATCGAGATCGGACTAAAACTGTAGATTTGTATAAAGAACATGCACACATGTTGACTTTTATATATGTATGGCCGCCATCTTGAATCAATATGCCCGATTGGTAAACTATTTATCAAAAGTTACTAATTTCATAAAAGAAAGCCAACTTCTGAATTTGAAGGTTCTAGCACAATTGGTTCCCGAGACATCGTCTTGTCGAATTTTGTATATAAATGGCCGCCATCTTGAATCAAGATGGCGCATTTTAAAAATATTTCTTAGCGAGCACCTAGGAGGTAAGAGGAACACACCTACAAAATTCCATGGTCATGGTGGTTTTGGTGGTCCAGTGGTTTCAGAGATATCGTGATGTGTCAGTGATTCAGTGAGTGAATGGTATTTGGATTTTATATATAGATTTGGATTAATCCATACAAAAATGTATCGCTAAAAATTAATTTATAAATACGTAGTCCTCTTTACTGCGTATTTCAATTTAATATAATTTGGTAGGTACAGATATTTACTAAGAAACTCCTACGCAACCGTATGCCGAATCACACTTTGCCGAACGTTTTCCCAAAAACAGTTTCAACTGTTAAAAAACAAAAACGTTAAAGTATATAGTGCACTTGACGATGCAACACAGTAATTCCACGGTAATATTATACGGAATAGGTATAAATCCACAGTATACAGGAAAACAGGGATTATGATATCAAAAATATGTATGTACATTGCTAGAAAGTTTTTCGGAGTTGTCTTGGTCCAATATTTTGGTTTTGGTTAATGTAAGTCAAATGATTTTCAACTCAATTTAACATTTTTAGGTTAAGCATTTATGTTTATTGGAACCCTAGTAATTTCACATTCTGTAATTTACAATTTTAATTAATAGAATCATAAAATACTAACATAAAATGCTTAGCTAAAAACATAAAATATACTATGTATTTATATTTACAATTACGGTATATATCATTATTTCAGGTTAATACAACTTTCTTTTACCTAATTTTTATATTTAATAAACACTGTATATACATATATATAATATAGCTAAATATATTTTATGTTTAATGAAATATGTATATAGTAAAAGATTTGTAGATTTCTTAACAATTTATAATTCTGCCATAATATTATATATATATATATATCAAATGAGGATATCCCTACCGTCGATACTTGCTTGATCTTGGTATCGACGGTAGGGATATCCTCATTTGATAACGTACAAACTTGCGGTAACAACTCAAAATTCGATATATATATATATATATATATATATATATATATATATATATATATATATATATATATATATATATATATATATATATATATATATATATAACTTTATTGTCCCACTTTCCTTGGCTTTATTTTAAGCTCTTCATTCATGTTTTTTCAGATTATTACACCCACATCTATATTCAGGATCCTAATCCAATACTTCCGTTATATTTCTCGCTTATCCCTTTTTAGTCTGTAGAGTTCAACATCCTTTCTAGTTTGTGAGTAATATTTCATGTTAAAATCGTTGGTTTATATTTATAAACGGTTGATAAAGGGTGACATGTTGCAAGGGGGAATGGGGAACCCTTTTGAATAGGAATAGAAGCAGTAAGGAGGGAGAAAGAAAAAGTTGTGACAGTTGCTCTATTTCCTATACTTATATTTCTATTTCAACATTACTCTAAACTATACCTTTTTCTTGATTTTTCTCACTTTTAAGAGTGTGAATGTCGGCAATTCTACTTCTAAGTCGCTTACTATACTCTCTGCATATCTGGGGTGTATTTATGTTAGTTTATAAACATAACAACGTAAATCTATTCTGAAATGTGGTAAAAATTGTGCAAAAAAAAATCTTGTTTTTCTAGATTTTGGATTCGAAGTGTTTGGTTCGAACTGGGTTTCACAAAATCTCTTATGCATAGAACTCTGACAAATTGTGCACTAGCACAATGGAATTATGCAAAATGTTTAATGTAGCCTCCAATATCGGCTACTAGAATTATTTTCATAGTACGTTACTATGTAGTTGATATGCAATTATTAAGCAACAAGCAACAACTAATTTAATCGCATATAAAATCAACAAACATTTCGAAAAAAAAAATCTGCTATATAACAACAAATTATTTTAAATACTGGTTAATAAAAAAAAAAAAAAAATACTACTTTTTACTTTCCTATATAAATAGTAAACGTTTATTGAGAGATTGGTTTGTGAAGGTTCCTACTTTTGTTTTTGAGCTGTGCAGTCGCGTGAAGATTAAACTGCTTAACTCTTCGATAGAATTAGGTATTCGTATTTTGTAAAACCATTCGCCAAGATCAAATCGAGAAATTAAATTTACCTCTAAATTTAAGTTCGCTGCTCTCCGAAAACTCATTAATTTTTTTTTTTCTGAAAAGGTAGGTATATGATTAAATTGTAGTCTTTTAAAATACCCATTTTACGATGTAAGTTATTTTATTTGTCGCAAATTCTTTAACCACCTCTAACCTTCTCGGATTTTGTGATGTTTTTACTGCTTCTCCATACCTTTTTCATTTCAATCCTGAGATTTCGTCAGTCATAATTTTGTAGGAGCAATGTACTTTTGAGTGAGTGGGTTCACTATTTCTTTTTCCCTTTGTTTTGATAACTTTGATGTTTTCTACCTGTTTTATTTCGGTCTGGTTTAGGATTTTAGGAAGCTTGACATCGCAACGTCCCAATTACTTTTTTAGAATTCATTTAACACGTTAGATGTGTATATTTTCAATGAGTTATCTCTCCACACCGCCTGATGTTTTTGGCTATGCTCTTTTCTATTTGTTCCTGCTTTGCACATTCGTTTATTAATTTGAATAAGTTTCTTTCAATCTTTAGCCCAGTAAATATTTTTTCTCGTATAAACTCTTGCTGGAGAGTGAGGGTAATTCGTCTTTTTAGATATTCCATTTATAAACTTTAAAGTTTTTTTTTTACGCTCATTTTATTAAGGTTTTTTTTTTAATTTTTAAGGGAAAAGTGACAGTCCTTTTTTCTATTTTTTAACGAATCCCTTTGTGCATGTTTTTTCAAACACATGTTTGCTTATATGCAGATTTTTGTTTTTGGTATATGTGTAATGTTTAAGGCTTGAGGCTCTATTCTCCCTTTATCGTTATTTTGGCGATTTTTTTTTTTGTGTGTGTGTGTGTTATTCTTTGATATTCATTTTTTCCTTTACATCGTTTTTTTTTAATTAAAAATTCAGCTTTAGTAAAATGTTAGAGATTTTGACCGTATAAAACGTGTATCGTATCTTTTTAATAATTAAATTAATTGTTCGGAAAAAGAATAACTGATTTTTTTAGGGTCCGTAGGCAAAACCAAGGACCCTTCTTATTTTTTCCTGCGTATGTCTGTCTGTCCGTCCGTCTGTACCCTGCTCTCATGGCTACACCTTTTGTCCGATCTCTTGAAATTTCGCATATACATATGTGTATATAGTACCTATCCACACAATTTTAATAATAGTAAGTAAGTGAATAATAGTATGTAGTACAGTTTGTTACCTTGTACATAATTCTTATTGATAGGAGGGTCTAAAGGAAGAATATAAAAGCTCACTTTTGCAATCTTTCGACCCCTCTTTGGGTCATCTTCAAGCCGACTATAAGATTACTATATCATCCTGTTCTTGTAAAAAAAATATTTTACTTTAATCTAGGTGGTTTATTGTCAATAGTTTGGAATATTTTTTCTAAAGCCATAGTTATTCTATGACTTTCACTATTGGTTAATATCTGTAGAATTTAAAAAAAAAAAAAAAAAAAAAAATATCAAAATAACTCAACCCACTCCAACTATCTCAAGGCATGTCTATGATCTAGTGAATAAATATATAAATCAAATGTATTAATTATTTTTTATATTAGTTCCAACAATATGCTGAACAGACTGGCTGATCTAACTTAAAGCTGTATAAAAAAAGTTAACTTCAACTAGTTTTAGTTAACTTCAATAAGTTCTTCAACCAACTTGATTTAAGTTGCTTCCTTAAGGAAGGGAACAATCTTGTCTGGAGTGTACTCTTACCAACTTGCTTTAGGTTAGCGTTGCGATACTTAACAAACCTTAAAATCTAGTTGTTAAATATTATTTCCTTTGAGTCGCTGTCCTTACTCGTACCATTTTAGAAATTTTATAGTCTCCAACAGAGAAATCCGCACTCTCCATAATTTAATTAACCTATATAATATAAAATAACCAACTTAATTTTTGGACTAAAGTGTTCTTTTCTTATCTTTTATTCTGATTTCCTCTTAACAAATTCTCTAATCTTGTCCAAACTTTAAACTTAGATTTTTTTTTTTATATAAATGTATGACATTGAAACAACGCCCAAAAATAAATTATAATATTTTATACATTAGGTTTTTACTTCTTATGTTAATTTTTTACATTTAAAATAAAAAATATGGCGCTTATATCAAGTTTTTTTATCTTCAAAATAATATGAGAATGTGGGTTGGATGTTAGATTTATGTGGGATGAATGGCTCCAGGATGTATCATAAATCCCTCTCCTACAATTCTGGAGAACATGCATTATTTTTGAGAGGGAAATTAGCTGCATGTTTAAAACGTTTTTTGACGATTATTAAGTTGTAAAAACGTTTTGTCAATTTTCATTGCAGTTCAAGTCTATATTACTTATTTATAGTTAATGCTTCGATCAAGGTGGGTGAGGATTTATAATTGAGTCGAAGTCTGAAAAAATTGTGAAGGAAATACTTCTAGTAACCACCAAAATAGCGTAACTTGGCAATATTACGCTACACCCTCTTAAAATAATCTGCTATTAGTGTGGCACATAGCATCCTCGCGTTCTATTTTGTATAATTTAATGATTTTATGCTATTACAGCCTATTATTGCCAAGTTTATTTAATCCCCCCCCCCTTTCCAAATATGTCAAAATTGTTTTGATTTTTACATGAATTAAAAGTATAAATTCAGGAACATTTAAAGAGCACCGACGGTTGAAATTAATCTGGGACTATCTGCTGGCTACTTTCGAAAAATCATCCAAATTTCATTAAAACCGCAGATGATTACTTTTGAAGGTGTAAATAAATTTATGTTAGTAGCATATGGAAGAGAAACAAATGGGCGCTGAAAGTTGAAACTTATATGGGCTAATTATGATCTACCTATCCAAATTTCATTAAAAGATAACGAGTAGTTTTATTATAATATGTTGGTTCGCAAAAATTGAGTGACAGATCGACAGACAGAGATGGAACCATAAATGTTCCCTGATGTCTGGAACGGAGCATCTATGCCCTAGGCCCTAGGTGCTCTTTTTACGATCCGCCATTTTGATTCTAGGTGGTGGCCGTTTGTACAATTGGTTCTGGAGATATCGCCGTTTCGAATGCTGTATATATAAATGACCACCATCTAGAATAGAAATGGTGAATCGAAAAAATATTTCTTAGAAAGAATCTAGTGTTAAAGAGAAACCTCCACCTCCGTGCAAAATTACAGCTTTTGCCCTTTTGAGGTAGATACCGTCATCTTGAATCATAATGAAGGAGCGTAAAGAAGTTAGCGAGTACCTGGGCACTTTGACTCAGTTTTGTATAAAATTTAAGTGAATGCTCGGAACACAAATTTCTAACAAATAACAAAAAAAGTTGATAGCTCCCTAAACTTCTATTTTTAGTAACATACGCATACATTGAGATCTATCGTAGTAAGTGATACATTTTTTATAAACGCGTATGTATATTTTTTAAATATGTTCTATGTACTATTACTATTAATTACTTTCTAAGAGGAAGTCTCCATGCAAAGTTTTAACTCTCTAGCTTTTGCCGTTCTTGAAATACTGAGATGGAATGGTATTCGGCCCTTTATATTATATAGATTTTCTGATCTTTATCTTAGACATAAAAAATAAGCTGGTGTAAAGAAATATCGCCTTTATAATTTTCTTTAAATGGTATTAACAACGAACGTGCATAAATGAAATGAAAATTGAGAAAATTTATATTTACTCTTTGATGTATATTTCTTGTTCATTTTATTTGATAAACTTTTAATTGAAGTGTCAAAACATTAAGTTATGCTGTAAAAGCGTGGAATGAAATGATTACGTTTTAAAAATTTATTCTGGTTGTTTTGTACCTTCAGTTTATTGCAATTAAACAATATATTTAAATGCAAATAATAATTCAGCCTTAGGTGCTAGTTAGATTTTTGTTTACCTATGAAAATATTACCAGTTTATTGTCTTACTGTCTGCAACTATATTTTTAGTTTATTATTTTACATTTCATTCCTATTTATTTATTTATTTTTATTTT